>CAUYUJ010000725.1:117500-202500 GCA_963575745.1 Prorocentrum cordatum | reverse complement strand
CCTCCATCCCCATCTTGCATCCCCATCCTCCTCCTTCTCCTCCGTCCCTTGCCATCGCTCGGACGTCAATTCCCCGTGCATGTTTCGGTTTCGTGCGTGCCTGTTTCGCCAAATGATCCACGCTGCTCCTCCCTGGTCCTCGCCGAGAAAAAATGCACACGTCCTAGCGATGCAAAAATCACCCCCTGACTGGCTGACCCATGCTGTGAGCGATGTTCGCAGTGCCCCTCGACGCGCGCCCGCGGTCCGCCGCGGGGGAGGGGGCAGAGGTGAGGAGCCAGCAGAGACGAGCGCCATCCCCGCTGAGCAGCAGAGGAGCCAAAGCAGCAGCTCCATCCCAGCCCTTCACCTCCTCCTGCCCCACCGCCTCCGCTCCGTGGATCCTAAGCTCGCCATCGCTCGGACGTCCATTCCCCGTGCATGTTTCGACTTCGTGTGAGCATGTTTCGCTAAATGATCAAGGATGCTCCTCGATGGTCCTCGTCGAGAAAAATGCACACGTCCGAGCGATGCCAAGTAAAGGGGAGGCGGCAGAATGGCTCGGGGTCGGAGAGCATTTCGCGCCAAGTGCCTTTGGGATGGCGGAGACGTGCCGCGGGGAGCGGCACGTCGACCCGGCTTTGCCGTCGCCCGCGGCGTGAAGGAAACGCGACGGGCGCGTCGAGCTGCGCGGGGGTTCGATGCCTGGCAGGGTGATGCGCGCACTCCTCTGCGCATCGTGAAGGCACATCACAGAATTCGTTCCTATAGGCCAGCCTGGGGGGAGCCTTACCACGGGGGGGGGGGTCGGGGGCGGAGCGCAGGGCTACGAGAACAGTGAAGACAGCAAGGGTCGGGAGGATAACTCTTGAGAGAGGGGGCGCGATGAGGGCGCCGCGAGAACGGAGCATAAAGAAGCATTGCAAGCGCCGCGACATCGCTGCTCTGGAGTCCGCGATGGGGGCGCCGCGAGATCGAAGCATGAAGGAGCATTGTATAAGGCCTACAGGGCCTGGAAGCGGGAAGCTGGTGGAACGCCACTCCTGGATTGGCCAGGAATGATAGCACTGCCGCCCCCGTCAGATATGGAATCCCCTCAGGATTGGAAGCCTCCTGGGTACAGTCCTTCTCGAACGCCCCCACTCGTCCAGGAGGAGGTGGTGGATGAGCAGGACGATTAGCAGGAGGCAAATAAGGAGGACAAGGAAGTGGGGGGACGAGAACGAGCGGCAGCAGCAGGAAGTGGAGTGGAAGGAGCGGGGGGGGGCAGAAGGACCAGAGCAAGGCGGAGGGGAAAGGTGGGGGGCGACAAGGATGAGGACCGACTCATATCTTGCGCTGAGGCGAGGGAAACATTCTACACGACGGGAGCAAGACTCCGATCCTAGAATGAAGCCCAAGCTACAACTGGAACATCATGTTGGAAGGACCGAGGTCAATCGGATTGAGACAACGAGATAGCCACCGTGGACCCCGAACCGCGATATCTTGCAATGTTCGCTGTGCAACCTAAGCTGTGCAACAAAAGTGATGCACTCGAAATAGTGGTATCCATGCTACCCATGTGGTGCAACCGATATGGTCCAATCCAATGCAAAACAAAGCAATGCAAACCAATGTACCGCAGCGCAAGGCACGACAAGGCAAGGCAAGACAAAGCAAAGCAATACACAACACTGTAAAACACAGTAACGAAATGCAGCACAAGACAAGGAACGGCGACACAATGCGAACACATCCAAAGCAACGCACAACACTGCAAAGCAATGCACACCGATGTAGCGCCCTGCAAAGCAAAACACCGAGATGACCATCTACGCAAAGCGATGCAACGTGATGCGAAGCTACCCAAAACAATACAACGCAATGCAACTCCATGTGAAGCAATGCAACGCAAGACAAAGAAAGACAGCGAAACACAAACCACTGCAAAGCAATGCAACTCAATGTGAAGCAACGCGCAGCAATGCAAAGAAATACAACACAATGGAAAGCACTGGAAAACAAGGGAAGGCAATGTGTGGCAATACGACAGGATGCAAATGAATGCAAAGCAATGCAACTCGATGTGAAGCAACGCGCAGCAATGTAAAGCAATGCGAAGCCATGCCAAGCAATAGAAAGCGATGCAAAACAATGAAAAGAAATGATCAGCAATGCGCAGCAATGCTAGGCAATGCGAAGCGATGCAAAGCAATGTAAAGCAATGTCAAGCGATGCACAGCGATGCACAGCGATGCAAAGCAATGCAGCGAAATACAACGCAATGCAAAGCAACGCACAGCAATGCAATGCAATATCGAGCAATACAAAGCCATGCACAGCCACACACAACAATGCAAAGCAATGCAAAGCAATGCAAAGCAATGCAAAGCAATGCAAAGCATTGCAAAGCAATGCAACAATGCTATGCTATGCTTTGCTTTGGTACGCGAGTTGACGAGTGCGAATGGACGAATGCGCATGGACGAATGCAAGTAGCGGCGACGGACGGCGGCGACGGGCGGCAACGAGCTGGCCAGACCGACACCAGAGAACACTAAGTGGCGGCGACAAACGGCGGCGACGGGCGGGCGTTAAAGGGCCGGCCGAACTGGCACTGGGACCCATTTAACTTAGATCACAAGTGAGAACACCCAAGTGCAAAATCTTTTCGGGAATCAGTGATTCAACATATTAAGCTACTGCTATATGTAGATGCGACCGTCAACCTCATCATCCCCCACTCTCCTCGTCCCTCCCCCCTGCCTTCTGTGCTAAGGTATGTGGAAAATCCAAAGCAATGCAATGCAAAGTACCGCAAAGCAATGCGAAACAGCACAAAACCATGCAATGCGACGCAAACGCGTGTAAAGCAATGCAAAGCAAAGCAATGCGAAACAATGTCAAGAGCGAACCTCGACGGTCGGTCACGTGCCAGCCAGACCACAACCAGGCCCTCGCACAATCAAAATCGAGAGCAACATCGGCGGCCATGGGCGGCCACTAGACAACTGGACCGACAGCCAGGCCTTGTTCCTTAGAAGAAAAATAAAAACTACTAATTGCAAATGCTGTTTGGTAGCATACGAAGCAACAACTCGGACCCAAGTGTGTAAAAACAACAACAAGCTTAGAGCTGCGCGCGACTCTCAGACCGTCTTCGGGGGAGAGAGGAAAGTAGTATGCATGTTGAAAAACTGTTGGCATATCGCACGTGATCAACAATGCATGTAGGTAGCATGACACATCTTGCGACCGCAACCTTACTCCTCAAGCTCCTGACGAGAAGCCTGGTGCCGCGACGGCTCGGGCATTGAAAAACGTGCCGATCGTCGCAACTTTACCTTTGACTCGTCCCACAATGATCGGGGAACCCAGGCTTCCGGCGCTCAATGTTGTTCGATGCGGGGACCCCCAGAAGTCTGGACCACCCTCCCCCAAGGCCGCGCCAACGGCGATGTTGGTTAACGGCGCGGCGATGTTGGGAATATGATTTCTGTGACACAGAACTCGCGCAAAACAGAATGTAGGAAGTCACGAACCACACTTTCCTACTTATCAAATATGAGAAATACGAACAATGCGTTCCTACGATTGGATTGGCCACGGACCACGCCTTCCTACAATCGGCTTTTCCTACATCGCTGTTACCCAGCACGCCGTTAGCGCGCCTACGGCTCCTGCAGGCAAAATGTCGTCCTGAACCGTTCTTCCCTACCGGACAGGTTGGGAACGCTAGATTTTAAAAAACAGACATCCCGGCCACTCTCGGGAGCGGCCAAGAGGGGGGTGTCCAAGAAGGGGGGGTGCAAATCATGACCGGCGGCATGTGCGCGGCCCAGCGGGGGGTCTAGGGACGTAATGAAATAAGAAGAGGCGCCACGAGATCTGGGGAAATATCATGGCCCCCGCCATGATATCCACCCCCCCCTAGTCATCACCCCCCTCTTTTCCGCCCCCGACACTCCCACCCTGCATGCCGCGGCCGCCAAAACTCAAGTTGTCCCGACTGTCCCAGTCATCCCGCCTCGCGCCCTCGACGAACACGACGGAATGTACCCTGCATACGGCGGCCGCCAGACCTCAAAGTTGTCCCGAGGGTCCCGGTGATCCCGCCCCGCGCCGTCGACGAACACAGCAGAACACACCCTGCACACCGGGAAGAGGCGGTAATCTGGAGCTGAGACAGGTTTACTCTGGAGTTAACCCTCCGCTGGGCGAGCATCGAGGCAGTCGCCCTGGGAGGGGGTTAGCTCCAGAGTAAAATCTTCTCGTGAACGCCGAGCGTCGCAAGGATCCACCCTGTGTAAGGTTAACTCCAGTTTAGAACCCTGTGGTGGAAACCGAGCGTCGCAGGGGTCCACCCCGAGGAGGGTTAAGTCCAGATTGAGCCCTTTTCGTGGGCGACCCCGCGGTCTCCGCGTGCAACCCGTCACCTGGCAGGAAAACGACAAATCTAGATTAAACCCTTCTCGCCTGGACACCCCCTAAGACGCCGGGGCGGAAAAGGTGGAGAGCGAGGGAGAGAGAGAGAGAGAGAGAGAGAGAGAGAGAGAAAAAGAGAGAGAGAGAGAGAACAAAAAAAGAAAGACGGGAGAGAGAAAGAGAGAAACAGAGAGATGACGAGAAAGAAGGAAAGAGAGAGGGAGAGAGAGAGAGAGAGGGAGAGAGAGAGAGAAGGCGAACCAGAAAAGCAAACGCATAGCGATATTGGCAAATACATACATATATATATATAACAGACAGAGAGAGAGAGAGAGAAAGAGAGAAAGAGAGAAAGAGAGAAAGAGAGAAAGAGAGAGAGACAGAGGGAGGGAGGGAGGGAGGGAGAGAGAGAGGGAGAGAGAGAGAGAGAGAGCGACAAGCTACATACATAGATAGAGAGAGAGAGAGAGAGAGACAGACAGAGAGAGTGAGAGAGACAGAGAGAGAGGGAGAAAAAAACAAACAAGAAACAACAAACAACAAACACACACAAAAAAAGAGAGAGCAGAGAAACGCAAACCGAAAGGGAGGGAGGCAGTCAACACAACTTACACGCGCACGTGCATATACGCAAGAGAAAGACGTGGAGAGAAAGAGAGAAGGATAATCAGAGCGATCTGTGCATATACATATATGACAACAACACTAACAACACAAACAACACATTAAATAAAAATGGAGGGGGAGATGGAGAGCGAGGGGTGCAGAATGACCGACATGTCGCCTGGAAGCTCCTCGGCGGCCCAAGGACTTTGCGGCCTTGAGCGTCGCGGCCTTGTTGCACCAATCCGCGGCCGTGTCGGGGTTATGCTGGAGATCGTATTGGAGTTGTTTGCGGGTCTGAAGGTGGTTCTCTCGGAAACGTCAATGGGGCCATCAGGTCGATTCGGGAACATCTTGGGAACGCCTTGAGATCATATGCAGAGATCGCGCTGGGGTCACTTTGAGGTCGCTGGAGGGTCGCATTGGGGTGATATTGGGGTCGCCTAAGGGTCCTGATATCGCTCTGGGATCGTCATGGGGTTGATGATGTTGTCCCGGAGTAGCCTTCGGGCCAGCCACAAAATGATGGGGTCCTCTCGCAATTGACGATCTCATTAGAGCCGTCTCGGGGCTACTTTGTGATTGTGACGGGTGCGAAGGGCCGCCTTAGTGTCGTCTTAGCGGTCATCACAGGGTCGTGGGATCACCGTAGTGTCATAACGCCCTTCCGAATAATCAGCATTGTCATCGTCATCGGCACCAAGACCATCAGCATCATCAGCATCCTCATGCTCACCGTCACCATATGTCCTCTCCGCCTCTTCCATTGGACATCGTTCTCTTGGCGTCTTCGGGCCTCCTTGGCAGGAGGAGCCAGTCGACTAGTTCAGTGACGAAGGAGAGAGGACATGAAGCAATTTGAATCAGTCGGGAACATGTTGGGAATCTCTTGCGGACATCTAGAACACCTGTTCGGGGACTCTCAAGGCCTTTTAGCGGCCTTACCAACCGACTTAGAAAACTTATGGACCGCGGCGAATCCATATCGATCAAACTCATGATCGTTTGGGCCAATGTTGGCTCTCGGTGCGCAACTGCGTAAAAAAGTTCACTCCAGAATTAACCCTCCGACCGGAAACACCGCTTAAAGTGTTCACTCCAAAGGTAGTCCCGGCACGGGATCCCGTTAAAAATGTTAACTCTGGAATTAACCCCTCTTGGAGGGGAGCGCAAACTGCATGTGTGTTGTTGAACATTATTTCTTCTAAAGAACAATTATTGTTGGGACCCCTGGTGCACGGCCCCCTCGCCGCGCCTAGGCCGCAGCCACATTTTCATCATTTTCGTGAGGAAATCTCAGGCAAAACGATGTGATCCAGATCCGGTTGTTTTGTTACGGGCGGTTTTCCCTTGCAAAAAATAAGGCAAAGTGGACATTTCTTGTTCTAACATAACAAAACTTCAAGAATCCCTTGCAAAAAAAAGGTAAAGTGGACATTCGCGCGCGCAAGACGAAATCCTTCCAAAACCTTAGTGTTCGTAGCGATTTTAACATAACAACATCAAAAAACCAATGATTTGTCAAAAAAAATGTCAATTTTTCATCTCGCGCGCTCTTGCGGATTTATAGGAAACCCAACACGTTTTAAACAGTTCTGTCAAACGGGCTTTTGCGAGCAACTTTTTCACGTGCTTCGAACTTCTCCAACAACGGTTGCGCACCTGCCAGGGCCATCATCCCTGTCAAATAATACCATGCGGGACACATTCGTTTTTTCTTCGCGCGCGCACGCCGTCGTCGTCGGCCGCGGGGCCTGAATAGTAGCCACGGTCGTCCGCAGGCCACGAAGTGAAGTGTCCGAACGTCATAGGGCGGGAAGCTGGGTGTGGGTGGTGGCGAAGAGTCGTTTGGAAATGTGGTAGAGCTTGAACCGGCCCCCCCACAAAGTGGGGGTATTGGCGGGCGTCGTATGAAAACCCTGGCACTGGTGAGAACGGAGTGTCCCCACGTGCTAGTAATTGTTGTTGTTGTTGTTGCTGTTGTTGTTGTTGTTGAAGAGAGCGCCTGCAGAGCCCGTAGAAGGAACCGACGAAACTAGAAAGCCCGCAGCGTGTGAGAAAGAATCGCCCTAGACCAGAGCTAGAGCGACGAGCGACCTGAGCCTAAAAGCCTGCAGGGCAAGAGAAACGCGCACACTGAACCAGCAAGCCTGCAGAACGAAAAAAAACACTTCGAAAACCAGGCAGGCCAGCAGAGCTGGAAAAAAAAGCCTCCAGAGCCAGAAACATTGCAAAACTAGGGCAGAAGGGATTCATAGCAAGAGAGCGCTCGTATCTGAAAAAAGGAGCCGACGTAACCTGAGAGCCAGCAGCCCAAAACAAAACAACCTTCGGAGCAAAACAACCTGAAGAGCGAGGAGAGGTGGCTCAATAACCGGGTGGCCCAATAATCAGACAGCAGGGCGAGAGGAGGGCGGCATAACTAAAATTACAAGACCCCCCCCCCTGAGCAGCCTGACGAAACGTCGTCCATAATGTGAAAGACTGTAGAACTGGATTGGAAAACGAGATGGGCGAAACTTCAGAAAGTAACCCCCGATAACAAAAAGCCCGAAGGGCAAATGAAAGGAGCGACTGCGCCTCCGTAAATGGCCAGCCCCAGGGCGAGAATGTTTCGAGCACGGGGCCCAGAAGAAGAGCATGCGCCGCGGAGATAGATAAAAAGCGACATGGTCGCAGAAAGGCGCTCCAGATGTAGAGAGGTTTACTCCGGAGTAAACCCTTTCCAACGGTGAACCACAGGAAGTACAAGTTCAACAAAGTTTAATCCAGATTGAACCCTTTTTAACTCGTGATTAAACATTTTGTCCTGCATACCGCGGCCGCCAAACCCCAAGTTGTCACGAATGTCCCCGTGATCCCGCCTCGCGCCCTCGACAAACACGATAGAATACACCCTGCATACCGCGGCCGCCAGACCCCAAGCTGTCCCGAGTCCTGGCAATCCCGCCTCGCGCCTCCGACAAACACGATAGAACATACCCTGCATACCGCGGCCGCCAGACCCCAAGCTGTCCGAGAAGCCTGGGTATCCCGCTTCGCGCCCTCGACAAACACGACAGAACACAACATGACACAAGAGAACAATGTAACACAACAGACGTCGCATATCAATATCAGGACAAATTAAAGGACACAGCATATCACAGACCATACCAGAGCAGAACATGACATAATAGAAAACGACATAACACAACATGAGAAAACAGAAACGAGCATACCATAAGACACGTTGACAGCACAGATCATACCATGATACAGCGCCGGCAAACATATCATACGACGACAGCAGAGCACAGCGGCGAACACGCCAGAACACAACATGTCTAACCAGAAGATAGCATAACACACAACGAGCATGCCATAACATGACAGAGCATAACATGGCAATAGCATGAGAAACAATCTCATGATATAATAACACATATCACACCAGATCACAGCATGTAATAACGTAAGGCGATATAACACAGCATCACATCGCATAGCCGAGGAAACCATTCGGCACCTTGGCAGAACATCCCATATCATTACACTCCATCGCATAATATATACATATATATATCATGAAACGACAGTATCGCATATAACCACATAGTAGCATAACAGGTCATGATATATTATACTGTGCCAAGCCGTCCACAAACACAACATCACAGAACAAACCAAACCATAGCATGATAGAACAGAACACGACGACATAACATGGTAAAACCGGTCACAAGATAACACAATATGGCAGGATAGATCATATCATTCCACAACTTCACATAACATATCCTATCACGGCGCCAGAGCATTGCGAAACATACTAGGATAACGATTATTCATAATAATATACTGGGCCAAGCCGTCAACCGCATCACGGATCAGAGCATACGATTACATAATATGTCAGCATATCATGCGTCAACATCGTGCCGCAAGGCAGATCATACCATAGCATATCCAACCATATGGTGACACATATGATCATAACATCGCATATTCAACCAGAGGAGAAATATGTATGTGAAGAGGGGCATCACCACAGACAACGCATCCAACGTCACAGGCGTCACGTCGTCACGCCAGCCCGTCGACAACAGAACAGGACGGAATAGAGCATTACATGAAAGATCGCTACTACATGGAACACGGTTGAACCGTTTTGAATACAGAACCGGTAGTAGTGCAGTGGAGGAGAAGAATACCACGACAGAACAAGACATCACAAAACATACGAGCATATCACTGAACAAATCATATT
This sequence comes from Prorocentrum cordatum, assembly GCA_963575745.1. NCBI lineage: Eukaryota > Dinophyceae > Prorocentrales > Prorocentraceae > Prorocentrum > Prorocentrum cordatum. The sequence continues at coordinate 193,262 of CAUYUJ010000725.1, read as the reverse complement.
ATAACATAACTTGAGAGAACAGATCATGCATTAACATGGTGCCCAAGGGCAGAGTATAACATAACGTACCAAAGCATACTGAGGCAGAAGCGTGCAAGAGAGAATATACTTGCATGAATGAGGTAACGGACGGGCAGGGGGATATCGTAGCATAATACACCGTATGTGCATATTGGTCAGCGTCGCCACAAGAATCACGAGTCACATCAATGAGCGATACGACCATGTCTCTAGCGTGACAGGCGTCACGACGTCACGCCGGCCCGTCGATAACATAACATCAGAGAACACAACGTCACATTCTACATCGGGGCAGAGTCCTAACACACACACACACACGCACACACACTTTAGCACAACATCGCGTATACAGTAGCCACAATTCGACGGTGTCGCCCAAGCGTCACGACGTCGCGCCGGCCCGTCGAGAACATAACGGGACATAATAGAGCATAACATGTTAGAGAGTTACTCCATGGAGTACTGTCCAACGCTTTTGAATACAGCAGCGGCGGTAGTGGAGAGGAGTATTACGGCAGAACAGGCCATCACATGACACAGTCTTTAAAACAGATATCATAACACGACAGCAGAGCATATCGACATTGGGACAGGATCGAAGCGAACAAACATAGCACAATATTACGTATACGCCAGCTACCACTGCACAATGTCTTCCTGTTACTCGCCCTGCACGTCAGCCGTGCTGAGGTACTTTCATTGGAAGGTCCACTTCATTTTCTGTCCAGCTTCACCCCGCAATCATCGTCGCGCCACTCCACCTTCCCATCCCGTTCCTACTCTACGGGGCGAAAAACTGCGTCGGAGGGCCCCCGGGAGGGGTCCAGGGGCAGATTTTGAACGCATATCCTCTCCCCCCTCCTATTGACCGATTTTCTGGGGGCCCAATCAGCGCATGGCCGCCCCCAACTCCGAGGTTCGGGTCGCTGGGATCTGCCGGAGGGGATGAGGACTCCCCCCCTTCTTCTTGGTCCGAGGTTCGGGGAAATCTGTTGGAGTTTTCTGGTTCCAGAGTCCCTGTTGGAGCCCCAGGACAGACAAACATCTAGAGGATTTTTGTGTTGATTCCAGCGAATTTGTCTTGCATGGCAGCCCCCCAGCCTCTGTTTCATGCAATGCTGGGTCGAGGGCTCGCAGGTATGCTAGGATGCTAGGCCCTGTCAAGTAGCACTGCGCCCGCGGGAGGGTGAAGGAGGGGCGGGGGATGCAAGGGCACGGTGCCCGTCGCATGTTCCCGATCGCCCAGACGACTAGGGTGAGTCACTTTTTCACGAGCAACTGACGGAGGGACAGATGCCAGCACTGCGGGTGCCCGCGCCAACTATGCGGGGATCTAGCGGGCAAGAACTATGAAGGATATGACGGGGGGAGGGCTACGCCCGGGGCCGCCGCGCGCCCCGCGCATGCTCGGGGGAGCGAAGAAGACGAGGGCGAGGGGGAAGAGGGGGGGCGAGGCGCATGATGAGGGAAGAGGACGAAGAACAGGGCGAGGAGGAGAGAACGGAGGAGGAGGAGGAGGAGGAGGAGGAGGAGGAGGAGGAGGGTGAGGAACGAGGACGATGAGGAGGAACAGGAGGAGGAAGGAGAGGTCCATCTCACCTCATTTTGCCTCCTCCTCCTCGTCCTTCGTCGTCCGTCTCCTCCTCGTGGTGCTGCTGCTGTTCCTCCTCTTATTATCACCGGAGGTTGATATTATCTCAGAACAAGTTTTATGTTGTTCCAATCCTACTTAAGGACCACATCCCAGAAATAATTTCGAGCACCCCGAAAAGTGTCAAAAGAGTGTCGAAACAGTGTCGGACGAGTGTCTCCCACGGCCCGACACGTGAAAACCCTTGAATTTGTGTACTCTTTTGGGCCCTCGAAATTCTTCCTGGTGATCAAGGCTAACGTAGGTTGGAGCATCATAAAACAAATTTTGGGTTCAGCAAAAAGCGTTTTGGGTTTCGTTTTGTCCTCGTCAAGGGCCTTGGGGTTGTTAAAATTCGGAAAACATGAACTCGCGACCTGGCCCGGCCGCCGCGCTGGCCGACGCCGCTGGGCACTGTGCACATCCTTCCAGTAGGCGCGCGCACCGTTGGGACCAAACGCCGAAGGTTTCGGCGGGGATCGCTCGAAGCAACATAAAATCTACGGTCCTGGGGCCCGCTGAGGGCCCCCAGGCTGACGACAGCCCCAAACCAGCGGCTCCAATGTTTCGAGGACTCGAATCTCAGGGAAGCCATCGAGGACGATGGTGCAGCCCACCCCCGCCGCTTCAGCGCCACCGCGCCCTCTTGCCCTTGGCCTTCGGGCCATGACTCGGCTCTCTGGCAGCCGTCCGGTGAGCTGCGTTGAACCTGCCCCCTGAGCCCTGCTGGCCGAGTCACCCCCCCGGATGGGGACCTGGGCTGCTCCCCATTGGGCTCCGATGGGGCCCATCCCAAACTGGGATGGTGGGATGGTTTGGGCGCCCGAGTTATCCGGGGTAACTCGGGACCGGGGTAACTCGGGTTTGGATTCCCGAAAAAGGAACCCGAGTTAGCCCTGACCCGAGTTACCCCTGATGATTCGGGGCTCTGGACGCCCGAGTTATCCGGGGTAACTCGGGTCCGGGGTAATTCGGGTTTGGATTCCGAAAAACGAACCCGAGTTATCCCTGACCCGAGTTACCCCTGATGATTCGGGGCTCTGAGTGGTGGGGCCGAGATACCATGGCCCGGTGGTTCAACGGGGATGTGTGAACCGAGACTGAGGTCGGGAGGACCTGGGCCCCCCCGGAACGCTCCCGGCGGGGCACGGGTACCCGAGAGCATCCCGAGGTGGGAGAAGCTCCATGACGTTCGCCGATGTGATGTCGGCAGTCCGCGGGCCTGGAGATCCCGAGCGCTCTCCCGAAGCAGAACTTGTGCCCCGGATCCGTTTTTGATTATTGAAGGCGCCCGGGGACACACAAATAAATACACACAAATAAAAAGATGCCCCATATTTTCCCATATCTTCTGGGTTTCTGTCTTCCCCCCCACTTCCCATATTTTTTCCCATATGTTCTGGGGAATCGAGGATTAATTGTGTCTGTGTGTTTTTTCCTCTCCTGAATTATTCCTGGGCCCGACAACGGCCCCCAGATGGCTGAGATCAAGAAAAACCCACCGGATATGAAAAACTCAGGTCGTCAGAGATCCAGGACTCCGAACTTCGAAGGGCCGCGATCTCCCCCTCACGTGAACCCTGACCTTGAGCAGGGCCGACCTTCCCTGCAATCCTGCAGGTCTACCACGCAATCTTAATAACCGCATTTTTAGAACATGCAATCGATGCAGTAAAACAAGACTGTCTCCGTCAAAATGGTCGAACGAACATTCCGTGCGAAACCACATATTGTTCTTACTGTCGGCTCACGTCGCGGCGACGTTGGCGCTGGTTTCTGACACAGTTTGGATCATTCAACTCCGAACGAGCACGGCTTTCCGATCGCGCAGATCGCTTGAAACCTTGCGACCCTGGGCCACTGGCGGCGTTCCACCCTGAACACCCGCGCTGGGGCCGCCGCCTCGTCCACGCGGCGCGAAACTACCGTAGAACCGTACTTGCCGGGCCTTCAGGCAAGGCAGGACGCTCCGCCACTGATTGCCGGACCGCACCCGCGACGCCCGCGGCTGCTCCTGCGAACTTCAGCCCCCTCCGCGGGATGACCACGGCGAGGCCTGGCACGAAGCCGCGCCAGAGGCCAACGGCCCCCTCCGCCTGGCAGAGGAGGAGGGAGGAAGAGAAGAAGGAGGGACGAATCTATGAATGAACCCCTTCGCGATGCGAGTCCGAAAACGAAAACGAACTACGAGGACTTGGTCCTCGGGCCATTGCCCCGGCCGAGAGGCAAACGAACTACGAGATCGGTTCCAACCTTGGTCCTCGGGCCGTTGACCCGACCAGGACCTCTTGAGATATTTCCGACGCGTTGCGATCAGAGGATCCAAACACTGCTTGGCTAAGGGCCTTCGAAGCTGGTCGTTGCCGGGAGGAGGAGGAGGGAGGACGGAGGATGATGAGGAGGGGATTCGATGGGAGCCGCTGAAAGCCACGATGTGGGGAGAAGAGAAAGGCGGCCCGACGGTGACCTCCAGCCCACACACGACCTGGACGCCTCCAAATATTTCAGATTGACGGCCGCCGCTCCCCCGGCGAGGTGGAAGAGGGAGGGGGAGGCGGAGTTGGAAGAGACGGGAGGGAGAGGGGCACGATGTTGCTGCTGATGATGATGAGGATGAGGATGACGATAATGCTGCTGCTGATGATGAAGAATGTAAGGATGACGACACTGATTTTAATGATGATGCTGAAGGAGAAGATGATGATGAGGATGATGATGATGTATATGATGATGGTCATGATAATGATGAGTGTGCTGCTGATGATGATGGTAATGCTAATTGTGATGACTATGCTCATGGTAATAATAACGAAGCTGGTTATGCTGATGATAACGATAATGATGATGCTGATGATGATGATCATGCTGACCCCCAAGATGATGATGTGTCTGCTGATGCTGCTGATGGTGATCATCACGATGATTATGATAACGATAATGATGCTGATGGTAGTGATGATGAGGATGCTGAGGACGACGATGAGTATGCTGATGCTGATGGTGAGGATGATGATGATGATGATGATGATGATGATGCTGATAATGATGATGATGATGATGATGATGATGATGATATTGATGTAGACGAAGGTGATGATGATGATGCAAATGAAGATTTGATGACGGTGATGATGAGTGTGCTGCTGACGACGACGGTGATGACGACGACGAGTGTGATGAAGATGGGCATTATGCTGATGCTGATGGTGATGATGAGGCATTAGGGGACGATGATAATGATGACACTGATTACGATGTGAATGATGATGATGGTTATTGATATGATTATGCTGATGAGGAGGATGATGACGATGCTGTTGTTGACGGCGATTGTGATGGTGATCGTAGTGATGGGAACGATTAGGGTGGTAATGATGGCGATGGTGATGGCGATGATGAGGATCACGATGATGATCTGGATGATGATGATGGTGATGATGATGCTGATGCTGATGCTAGTGATGCTGCTGATGACTCTGATGACTGTGAAGACCATGGTAATGTTCCAAGCAGGAGAAGCATGGAGGAAGAACAGGAGAGCGAAGAGGAACGAAGAGGGGGATGCCGGGGATGCAGGATTAGAAGGAGGAGTTGGTGTGGAGCATTCTCGCCACTGTTGCTGTGCTATGCACTCGCCGAGCTCCTGTTCATCTTGCTGCATTATCCTGTTTTTGGAGCCCCATCCCCGTGTCCCCAATGTGATGAACAAAAAAACATGGCCCAGGCCTAGGTTTGGAGGCCCAGAATGTTAGGGACAAGGGGTCGTTCTGCAGGTGTATCAGACCAAACCGCCCAAATGTATGATCCCTAGTGCGAGGACGGGGACCTAAGTGGGGCCACGTCTTCATCATGGTATTCGGGCTGCGGGTTCTTTTTGTCCCCGATAACAATGTGAGAACGAACGAATGAATGAATGAATGACTGAGAAATCGCGCTAGCACAGCGGGACCCCCGAATTAAACTAAGGTCACACTAGACTCAAATGAATAAGTGAACGCATGAAGAAAAGGTTGGGGGAGAGGAACATGAAGGGCGAGGACGAAAGACCTGGTGGATGCTCCGCAAGGCGCCGAACGTCCCCGAGAACCTGTCCGCATGCGCGACGCCCTGTCCTGAGCCGGGGCAGCAAGGTTTCTGCCGGCTGGCAGATGGCAGGCAGGGAGGGGGGCGGGGTACAAAGAAGAAAGGTCGGGAGGAGGAGGAGGAGGAGGAGGAGGAGGAGGAGGAGGAGGGAGGTGAACGAAACGGATATGAACACGAATGGCACGACTATTAACAATTCACAAGAGTGGCGAGACGGATGCCCGTGGCTCAACTCTCGAGTGGATGAATTGGCACCAGCGTTCACACGCTCAGAAAAGCGCAACTGCAGGTGAGGGTGGCGTGGTCACAAGACCGCAGACGGCAGTGCACGCATGCTTGGCGTCGACGCGAGGCGCGCAGGGAAGCGGACACCGTGCACCCGAACTGGGAGCACAACAACACTCCAGACTTCACGGGCTTCCAAGGACATCGGAAAGAGGGAAGAGGACGAGGAGGAGGAGGAGGATGAGGTAAAGGTAAAGGTAAAGGTCAAACATCCCTTCCCGCCCGCAAGCCGTCTCGCTCACTCCCACCCGCCCTCCCGACAAATGCGTAGCACCCGAGCCTGGCCCGAACCGCAGCATATTCAGTGGACGCCGCCGCCTCCGCCGCCGCCGCCAGCCGCCGCCGCCGCGCCGCCGCGCCGCCGCCGCCCCGCAATCCGCCGCCGCCGCCGCCGCGCCGCCCGCCGCCGCCGTCCGCCGCCGGCCCGCCGCCGCGCCATCGCCACCGCTGCCGGACCGCCGCCGCCGCAGCCGCTGCCGCCGCCCGCTGCCGCCACCGCTGCCGTCGCCACCGCCGCCGCCGCCGCCACCGCCGCCGCCGCCGCGCCGCCGCCGCCCCCGCCGCCGCCGCCACCGCCGCCGCCACCGCCGCAGCCGCCGCAGCCGCCGCCCCCGCCGCAGCCGCCGCAGCCGCCGCCGCCGCCGCCAAGTGTACTCTGTATTGTTTTTTGTTAGGGATGGTGGGGGGAGGCCGCATCGGGTTCGCTGCGCATGCTCCGAATTTGGAAGCAGACTGTGTTGGGTGTTGTTTTTTACAAGGGATGGTGGGGGAGGGCCCTCAGTGTCCCTGGTTGGCTTCCAGTCGCCTGGGGGACGGGGTGTATACGAATAAGGAACAATGATAAAAAGGCCGTCGGGGGTCCTTGGTCTACAGCAGCTCTCGAACCTGCAGGGGCCCCGATGGAGCAATATGGCAGCATGCCTCCCTGTGCCGCATCTGCGGCCCCCGAGGCTGCCTGGGGCGAGGCGGGGCGCCAGGCGCGCGGTCGCGCGAGCCTGCGCCCTCGCTGCCCCAGTGCAAGTGGCCCCTGCTGGCTCGACGGGCATTCTAAAAGGCAGGAGTCGGGGATGCCTCTCGGGCGCGCCTCCGACTCATTTCAGGTGGCAGTCCGCTCATTTCAGGTGGCAGGCGGCCACTGCTTCTGCGTGGCGGCGCACCCCCCCCCTTGGAAGACGTTCGAAATTCTGGGCAGGTGGAGACGGACGCTGGCTCCTCCCCCTCCTCCTCCTCCTCCTCCTCCTCCTCTTCTTCTTCTTCTTCTGCTTCTTCTTCTTCTTCTTCTTCCTCCTCCTCCTCCTCCTCCTCCTCCTCCTCCTCCTCCTCCTCTTCGCACCCCCCCCCTTCCGAGCCGACGCCGTCTCCTGAGGGCCTCTTGCAAAAACCCGCACCTTCCGAATCCATCCGCCAGCCCCTGGAGGGGTGAACGCGCGCGGCGAAACGGGAGAAGGGGAAGGGGAGACGAGCCGAGGGAGCCAGCCGAAGCTAGGAGCCAAGGCCCCCAACCCAGAGGGGGGGAAGAGAAGGCGACAGCCGCAGCCCCCATTGGGTGCTGAGCGTGGCCAGTCAGCGCGCGCATGAACCTTGCATTGGTTTTGACCCAATATGGCAATAACATCACAAAGCAGGTGCGAACGCGAATCGTGTGTAAGAAATATGAGAAATAACAGCCAAACCGCAAGTCAAACATGTCGCCGCACTTCCTGACAGGACATGATACTTCTCAGTCGTAGCTGCTGCTGATGGCAGCCCTGCCACGTGCTATGCCTCCCTCCCCAGGCCCGGGCCTTCCCCCACCCCCGCCCCCGCCCTCTCCCCGTCGCAACAGGGGCGGCTGGGGCGAGGCCCCCCCCCTTCTCCTCCCGCTCCTCCTCCTCCTCCTCCTGCTGCTCTCGTTCCTCCTGGCTCCCCCCTCTCCTCCTCCCTCCTCCTCTCCTCCTCCTCCTCCTCCTCCTCCTCCTCCTCCTCCTCCTCCTCCTCCTCCTCCTCCTCCTCCTCCTCCTCCTCCTCCTCCTCCCCCATCCTCGTTCTGTTTGTGTCACGCCCCCGCGGCGCGCTCGATGTCGTCCACCATATCATCTTCAAGGACACGGCTCGATGTCGTGTGTAAAGGCAGTATGATCGCCGACGGCGTCGGCGATCATATTCTCAGCGGGGAAGGCCTCGCTGGGTGGCGGCGCAGGTCCTACGTGGGCGTTGTGCGAAGCCACTTGCGATTGTACTGATGGGCCTGGTTGCACCAATCTTCCAATGACCTTCTGACGGTGTCCTGTTCTGCAGGGGAGGCCGAAGTCAGGGCCATGGAACAGGCGCGCCCAGCGACGTCGGAGACGCGGTGAGAAAGGGGCAGCTTGTTCACCATCCACCGAAAGGTTTGAGCGCAGTAACCTTGATGGGGTGGATCGTAAGGCAGCCCCAGCGACGTGCTCCTGGCGGGGCAGGAGGGGCAGGGGCCGGCCACATAGCGCCTCCGCCTCCGAACGGGATATCTGGCTCAATGCCGTCTCCCAAAGCTAACGCCCCCTCTTCGTCGCAAGGCGAAGGCGCAGCCTGTTGCGTTTAGGCGTGGGCGCCAGCGCCGGGTCGACATTGCGCGGCGTTGCTGTATTAAGGTGGTCCTTGGCCGTGCTTTACCTCCGCATATCCACGCTCAAAAACTTGACTTGCCATTGCAATCGTCAACATGTACGGGCGCGCGTATTGCGCCAGTCTGGAAGGCGCGTAGAGTACCTGGCATGCTTGACCTGGCTTATAGAGAAAGGTGAGCGGCTCCGGGTGGTTCGCGTGGAACCATCCATCACTTTGAAGGGTTGAGATGAGTTCATAAGTTGCGCCCTGGACAAGTATGCCGTCGCGCTTGCGGAAAAGAAAGGTGGATGAATGGAGCACTCTGTGCGCCTCGAGCCTATTCAGGGCCTCATTTGTTAGAGACCACGAGCCATCTCGCGAGCATGCTCCAAAACCGCTCGCAGCCAGCGTCGTTGGCGCCGCGTTTAGTGCCAAGCGGAGCTGGAACGAAGCCTCGTTCAGAACCTCGCACAGCGCTGCTCTCGATCATCCTCGTGACTAAGTGTAGACGCTCCTCGGCGTCAGCATAACTTCGAATAGCATACGCCATGATGCTGGAGAAAAAACCCAACTCTAATTTTTAAAGCCTTAGGGCTCTGGGGCTGTAAGGCCATGGGGCTGGCTAAAGGGCGACAGGGCCATAGGGCTAGAAAGCTATTGGGCTACAGGGCTGTGGGACTGTATGGCTATATGGATATAGGGCTATTAATGCTATAGGGCAATTAGCGCTATAGGGCTACAGGGCTATATAGAGCTACCGGGCACCTGGGCGCCCGGGCACCTGGGCGCCCAGGCGCCCGGGCGCGCGGGCACCCGGGCACCCGGGCACCCGGGCGCCCGGGCGCCCGGGCACCCGGGCACCCCCGGGCACCCGGGCACCCGGGCGCGCGGCGAAAATCGACGACAAACCTAACCTAACCAAATGAATCCGCTAGGACCCCATGCAGAGGCAAGCTCTGATTGGGGAATGATTGGCACGGCGCTCCACTCGCAGGCTTGCCAGATCAGGTCGGCGCGCGCCCCTTCCAACGCTGTCAGGATAGCCGCAGGGCCCCCACTCGACGGCAGATGGTGTGGAGTGCTCTTGACTGCCGCGTTCATCCCGCTGGTACCTCTAGACTTGCGAATCGCGATTGCCGCGCCTATGTCTGCGAGTCTCCGCCCAGTGCCGTTTGGCAAGCGCGCGGTCTTCTGTCCGAAAGGGCTCTTGTCGATCACCGGGAAGAACATGCGCCGAGCAGGGGCCGCGGCTGGCGCGATGGCTACCGAAGCGGGGAGGGCGGCCTGCAGCCCGTCATCGCTCTGCATATCGAGAACAGCCCCTGGCCTTTCAGAGGCAACGAGCGCGACCACTTCTGCGAGGGAGAAAGCCTTGCACTCCATTCCAAGAGGGGTAGTCAAATTAGTCGTTCTGAACATGTAGCGGGATGCCTGCAACGCCGTGGCCCGGCGCATCGGCGACTACCCACGAATGGGCCTCGGCTGGGTCTGAAACATTCCGGATATGATCTAATGCGAAATTCTGAAGAGCAGATTCAATCGATGCCGCGTCTCTCTGCGGCATGCGAGATAGGGCATCGCGGGCTTTGTCGCCTGTATTCTTCGCGTGCAATTGCGTTGCCGCGGCTGTTCGTTGGGTCAGGTATTGCGACGAAGTATCGCGATGATAAACAATATTTCCTACGCGCGAATGGAACTTCGCCGAGCGTCGCTTCGGGGACTTGCTTCGCGCGCCAAGCGGGGCAACAGGACTTTGAAAATCAAGAGCGGGCGCCGCCGTCAAGGGGCTCCGCGCGTTATCCAGACATCCGGCAATCTCCTCCGGCATAGTTGACCCCGGAAAGCCACTATTCTACATCTATAACGTCGACCGTGGACAATTTCACGGCGATGTAGGTGGTGGCGACGCAGGCTTCGGCGTTGCCGGTAGGGGCGTCTGATGGCCAACGCAATCGCGGGAAGGCGTTTTTCGCGATTCCTTGCAGCTTGTTCTGCGAGAGCCCGGCGCCTCAAAACCAGATTCCCAAAGCCGTTAACCAACGGCGCCGAAAGCGCGTTCCTGACAAGCTGCGGCGCGAGGGCGCAAGCCACTCGGACGCCCGCGCCGATTGGGCCCAAGGATGAGAGGGCGCCTCTCTTGGGGCAGATCGACTGGATGATCCCAGATCTGCCGCCGCGGCCCAGAGGCGCTTCTCGCGCGGCGCCCGCTCAAACTCTGGCGCGCGGCGAGCATTGCTGACGTCGGCGGGGCCGACGGCGCGAGATCCCACTCTGCGTTCAACGTGAACGCGCCTGGCTCCAATTTTCCGTTCTGCCGCGTTGACAAACCTGAAGCAAGCGGGCTCGAACAATAACCCGGGGGGGGGGCCCTCAGCGACCCGCCCCCTGCGACCGAGTCAGGGTCGCCGAGCAGGCGCGACAATGTTTTGAAGTACTTTCCAGACCTATCAAAATCCTCACCTCCCCGCTTCTCCTCGCCCCCCCCCGCCCCCCGCGCCCCCCCCCCCCCCCCCCCTCCACTGGCCCCCCATGCCGATTCATTTGTCCTCCAGTATCCCCCCGCCCCCGCCTATCCTCTCCCCCTTCTGCTCTGCCCAAGGCCCGCTCGAAGCGCGCCGCGACCCTCGCGCTTTCTACGGCCGCGCGTCAGCCGCGCAGGACATGCGCTGTCCATGCGGCCCAAAAAGAGTCGCCTCAGGGTTCAAGAATCGCGCGCTAACTCGGCGGCGGTGAAAGGGGGTTGGCCGTCGATCCCATTGCTGGGCGGCGTCTCGAGCGCGCTCTCGAACAACAGGTGGGTCGCTGCGCACCGGGGCGCAGAGCCGCCATGGGGTCGCTCTCCAAAGTGCAAGCTTGGCCTCCAGGACAGACCAAGCATGGGCCGGCGCAGTGCCCGCGCACCCCCTCTGACACAGGTCTCAAGCGAATGGGCAGCGCCCCGCCAGAGCGCCCAAACCTCGCCCAGGAAATCGCCCCAACTTGGGCCCCCCTTGACTCGACCCCCGACGCCAGCCACATAGGGGGGATTTGCGCGGCGGTGCTGGCACGGCCATAACATCAGATTCTTGCCGCGCTGACTCCATTCCCGCAAGGGGCGCTTTGTCGCGAACGCTGCAACCCAGAGGCACTCTTCTTCCAAAAAGTGGAATAATGTTTTTTTGTTGAAATTTGACTGGGAATTCTTCCTCTTCTGGAAATTAACAGGTGGGTTGGAAATTTGTGTTTTTGGCGGGTGGTGCGCGGTTGCAATCTTGTGTTAATATTTATGTTTCAGGTGTATACGTTGGCGCTGCACATAGCTGCAATCGCGCTTCGCCCCCCGCGTCACAAAAAAGAAGAAGGAGGGAGCGATGGGGGGGGGGAAAGAAGAGGGAGGGAAGCAAAAAGAGAAGGGGGACCACGAGGAGGAGGCAGAAAAGGAGGAGTGATGGGACGAGGAGGAAGCGGGGGAGGATACGGAGGACGCGGGCGATGAAGAGGAAGAGGAATATGAAGAGGAACATGAAGAGGAACGGGAAGGAGGAGGAGGAGGAGGAGGAGGAGGAGGAGTAGGAGGAGGAAAGGAGGAGGATGAGGATGGGAGGAGGAGGAGGAGGAGGAGGATAGGAGGAGAGGAGGAGGAGAGGAAGAGGAGCAGGAGGGAGGAGGGAGAAGGCATCGAGGGAGAGGGGAGAGGGGGAGGAGGAGGGGGGAGGAGGAGGGGGAGGAGGGGGAGAGGAGGAAGAGGAGGAGGGGGAGAGGAGAGGAGGATGGGAGGGGAGGAGGAGGAGGAGGAGGAGGAGGAGACGGATTCGCCGTCGCCCTCGCCGTCGTCGTCGCCGTCGCAGCCGTCGTCGTTGTCGTCGTTGGTGTCGTCGTCTCCGTCGTCGCCGTCGTCGTCGCCGTCGGCGTGTGTGTTTGGGTCAGCAATCCAGCGTCTTGTACATCGTTTTGTTTATGCATTGTTACGCTGCGCGCTCTTTCCGCCACCCAGGGCATGGCGGGATATGTTAAACCACGATCGGCACCGAGACGGCCCAAGACAGACCCACGAATGCCCAAGATAGCCACACGCCGACATCAGAGAGCCTCAAGGTTAAAAGTCAGGTAAGGTGCTGGCAAAGCCAGTGGATTAGAATAGGCATGGAAACGGATTTGGCAGGGGAGGGGGAGAGTGGGAGATGGACCGAGTGATGGCGATGTTGGTTACGATGGTGATGTTACTGACGATGTCGACGACCCCAACGTTGTCTCGGGCCGCCTGCCACGACGCCAATTCCACGAGCTCGCAAGCACGTGTCAAATCAAACTCAGCGTGAACAAAGTACCAGCAACGTCTCAAGCGAGCGACCGATGCTAACAAACGGCCTCACGCGCCTACGAGAACGATCCGAAACATGTGGCCATCCTCATCCTCATTATCATCCTTCCCTCCCCCTCTCCTCATCCTCTTTCCCCCCCTGGACGGAACCGCTCTGTTCACGCACTCGGGCAAAAATCCGAGAAGAGGCACGCGAATACTACGCCAAAACTCGGAATCGCGATTGTGTCTGCGATGGCGGATGCAACGTCATCCGCTAGATTGTGCGTGAGCTTCGGGTCAACGCCTTGGAGCATCAGCATTTCTTTAAACGTGAGGCGCCTATTATATTTCATGCAGCACCCCGAAATCACCCACATAAATTGGTCCCTGTCGAGGGCGGGGCACGTGTCAGGATCGATCATCGCACTGCCTGTGGAACACTTGCTCTTCAAATCGACTACAAACATATGGTCAGCATGACGCTCGACTGGGATACCGTCGATACGCATCTTGGTAGTGAACCTGACTTTGAAGTGATCCAGGCGGCTCCTGAAAGTGTTGCCCAAGATGTTGGGCTCAGGCTCAATGTTATTGATGACGAGCTCATGCAACTTAAAGCCCTTCAAACGGACAGTATCGGGCGCCCTGGTAGGCAGCTCCGTTTTAAAATACGTGGCGTCGCGCCCGCAGAGGTAATACTTCTGGCGGCGCTGTGGGAAGCCGAGATGACGCATGTCGACCGCCCAGGCCCAGCACTTAAACGATGCGGGAAGCTCAGCCGACAACACTGCAATGGCCTCATCGATGGCTGACTCCACATCTCCCACAAGTATACAATTGGCCATGGAATCACACTCGATACAGAAACCGTAGAACGTGTTGAGGGAGCGGGTGGCTTGGTCTATGATGCACCTCAACACCGATGAGAACTGCTGGGCCCTAGGATCAGTCCACTTGAGGCTTGCGTTCTCGCATTCGAGGAACTCGCAACTCGGCTTAGCACACACGAACATGACATTTGGCATACTGTCGAGCTCGACCTGTGGCACTGATATCAAACTGGGACTCGGGGGGTGGGGGTGGGGTCGCATTGGAAACTGAAACCCACTGGAAACGCACTGGAAACTCATTGGAAACTTACTGGGCAGTTACCGCGGGTTCGGGTCTTATCATGGGCGACCTTCGTGAAATCACCGTCAGCAGGGCCAACGTGGATACGACTGTTGTCCCTCTTGTGCGCCCAGAAGATCTGTTGACGGAGCGACTCGTCGATCTCCCACGCGTGACTCACGGATGAGACGCCAACCTATTGGGCACCCCAATCTTGTTTTTGTGCGTAACTGTTTGGCCCCAGCAACGCAAAAACCGTGTGATGAGTGTTGAATTGCAGGTTTTTTCGCATGGATTAATGTCGGGGGCGACGGGGCATGGCACGAGGGCACGCGGGGAGACGGCGTGAGAGGAGGGGAGATGAGGGGAGACGAGAGAGGAGGTATGAGAAGGGGGTGGGAGGATAGTTTTAAAAGGGGGAAGGCATGTGCGCGTCGTTGTTATACCCCCTGGTCGTTCCAAACCTACCACCTCCCGAAGAGTGAGGAGCGGCGTCTCCAGCCCGCAGAACGCTGATATCAGGACGAACGGTTTGAGCCGCAGGGCGTCGAGGGAATTGCCGAGGATGTCTCTGGCAACGTCCTGTCGAGAACTGGTCTCAAAGATGGGGGTCGGGGGTCGGCGGGGAAGGTAGCGCAAGCATTACCCTAAGATAGTGCAACACACTGGGCCTCAGTGGGGCTGTGCGAGCGCCGTGGGCCTACATGCGTATGGTATGTGTGCATGTCTGTGTATGTATGTGTGTGATGGGTGGGTCCTGCCACTCGGCACCAATCGGCTCGGGCGACTCGCATCGCGCCGCGCTTGCTGCAGACGAGAGGGCGTCGGCCTTGCGTTTGCTGGCCATAGTAGTGTCGATCGGCAAAGGTCAACGCCAAGATGCCCTCGTGCCCGAAAGGGCTGCGGACACTGCAAGAGATCAGCACATAGAGACTCGGATGGTGCGAGCAACGCACGGCAACACGATTTGCACAGGCAGGCTCTCAGTATCCCCCGTTCCTCATTGTTCCTCCTCCTTCATCCTCCCTCTCCTCCTCCTCAACGACCCTCCCCTGCATCCCCTCCTCCTCCTCATTCTCCTCCTCCTCGTCATCCTCGCCCCCCTCCTCATCGTCCGCCTACTCCCCATCACCATCATCATATCCCCCGCCTCCGAATGATGAGTGCGGCGAGGATGCTTACAAAACTGCCCACGCGCTACTCTTCTCTACAATCGGTAGAAGTCGGAGGCGATTAAAAATCGACTCCTCCCAGACATGCCGATGGCATACGTTGGCGATCCTCGCCACGCACAAGTTTAATGATTCGTCGTGAAACGTTGAGTAGTACCTGGGGTTCCCGCATCGGGGAATCCGCAACGTTAAATGCACGAACAGGTGGTCTTTTGGTTTAAATTCAGGCGCAGCCACCGACATCAACGTCAAGTGGCGGATGCAACAGTCCAGCAACCGTTGGCAGTCTTCGCGTGACACTACACGCGGAGCGCTACGAATCACGTCCATATAGTCAATCAACGCTTGCCCAGCACCCTCTAGCGTCTCTAGCGTGTCGCCCTCTATCTTGTGCTTGTTGACACGACAGAAGTCCACGGCCCACGTCGTTAACACCCCTGTCTCGGCGGCTTTAGTTTTTAGTTCTGGTGCATCGCGGGTCCCGATCATCTTTGGGGTTAGATGACCCAGTTGGTAGCTTAAGTCGACGTTGTTCTCCCTGCACCAGGCCTTGTAGTCACTGAATATGCGGGCGCAGCATTCGCCCTTGATTACATCGTGTCCACCAATGATGTTCCACACGTTGTCGTTTATTGTCGACCAGATAACCGCTGGGACATACCGATGCATCACTCCCAAGTACAATGTGTGAAGGGTGTCGACGTGCAGTGCGGTATCTGGCACAACCCCAAGCTCGTCACAGAAAATTGGGTTGCGTCGCAGTGCAGAGCAAAGCTGCCTGCCTCTGTCGTCGACCCGTCTGCGCCAGAACTTCACTTGAATAGGAAGCTCGACAGTTTCAAATTTACCTACGTCGAAAAGGCCCATGCACGGATCAAGGCGGTCCCCTTTTTGAAGCCCCAGGGTCGGAATTGGATGCGCGAGAATTCTGCCGAATGCGTTCTTCCGCCTGTCAAAATGCAGACCACCAGTTTCCAGAATCAAAGTTCTTACAGAGTCGTCCGATACGTCGACCGCAATCTCGCACGAGGCACATTCATCGGTGTATGTCAACGTGGGCTCGTCCCAACCGTGCCCATCCAGAGTAATGTCGGAAAACTCGTGCAGCCTGGTGTCGAACATGCGCAGCACATCGGAGCTGTGGCAAGGTTTTGTTTCGATGGCGGTTTCCCCTGCACGGGCGTGGCGACGAGGTCTGACCTCTCACCCCCCCCCTTCAAAAAAACACTACACAAGCCACAACAACTGATGTGCAAGCATGTTGGACACCCCGCTCCTTGACTGCGTAGCAGCACAGAAGATGCACGGTCTGTGTGTTGCATTCCAGGGTGCAAAACCAAATGTCGAGCAATATTCGCTCCAGTCGCCCTTGATCTGTACAAGGATGTATCTGGCATTCAACAATGGCGACTCGTGGGCCAGCGCTTTTAGTTTTGAGTCGTCGGCGAACGGTTCGCCTGTCCATGTGGTCAGCGGTCTGCGGCCGTCCGTGGCCGCGGACAGGCTCCACTTGATGAAGGAAAGTATTGGCCATATCGTGCACCACCCCCTGCAGCCGCATCTGTACATCTCCCGCTTAGGCACACAACCAATGTAGTGCCTCTTGTTCGTCTGTAAGTTGTAGATGGTGAACAGCGTCAGACTGTCGGAACGGCTCGGGCCAATGGCCCGTGTAAATTTGACGCCGTCAACGTATGTGGCAAGAGGGTCGCATGTTCGGTCGTCATCTGCGCGATGGCGGTGCGGATGGTGCCTGTAGTTCTCCGTCCACTCTGCAACGGGTGGCGGAGGTATGTCGCCACGTGTTGCAAGCAATGCATTACGCTCAGCTTCCAGCAACTCGTGTGGGGGGGCGAAGGGCACAAGTTTGGTGTCGCGAACGTTTCTGATATGCATTGGAAGCTTTAGCATGCACATCTCAGGAGCCGCAGGCGACTGCGGTAGCACAGTCTTGAGGTGTCGATTGTACGTCCCCGTCGGCTTTCCTGGTGGAAACGCAAACCTCTTCAGATCGGCCCCTGACGAACCAGACTGCACGGCCAGCCAGCAAGTGATGCACAAGCTCTTTGCCGTCATCGTGCCCATAGCATACTGTAGCAGTAGGTGGTCAGCGAGTTCGGCACTTCGCTCCTCGCGAACGCGAGCTGTGGCGTCGTCTTGACGTCGCCATTCTGACTCTTCCCAGCTGAATCTCTTGGAAGGTCGCTGGGATGGATCCCACGACGCCTGTCGGCGTCGACTCATGTGGACAGTGGATTCACAAACACATTGTGCCAAAACGGCAGGCTATAAGCAACGGTGATGATGATAATGATGATGATGATGCTGCTGCTGATGATGATGATGATGATGGTGATGATGATGATGATCATGCTGCTGATGATGATGATGATCATGATGATGATGATGATGGCGGTGATTGTTGACCGTGTCATAACCATGCCAATGACGAATGTGGGTGACGATGTGGTGAGTTAATATGTATGTTATTTCGTGACGGTGCTGGTATGAGATTGTGTTCGTGTTTTGACACGGTGTCGATAACAATGAGACCCATCGACGTGTGCATATCAACCCATTTGTGGTCATATGTTGCGCGATGGTGGGTTGAAGGGGCAGGCGTTCGGTGGGGTTGGGGCCATGGAGTTGATAATCCATCCTCAGTGCAGCACCCCTCATGACATGATCTCCCCCTTTTGAGGGGGGGGGGGCGGATTCGACCACGATATTATCAAACCGAGAGGAGCTGCAACGCACGGGGCGGCGCGAGGGCGCGAGGGCGCGCCTGTGGGCGTGGCGTAGGCGGAGATGTGGCAGCACGGGGCGAGAGAGCACGGGGCGAGAGAGCACTCCAGCTTGCTAGTTACGTCCATCCTTCCCTCAGTCTCGTCACCGATCCCTCCCTCCTGGCCAATCCCCCCTCTCGTCATCTTTGCGACCCGTCCCTCCCTCCATCCCCTGTTCCTCTCGATCATGTTCGTCGCATTTCACCTCAATGTTCCTGTGCCCCGTCCTCCTTCCCACTTCTCTCCCTGCTCCTCCATCCCTCTAGCCCGTCACGCAAACTTCCGCAGTGACATTCTGATCCATCCATCCTCAGTTCCTCCTACTCCCTCAGCTCCCCCCTCCATCTATCCAGGGATAGTGACGTCTGGGACGGGGAGGTGTGAGAACGTGGCAGGCGGAGGACAGATCCCAGGATCCAGGATTTTCGTTTGCAATGCGTTTGCGCTATCTCCGAGCGTGGAAGCAGGAGAGAAACCATCGCAGCACACGTCCGCGCACAAAAAAACCTACAACTCGAGAGCGCCGAAACCAGGCCAAACTGACTGGAAATTTACCGGAAACTTACCGGAAACAACCCAGAAACTGACCGGCTATTTCTCGATACATTCGCCATTTCTGGAAACTGACTGGAAACTGACTGGAAACGGACTGGAAACTTACCGCAAACTGGACACAAACTGGACAGGCACTTGGCGCACGAAATCGTTACACCACGCCAGAAATCCAGCATGCCCGACGGCAAACCTCAGATATCGTGGCACCGAACCGTCAAGTGTGAGATGGACGCCATCCTGGAAGAGACGATCCCCGCACGTTCTGAGCGACGAGCCTCTCGGACCAACTCCTGGGAGCGAGGCTTCCTCAGACTCTTCAATCAGCAGCGTACGAGGCACCCCAACGACACTCACCAGCATCTGGCCGAGCTGATGTAGAAGGCAGGCGTGTTAAACGTGCCACATATCTACAATGGAGCTTGATTGCGAGCGGCCCACGGGGCAGTGGCACATATTATCGATCTCACCCAATCTGATGGGACAAAGCCAGCAGAGGACCGATAATACACCACAACCCCTACGATAAAGCACAGAACAGACCTCGCAAGAGTATCCAAAATCCCCTCCACATCCTGAGCATGCCTGTCCAGAACTAATCTCCACCCTCCCCATCATATTAATGCGTGGCGTTCGCACTGCCGCCACAACTAAGACCGCACATGCAGGATCACTCCTGGCTCGAGAGCTGCTGTGCGTTGAACTCCTCGAAGTCGTGGATGCGCTTGACGGCCCTGCCGAGCTTCTCCAAGTTCCCCTCGTGGTCTGCGCACCGCGACAACGCCCTGTTCACGTCGTTCGGCTCGGTCGGGATGACCAGGGATTTGCCCTCCGTCATCGCAGCCTTGAACATTTCATCACTCTGAAGGTCGGCCTCGGTCTTCGAGATGATCGCCTCAAGCCTCTCGTTGAGCTGCGGGGTACTCGACGAAGCCATCGCATCTGTCCGCATGCGCTTCAGCAGGTTCTTCGCCTGGGAGATCTGCGCAAGGCCAGTCGTCATGCAATCGCTGGCGCGCTTCTTCAGGCCCTTCGCGGCAATGGGAGTCTGAGTCGTTACTTTCCTGGACTTACCTTTGGCCTTGCCCTTCGCCTTCGGCTTCGCAGTTGGCACTACTGGCGTCGGTGGTGTCGCAGGTGGCGCTGGTGTGTGTGGTGATGGCGTCGGATGTGGCGTCGGAGGTTCCGTCTGGGCTGGCGTCGGAGCTGGCGAGATTGGCGTCGGAGCTGGCGATGCTGGCGTCGGAGTTGGTGCAGCTGCAGATCCACTGGCTTGCGGCATGCGCTGCTCGCCGTTGAACTCTACCCTCATCGATTGCCACGTGGTGCCAGTGGTGACGTTGTCGGTCTCGCGCACGTACCTGAACTCCAGACGCTTTGAACGAGGATTAATCCTGATCCATCTGCCACCTTTGCTGATGGCGTCGAGGCAAATGTTCATAGCACCTCTCTGCACTGCGGGCGAACCCCAACCCCCTTGCGCAACGACGATCTGCTCGCAGTTCATCCACTCGCCGTGGATGGTCTCCTGCTCCGACCTCTCTGTGATCTTAGACTTCTTCTCCTATACGAGCGTCACCACCTATCGCCATCATCCCCTCTGCTCTTGGCCCAAGAGCAGGGGGGATGAGCGATGGTGGTAACGTTCGCTCCTGGTACTTGGCGAAGGACTGCCTGGCCCAGTTCTCGCGCTCCTGCTGCTTCGCCTTCCTGCTCATCTTGTCGTAGCTGTTCTTCTTGTCTGGGTTCGCAACCATCTCTCTCATGAAGCGCTTGCCGATGACCCCCTCGGCGGCCACGTGGAACCCCTCTGCCGCGCACGCCTCCAACGCGTCGTCCTTGATTTTCTCGAGCCTCGATTTCTGAGTGTCATCGAGCGGTGTCTCATCTACTTCATCAGGGACCGAGCTCGGGAACCTCTGCTGGAACGCTTTCAGGACCGTACTCTCGAAGGTGCTCTCGCTGCTGCCAGGTTCCTCTCGAGAATGGATGTATACCAACATGCAAGTACACACGCACACACTCCTGACGTCACTGGGGCCCCTGCCGACCCACATTGATGAACTCCTAAACCTAACGCCAGAACTATTGAACGCTATCTCCCACCACCAAACCGATTCAACATCATGCTTCCGTCCGCACAAACACCATGCAGCACAGGCAGCGCGGTCCTCGGACGCAACGGACGGGCATTGGTCCAGCCGCCGCCTCTGCGTCTCCACCCACTCAACGATGGTGCCATCCTGTGCGGCACGAAATCCAAGCAAGGTCACGATTGGGGGAGGATGAGGAGGAGGAGGAGGATGAGGAGGATGAGGATGAGGATGATGAGGAGGAGGAGGCTGGACAGCAGCAGGTGGTGGGAGGGAGGAAGATGATGAGGAGTAGGCGTTGGATGGGGAGGGCGGGGTATTAGGCAGGACCAGGCGTACGGAGTCAACCTTAGCGGGACACGGGCAACGATGCATCGCGAGTATGGTGAGCGGGCGGGAGGAAGATGGGATGTGCTCGATGAAGGGGGTGAGCGAGAGAGAGGGAGCGCGAGAGAGATGGAGAGAGAGAGAGAGAGAGAGAGAGAGAGAGAGAGAGAGAGAGAGAGAGAGAGAGAGAGAGAGAGAGAGAGGGAATGCGAAGGGCGGACCGCGCCGGGCTGGTGTTTCAAGCGCGCATGCCTGACTGCGCCGATCCTGCACGACACCGAAGCACAGGTGAGAGGAGCTCGGGCTAGGGGGCGCGATAGGGTGGCATATCTGAGACAGAACTGCGAGAGGTGGGGTTGGACTGCGAGGGTGACGGGTCGCCAGGCTGGCTCGATCGCGACCTTCGGTCGCGACCGATCGATCTCGCGCCATCGCCAGGCATCGCAACGACCAACAATTCCGTGCCAGCAGCTCATTCCTCCCCAGCGCGTCGCTCCGCTCATTGGATCTTCCACTCACGTCGCCCTTTCCCGCCTAGTATACAACGCATCGCCCGCGCAGTATCTCCCTCTCTCTCTATTTCTCTGCGTGCGTATCCTCCCCCCATCGCCCTCTCACTCTATCCCCCCGCTGCCGTATCTATTTCCATATACATATCCCTGTTCCACCTCCCGTTTCAACTTGTAACTCCCTCCCATCCCTCAATCGACAAGCTGGCTCAATCACTCTGACTCGCTCCAGACCGTCATGTCCTGCTGGGGCGCGGGTGCTGCATCCGCTTGCTGGACCATGGGCGCTGGAGCTGCGGACGCCGACGGCGCGCTCCCAGACGGCGCGGCGTCGGTCGGCTCTGCCGCGACGACCGCTGTCGAACCAACAGCAGCCGCAGCAGCTGGCTTCTTGAGAACTGGGACGGTGTCGGCAGCGGCGGCGGCGGGCCTCTTCTTGCACAGCGCCTCTGCGGTGCGGATGCCGATGTAGTCTGCTTTGAGCTTCACGGCCTCCTGCTTGGTGATCTCGCCGTTGCAGTACTTCTGCGCGATGATGTTCATCCAGCTCACGGCTGCGGCCTCCTTCTCATTGAGCGGCGAGTCGGCGGACACGAAGTTCTCCACGTTGATCTGCATGAATTGAGTCTCACCGTCGACCTTGATCGTGCAAAACCGCTGCCGCGGTCTGCCTTTCGGCGTGTCCCACCTGAAGCCCACGGTCACCTTCTTGCT
Source organism: Prorocentrum cordatum (assembly GCA_963575745.1). Taxonomy (NCBI): domain Eukaryota; class Dinophyceae; order Prorocentrales; family Prorocentraceae; genus Prorocentrum; species Prorocentrum cordatum. The sequence continues at coordinate 171,133 of CAUYUJ010000725.1, read as the reverse complement.
ATTCTGGTCCGTGCCGCTGAACGTGTCATGGCCATGCTTGGGGCCAGTCTTGGTGTCGTGCATGCTCGCGCAGAAGGTGCCGACCGTCGTCTCGGGGACCTGCCGCTTGACGCCGTCTGCGAACACCGCAAGCATCATGGACGAGGACGTGTGCTTCGGCGGCGGCACCATCTCGACGGCGTACTCGCGGCGTGCTGCTCCTGTCCTGCCCGCTGGCAAGCGCCACGCGAGCTTGTGCACGTTGTCGTAACCGTGCGCGTAGTCAGCCGCCACGGGCGTCTTCTGCGCGGACTTGGCGGCCTCGTCGTCGGCATCCACTTCTTCGTCGACCTCACGTGGTTCCTCCTCGCCACCCTCCTCGTCGTTGCCCTCGTCGTCGGGCGGGCAGTCCTCCTCGTCGGCATCGCCGCCGTCGGGCTCGTCTCCGTTGTCACCGTCAGCACCACCAGCTGCCAACGGCGGGATGCCTAAGTCTCGAAACCATTGCGGGGCCTTATCCTTCTTGATGCGCATCTGCTGCACGTGGCGAAGGATGGTGCGCAGCCTCAGCGCCACCTCCTCCTGCCACTCCTCGAGTTCCTGGCCCGACAAGTCGAACGGTCGCCCATTCTGCAACATACCGAGGACCACGATGAGCTCCGACTTGTCAATCGTCAGGCTCGGCACCACCATCGCGATCTTCTTGATCAGCTTGGCCTGTCGCTCGATCTCTGGCCGCCGCAGCGGCGACCTCCTCTCCTTGGTGCCGTGCGCCAAAAAGTTCGGCTTCGTGATCACGCTGCCCATGGCGTCAATGAGACGCTGCACCCTCGATGCCGAGGGCTTGCGCCGTGGCGCCATGCTAGCGCTCGGGGCTGGGCACCGCGAGCGCTTGCGCACAAAAATGGCTATGGGCATCGCACAACGGTCGAGAACCGCACCTGAAACAACTCCATCTTGCCCCCTCCATCTTCTTACCATTCCTACCTCGTTCGCTATGGCCCCCATTTACCCCTCCAGCTTCGTCATCGATCGTACCGTCGGATGGCCATCGCAATCGTGATCGGCACCACCGCCCGTCAGCATAGTTACCGTCACCACCACCATCATCATCGTCCTCTCATTCATGCCCACATCCATCATCGTCGGTATGAGGAGGAGGAGGAGGAGGAGGAGCAGGAGGAGGAGGAGGGCGAGGGTGATCATGAGGATGATGATGAGGAGGATCGGGAGGAGGAACCATGCGATGAGGATGGGGAGACGGTGGCCCTGCTAACGATCGCTACTCCACCTCATCATCATCATCATCATCGTCCCCTCCCTCCTCGTCATCATCCTCCTCCTCATCCTCATCCTCATCCTCCTCCTCCGCCTCCTCTGCATCCGCCTCGTCCGCCTCATCACCATCCCCGTCCCTCCTCCTCATCCTCCTCCGCCTCCTCCTCCTCCTCCTCCTCTTCATCCTCCTCCTCCTCCGCATCCTCATCCTTCTCCTCGGCTCCCACCTCCTCCTCATCCCCTCTCATCCTTCTCATCATCATCATCATCATCATCTCATCCCTGCGGCGGCGGGCGATCCTCGGGCTGGTCGCGAGCATGCGCAGCAGCTGCAGCCATCGTCTGGGCGCGCGGAGGTGGGGGGCGGACTGGAAACTGACTGGAAACTGATTGGAAACTGACTGGAAACTGACTGGAAACTGACTGGACCTGGAAACTGACTGGAAACTGACTGGAAACTGACTGGAAACTGACTGGAAACTGACTGGAACTGGAAACTGACTGGAAACTGACTGGAAACTGACTGGAAACTTACCGCAAACTGGACACGCGGTTTGGGGTGTATATATGGTCTGACCTGGTCTGTCCGCCTGTCTCTTCCCCTTTCCTCTTCCTCTTCCTCCTCCTCATCCTCCTCCTCCCCCTCCTCCGCATCACCGTTATCATCATCACTGTCCTCCCCCGCCCCTCCTAATCATCATAGGCTTCACTTCCTTACCGTCAGCCATGTTCTTATCCTCAACACCCTGCCCTACTCGTCCAACTCGTCCGCATCGTCCTCCTCGACCTCTTCCCCTAACCCATCCGCGCGCATCCCGCGGCGTCCGAGCCTCCAACGGATGCTGGTCTGGAAGCTCTGCAGCATGGGCTGCCGCTGGGCTCTGTCAATCCTCCTCCTCCTCCTCCTCCTTATCGTCCTCATCCTGGTCATCCTCATCCTTATCCCTCCCTCCTCCTCCGCCTCATCGTCATCCTCCTCATCCTCATCATCCTCGTCATCCCTCCCTCCCTCTAACCATCCTTCCCTCCACAACATTCGATGCCTCATCCTCCTCATCCTCCTCATATTCCTCTTGACCCATCCGCCTGACAGTCGTTCCTCATCGCCTCCGATTCGTCAGCCTGGGTCGCCGCCGCCTCGCTCGCCCCGTCACCGCCTGCACTGTCGGCGACGACGATGGGCTGGCACGGAGCAGGCACCGTCGGAAGAGGAGGAGACGGAGGAGGAGGACGAGGAGGGATGGAGACGGAGGATGAGGGTGGGGGAGGAGGAGGAGGAGGAGGAGGAGGAGGAGGAGGAGGGGGATCATATGAGAAAGAAGACGGGCTTTCGGGACGACGGACGGACGGACGAGATGATGGGAGGATGTAGGACGAGGTTGAATAGGGCCTCGGCGGCAGGGGGCTCAGCAACAACATCAGGGGGGCCAACAGCAGGGGCCTCGGCGGCAGAGGGCTCCAGCGGCTTGCTGGTGACCAGAAGCCTGCTCTGCCGCTGGGCCTGCTGCAGCGGGCCGATGGGGGAGGGGGGGGAGGACGACGATGAGGAGGAAGACGATGACGATGAAGAGGGGTAGGACACGGAGGAGGAAAGCGAGACGGATGATGAGGCGGAGGAGGTGGTGGAGGCGGGGGAGGACAACGACGATGGCGATTGGGAGCATGGAGAACGAATGGGGGAAGGTCACAACATAGCAAGCCTGCGGGCGCGGGGCTGACGCCATGCTCCGCACCATGGCGGCCCGAAGCGCCATCGCGCGACACAGGTCGAGGAGGTTGGGGATACCTGGGCCTCGACGCTTCGGCTGCGAGCGCATCGGCGGAAGGGGGGTGGGGCAACGGACAGAACCGAGGCGACTGACACGCACGAGAGGGTTTTGCATGTGGGTAACAATTCATACCCGCCGTGCCACACAATGCACGCACTCCCAGGCATGTGATTGCATAACTGCATGTGTCGAATAATGTGTTCGATGCATTCTTTCAATACACACATGCGAATTGGAAATGTTACGTTTTGTTGGAAATTTTACTTAAGTTGGAAATTTAAACTGGGTTGGAAATTATTTCCTCCGTTTGGAAATAAAGTGCCTCTGGGAATGCTGCTATACGACTTGTCAGCAAGCTCATCAAAAACAGTTCTGGCCCGCCCGGCCGCAAGTTCCGGGGCCCCGTTGCCCTCGCAGAGGCGCGCGCGCACGCTGGGGCTGCCGGCGCAATTTTGCGTCGCAGGCGTTTTCATTCAACTGCCGGGTCTGGCGACAGAATAGGGCCTCGTGGCGCGGGCGCCCCTCGGACCAATTTCTCAACGCACGAATCGTCGTTTCCACTTCCAGCAAAACATCGCCCCAAATCCAAAATTTTGCCCCCTTCATAATCAGAGCTAGAACTGCTTTACTGCTGTTGAGCTCAGTCGCCGCGCCCGTTGCGCGGCCGCGTTCCCCCTGGCCTTCGCGCTCGCACTGTTGGAACTTACCCGGCCCAAGAAAGCTCGCAAAGGCATAGTGGAATCATCGCGCAAAGGGTTCTGCTCCTCAGCGATTGACCCCCAGCGCCAGTCCACGTGTCGATTGGTGTGATTTCTAAACGCATGCTGACATGGCGCCCCTGGACCACCCGCTAGACAAAAGTGGCTAAACCGTATCCGAGCATCGCCGTTTGCTGACAATCGTGCGACGTGTTTCAGTTCTTTCAGCAATTCAGGGTAGGCCTGACGAGAGGGCGCGGCAAACGTGAGCCATGGCAGGAATCGCCAACATATTCCCCCACATGAAACAATTGGTTTCTGGGCCACCATCACCGTCAGGATAGCCGCAATCCCCCGCCAGCTCACCGAGGCCCTGGGTTTGTATGAGTACACGTTGCAAGTCCAAGTGCCTGCGCTCTGCAAGTCCCAGCCGCGCGCCCACGTCGGAAGCCCCAAAGCGAAACTCACTTATTATGCTACGCTGCTGCGCTTCAGATAACGTCAACTTCAACGCGCGCAGCCAGGCGATCCGCTCTTGTTGCAGGGATGATGCCTTGGGGAACGGTGACGCGTACTCGCGCGCACCTGTCCGACCCCCTTCCAGCGGCCAAGGGCGCGGGCGAGCGGCTGAATCCGAATGGGGAACCGCCGGGGTGGAAGGGGGGGGGGGCAGGGCGGGGCGCATGACCGCGTAGATCACCGTGGCCTTCAGACCCAAACCTCCCGTGGCAAGTCTGTGAAATTGGACGCGTAGGACAAGATCCACTTCCATCTCGGCATTCAGATCTTCCGACGAGAAATCGGCATCCCTCCCAGTGCGCCCTCGGCACCACTCTAGTTTGACGGTCGCTCTGTGCAGATCTACAATGAAGCTGTCCGAAATGATTCGCACGTTAGAGAGGGGCCAACCATGGCCAACTTTGGGGGGCGAGTCTGCCCGAAAATCCAACATTGGCTCGGGCATGCCACCTCTGTGCACCCACAACGCATGCCGATGCAGAGTAACATGCGATGAGACTTGGATGCTTCAGATATGCTTTCATGCGGCATGTGCTAAATATGCTGGCACAGCGTTGTTCAAGGCACGCTGAAAGGGATGCCCGCGCTGAACCTCTGTCGCGCAATATGCCGACTAACTTCACGCACTCAATGATGTGCACCGCCCGGTAAACCCTCAGCCCCCACTGGGGCGAATCAACTGCACCAGAATCGCGATTCACTGAACTCGCACCCGATCCGACACATTGCCCTGCCAAGATATTGAAGCCGCGCACGAGCTGCACTAGATCCCACTCAATGTCTTCAGCTCTCTCCGGGTCCACTCTTAGAATGACGGGGGCCCACTCGCGCAACCGAGAAGCTGCGAAGCAGAAAAACATCGACGTGTTGAATTCGATCCAGTCATCGGAACTGGCCTCGGGTTCGTGCTTGCCTGCGCGCGTGTTTCGCCATTCTGCTGGGGGTCGCAACCTCTTGAGTCTGTATGTAAGGTATACAAGGTCGTGATTCTTGCTGGAACCACCTTGCTAAGAAGCCTATCCTAGCCCACTCGCAACGGCAAGCAAGGGCGGCGATTGGATATGGCAACTGAACGCACAGACACGTGGCACACACGCGCCAGTCTGATACCAGATTACTCACAGACGTTGCCAGCAGCATCGGTGGTACCGGCAATTCATTGCCAAATAAATCATCCAACAGAGCAGGTGCAACCTCGAAAACAGTCGTCTTTCATATCCCACTACAGCAATTGCAGAGATATGGACAGAGAAAAAAATCAGAAGGACGCCCCCAGTTTAAACAACAAGCGCTCTTCCCTGTTCATTTGTGCCAGTGGCCCCATCCATCGCGATGCCCATCCATCGCGATGCAACTACGCGGCAGTTTTCTTCATCCTTGGGGAACGAACGAGCGTGCTTCTCCAGCAGATCCACGATCCGGCTCTGCATCCAAGATGCGTTCGGTCGTATTCTCTGGTTCCGGTCTGGCCCGGCCGAATACTTGATGCACATATATGCAGCCACTGGCGATGCCATCCAAAAGGAGGTGCTTACATGTGTGCTTCACAGTGTACACAAAGAATTCTGAGCCGACACACTACTGATCGCATGCGCCCGTGTCAAGTCGATGTTGGCACCCCTAATGTTTCCAGGTGCCCTGGGAATCCTGGAAATATTACGCACCTGAAGGGCTGAGCTCCCGATGCTGTCCCACATCCCTTTCAGACCGCACTGGCGGCTCCCTGAAGCTGTCCCTGCTGGCTTTTCTGCATGCGCCCCGCATACCCCGAAGCCATCTTGCCCCACAACAGCCTGCACGACCCCCTGGCCCTGCGCCTGTGAAGTTCCGTACGCCGGAGTGCACTGCACTGCCAAGGGGCGCTCGACCGCCCTGGGGCAGGCAACCCCGGGGCATCCTCTCCACGCGCTGAAGGCCCTAGAGGCTGAACGACTTCTGCCGTCCTTCGACTCGCGCTGGAGCGGCCGTGAGTGGATCCAACTTTCCCTGGAGATCTCTGGATTTACCCGGATGTGCCTGGATTTCTCTCGACTTACCTGGGTGTACCTCGATGTATCTGCCATTTACATGGGTTTATGTGGCTCGATCCCCACAAGTCGATCGGCGAACGCTCAACAAGCCCTTAGGGATTCACATCGGAGTGCACTACAATGCCAGGGGGGGGGGGCGCTCGACCACCCTGGGGCAGGCAATCCCAGGTCTGGCGGCGTCTCGCCCCGCCTTGCGCGGAGCGGACCTTCTCGTCGAATGCCATGGCCTTTCAAGCGCGCCGTCGCTGCCACAGGCGCCAAGGTGGCGTGGGCCGCATCGGGTCATCGAGTCTCGGACACTGGCCTGCGCAACGAGTCCACGCAAAGGAGACGTGCCAAGACATTGCGAAATGCTCTCTCCCCTGGCGCCGAGAGTGTGGTTTTGCATCGGAGGGCCGCCGCTGGCTGCCCCTTCCCAGACTCAGCTGCCCTCTCGGGCTCCTCGAACAAATTCCCCTCTCGCACAGCGAGGACAGGGAGGATTCTGAGGATGAGGACTGCATGGGGAAGGAGGCGACGGAGGAGGAGGAGGAGGAGGAGGAATGAGGTGGTTCGCAGTTTCGCGGTTGCGGCGGGCGGCATTGGGATCGAGGCATGAGACCGATCGCACGCACGGCGGACTCCCGCGCGGGCGCCCACAAAAGCGGACAACGACTCCACAGCCTGGCCCGGAGGAGACTCGGGGGCACCCCCTTGCGGTGCGCATCTTGCCCAGCGAGGCGGGCTCATGCCTCGAGGCCCTCCAGATGAGGGAAGAGCAGATGGGGTCCGAGGATCGAGGTGGATCGCCGATGCATCAGCGATGCATCGGTGACGTCGGCAATGCATCGACGACGTCGGCGTGAAGAACATCGGGCTCAACGTCGAGCCGCATCGCCGATGCATCTGCGATGCTGCGCGATCCTCCGACCCTATCTACGCCGACCCCAATCGGGGAGGCCTAGACTCCGGCTTCTGACCGCAAGCCTCATGGGCCTGCGCACCGCGAACAGCAAGCGACGCCACCGAAGACACTGCAGGGAACCTTGCACTGGCAAACCTCGGAGATCTACTGACCATGGTCAATCCAAGCCCGGGTCAGTCAAGGCCTTGCAAGATCCTGAAAAATCCGGCAAGACTCTGCAGGATCCTGCACCCAAGCCCGGGTCAATGCGACCCTGGCTCTGCAGGATCCTGCAAGATTCGGCGCTCTGGCTGACCCCCGTTTGCGTTTGACCCCCGTCTCTTGAGCCCCGAAAGGCCCGTGGGAGAAGACCGTTCATTGATCGGGGACCGACCGTCCCTGCATTCCCATAGGCATGCCACACGGTTCTCTTAGGGAAATAATGTTATTCGAACGCAAAGCCGATTGCATAGCATAATACTGCCTTAGACAAACATTTTCTAAGAACGGTTCGTTGAAACCACGGAGAACGTTCTAAAAATACTTTGTTGTGGACCTATTGGCAGGTCAGGGTGTTTCGCATCTGCTCGAGTTCACGCTCAACCACTTCCCTCCGGCGTGGCGAATGCGAGCCTGGACCCAGCAGGAACCTCCGAGATCCGAAGTTGCGACGTGAAGTACACTGCAAAATTGCAATGACATCGCGACCAATGTCAAAACTGCACCTCTCTACGGCATATCCCGAGCCGGATCGATTTGTGATGGCACCGGGGCCCGAAACGGGGCGCGGATCTCAGGGACACTGGTTCTCGTGACGTTGCCGTAGCCCTTCGGCCCCGACGTGCCGGGTTCGCGCGCCCTGCGGTCCACCTTTTGCTGGCGGTGCGCACAAGGGGGTGGAGGGAGGGGTGAGGGCCTCTTGGAGGGAGACTGCTTCTTAGAAGGCGCCGGCCTTACATATATAGAGAAGGCCCGCGCCCGCTAAGAAGCCTGGATGCTTCTAAGAAGCCCTCCCCCCTCCCCCCACCCCCCTCTGCGCGTGGCTGATTTTGAGGGTTCGTGTCCCCGGCGCCTGGCTCGTAAGGTCTGGCTGCTGCCACGGCACACCTGCCAATGCTGTCACGCTGGCGCATTTGCTCACATTGTCGGCACGACTGCACGAAACGCAGCCGTCATAGCCGTGAGACACGTACCCCTGCGCGACTGCAGCCTGCCCTGGATGTGCTTTGACTCCCTGGTGGCCTCCCAAACCATGGCCCTGGCTTCTACAAGCTCATCCGCCACCGTCCGCTATCACCACCCTGCAGGATCGCCTGGCAAACCTCCGACGACTGGAGGGTTAGACGATGATTGGAGGCTTGAACATTGGCACCAACCCTAACACAGGGGACGCCCCTGGTCATGAAGGCTGTGCTGCGCACCGGCTGTTCCTGATGGTGCTGGGGCCGCTGGTGGGCCACCAGACTCTACCTACACCCGCTCTACGGGTCAATTCTTCGCGGACTCCAGGTGGTTTTTGATCCTGAATTCTGTTGGAGTCCCCATGTGGAGACGCAGATACGTACCGCCGTGGATCGGCTGGGGCTCGGCTTCCGAGACTACGACCCTTACTCTGGCCTGTGCCTGGAGATGCTCCCAGGGGACGACCCGAGAGTCCGGAAGGTCACAGAGATTGTACGCGAGGGGCGCTCCTACTTCTGGACGCGGTCCGAAGAAGCGCAGCATTGTGTGAGGCTGGTGTGCCGCATTCGCTGTCTGCAGCAGTGCGCCGCTAGCCGCAACGACTATACGTGGAAGCCTCCAACGACCCCTGGTGGAAGACATTCTCGGAGAGCCTGCCGGCCGCCGAGAAGCAGGCTCTTAACATCTTCCGGTGTGGAGCCATACGCAGCCAAACGCGCATCAGCCAGAACACCCGGTGTGCGCTGTGCGGCGCGCTCCACCCGAGTGCCCGGCACCTATGGAGCGAACGCAGTGGGGTGGGCGAAGAACGCCGGCCCCTCAGCCGGCTGTACCGCCTCCAGCCTACGTGGTGGACTCGTCAGCCACGAGTTACATGCAAAAGCGGATGGATCACAACCAGTGCACATCGTGATCATCATCGTCGTGTTGACATGCAGACTGCCCGTTGTCGTATGGGTATCCTTATGTGTTTGGGCCCGTTGGAGGCGCTGCTCGACTGAGAGGAGCCGCACTTCCCGGGCGAAAAAGACTCCTCCATCGAGGCTGTCATCCTGTCGCTCTTGCAGCAGGCGGACTGCCTCCACAAGGGGAAGATGCTGATCCTAGATCATGGTGCAGGTGGCAATACGTAGAATGTTATCACCACCGCCGAGATCGGGATCATCTTACCTCCTAGCTCGGTGGAGGCAAGCGCCGATTACAGTCGGACGTAGGCCAGGAGAACATCCTCCAAGAACGTGAGACCGCCGTCGGCCAAAACGCACAGAACATCCAGGGGTGCCCTCCCCAAGATGCACACGCGCGCCCAACAAGCACGAAGAACACCGGAGCACCCTCCCCGCACCCGCCTCGACCTGATACCATCGGCCCGACCGTACCCGGTGCCGGTGCCAACCTCTGGGCTTCCTCAGAAGTGGGCCTGACGGCCCAGGAGCCCGCGCTGTTCGGCGCAGGGCGGGGGGCGGGGCCGAAGCGGGCTTCACGCGGAGAGCCGACGTGACAAGCCTGCCAGCACCGCTGAGCAAAAACAGCTACGGGAGGGGGAGAAGGACGAGGGGGTGGAGAACGACGACGAGAGAGCCGAGGGTGCGGCGAAGAGAAGGACGAAGATGAGGCGAGGAGGCGGGAACGGGGCCCGCAAACGGCGAAAACCGCAGGACGCGCTGCCCTCAAGACTCATTTGCTCCATGGCGGAGGCAAAGGGTCCTGAGCTGGTCCTCTGAGATCTGGGCGTTGCACCTCTTTCGCGCCAGGCCTTCTCGCCCAGTTTCGGGCCATGGGGCCCTCAGACATCGATCTGATTGGAAATAGTGCAGCAGACAGATGCGGTCCACAGTCATCTATAACGCAATAAGGAACGAATAGGCTTGTCTGGTCACGGCGGGCGTAGGCCAGAGACACGTTCCACGACACAAGGCGAAACAACGGTGCGACAACCCAGGCCCCTCCTGATCCCAAAGCGGTCCTTATATGTCGCCGCGCCATTTGCTCTCGACGCGCCCAAGTGGACGACGCCGACACCACGACAAACCCACGACAAACCCTGCGTCCCACGCACAGGCAGCTGAAGCCAGCGGCACCGCGGCAGGCCCCACGGCAAGCCCTGCGCCCTCCCCAAAACGCAAGGCCGCGCGTCGGGACAGACGGAGCGGCGGCATATTTCAGCGCCTTGGGTGCAGGGCTCCAGTCGTGACTTGCGGCGATGCTGCATTTGGAGGAGGAGGAGGAGGAGGAGGAGGAGGAGGAGGAGCAGGGGGAGGAGGAGGAGGAGGAGGAGTAGGAGCGAGGAGGAGGAGGAGGAGGTCCGAGGCCCCAGGCCCCTGGGGCCATCGCCGCCTCGCTCCTCCTCTGGAGCTGCAGCCTCTTCTGGATGACTGTCGAGGAGCTGCACCAAGGACGGCTCTTGGGGGGCGATATAGCAGGGGCGAGTGACAAGGGAGGAGCCTCCTCCTCCTCCTCCTCCTCCTCCTCCTCCTCCTCCTCCTCCAGTACACGCATCCAAGGGCGACGATGGTCCGTGTCTTCGGCGAGACTTCCGGAGGGATGCGCGGAATGCCCGCCCCTGGGCTATTCGCCGCTACCGTCGCCTCCGAAAGCATGGAATAAGGGCACACATGCGACCGAAAGCACCCGAACATGAAAGACGCTGGCAATATGGTCAATCTGGTCGGACAAGGCCCAGCAGGGAGCAACACAGCGTGGCCTTTTCCCCGGTCGCCAACATAGACACGGCGACAACATCATCACAGCCCCGGTCCTTGGAGCTGCAGCCTCGTCTTGATGACGTCGAGGGGCTGCATCAGGGACAGCTCCACCGTCGCGGCAGTCCCAGCGGCGAGGAATTGCCTTGACATCCTGCAGCCCTGCCGCGGAGAACGAGGAGAGGGGGGGAGGGGGACTGGGAGATGCCAATCGCTACTCGGCGTTTGGCAAGAAGAATGGAGGGGTCACCTCCCGACGGGGGTCGACAGGAACCTGTCCGCACCCGTGGGCTGGGGAGGGTCCAGTCTTTGCGGCGGGCGGCGTGCGCCGATTGGCGTCGACGTCGCGCGGCAGTGGGTTGCTCGCGACGGTGGTAGATTTGACGCTCCCGGCTGGGGCGGCGCCCCCCCCCCACCCTGATGACCAAATGCAGAGCGGGGTCGCCACTTCCTCGAGGAAGCGCCACTCCCTCGAAGAAAGAGCGCTCCCACGGTCACCCCGGAGCCCCCCGAAACGACCCCACGCGGCCCCAAGGAATCTCCTCGAGCTCTGATCCTATGACCGCCACCTTCAGGGGGGACTGGACACCTCCCTAAGGCGAACCCACTTGGCACTGCCCGCTCGGGTTCGAGCTTTAATTATGTGACCTCGACCTTCAGGGGGAATTACACCAGAGAAAAACCCTCATCAGAGGATGGCTTGATCGATAAGGAGATCGCCCGTGAACCCGGGAACCCGGAACACACCGAAATCGGCCCAGAACCAATAACCAGGAACCCGGGAACCCGGAACCAGGAACCCGGGAACCCAGCCGGCAACCAAAATCGGCGGGACACTTCCGCCAAAACTTTCAATGTCCGCCAGGACCCGGCCCCTGCAGTGCAAGCACTGCTTGGGGAACCAGACACCACCCCAGGGTGATCCCCATCTGGCACTCCCCGATTGGGGGGGAAAGAGGGGGGCCCCCCCCGCGCGCCGGGCGCGGATGGCGCGGCCGCCGCGGCCAGAAAACGGCTGGCGACAGGGGAGGAGGCGCAACGAGGCGAGCCCCTCCCCACTCCTCCCCTCCCTCTTCCTCTGCATCTGCGCAATCCCAGAGCAGAGATCCGAGGCTTTGACAAAAAACTAGAGCGGTAAGTTTTGGGCTGTTTTCTGCCTCAGGGGGCCCTCAGCGGGCCGCGAGACCGTCAACACCGATTCGGGACAAAAAACTTGCCCTAGAAGAACGGTCCAGACCTCTGGGTGTCCACGCGTCAAACAAATTCGAACGCTCCCTCCCCAGATCCTGTCCGAGCGTGGCCCGTTTTCTCCCGAACACCATCTCTTAGCATTCGTCATTCGAAATAGCACTATCGTCCCAACGCGGACCAGAATTCTGAAACTGAATCCTTCAACGTCGTTGTCGCCCCGCTCCTTTCCCCTCCTCCGCCTTCCACTGGTCCTCCTGCTCCTCCCGTTCCTCCCACTCCTGCTCCTGCTGATACTGTTCCTTCTCGTTCTCCTCACTCATCGTCATCTTTGCAAGAAGGCTCAGGAACCGAACCGACCCGGCCGAACCGAACCGGGCCGAACCGAACCAATATGAACCGCATATTTTGTCAACAGGAACCGAAACGAACCGGAACCGAACGACACTCAATTTCGAACCGAACCGAACCGAACCAAATTCGATTTCGAACTGAACCGGGCCGAACCTGACGGAACCGCACCGAACTGGACGTCTCTGGGGCCTTGAATCTGGCGACGTGAAGGAGGAGGAGGAGGTGAAGGAGGAAGGAGGGTAGTGAGGAGGAGGGCAGGGAGGAGGAGGAAGAGGAGGGCAGTGAGGAGAGGGAGGAGGAGGAGGATAGGATGAGAAGGACGAGGGAATGAGGAGGAGGATACTGAGGATGATGATGATGATGAGGAGGAGGAGGAGGAGGAAAAGGAGGAGGAGGAGGAGGAGGTGAAGGAGGAAGGAGGGCGGTGAGAAGGAGGGCAGGGAGGAGGAGGAGGAAGAGGAGGGCAGTGAGGAGCAGGAGGAGGAGGAGAAGGAGGAGAAGGAGGAGGGAATGAGGAGGAGGATAATGAGGATGATGAGGATGAGGATGAGGATGAGGATGAGGATGATGATGATGATGATGATGATGATCATGATGATCATGATGATGATGATGAGGAGGAGGAGGAGTAGGAAGAGGAGGCAAGGAGGAGAAGGAGGAGGAGGAGGAGGAGGAGTGAATGAATGAAAGACGACTCTGGGCCCGCATCTCTCCCTGTCCCTGCTGTGCCGAGGCGGACTGAACAGCGTGCGGCAAGCTCGTGTATGTAATGCGTGTAAAACTCGTGGGTTTGCAAGTGAAACACACAGGCGTGTAATATGTACGAGAGTGCACCCGTCGGACGACTAAAAAAGTCATGAGGTTCAGAAGGGGCCCAGCGGGCCCCGACGGGCCTGTAGGCTGGGCCCCAGGGTCACGCGCACCGACGCGTAGGGCACGAACAGACCCCAGGGAGCAAGGACAACTAAGGCGTTAGCCAAAAAGAATGGGCCAACAGGGGGGGGGCGGACCTCGCGGTAGCGTGAAACAGGTGGGAGGCGACAACGATCCGTCATTAGATGATCACTTCACGCGGTCACCGTCCGATACGTAGTGCAGCGCATTGGGGAGGAGGCCGAAATTGAAGATGAGCCTGCCCCGCGCTGCATATATGAATGCACGCACCCTACGCATGCTCACCTGCTATCTTTTGCGTCTACTGCGTTCTGTAGTATCTCCTCCATTGCGCCTGGTGGCGCCGCGCCCAGCGCCCTGCGCCCGCCGATCTCCTCGAGTGCCTTCTGGAGCAGGCCGCGGACTGTCAAGGGCGAAGGCAGCTGCTGCTCGTCTGATTCGGGCGGTGCGCTCGGCTGTGCCACATCCCTCATCATCAGGTGGAGCTTCCTCTTGTTCTGGTCGTAGCACTTCGTGACTCGGAACAGCCGTACCATGTCGTACAGGTCGTGAGGCTGCAGCTCGCACCACACTCTGCCGTGCCAATCTTTGAGCATCGCGTGTGTCCTCTGCCCCAGCGCGGGCCCACGCTCTAGCAACTTGGTCACGAACCCATTGAATATATGAAGGTGAGGAGGACCGAGCTGGTGGCCTTTGCCTCGGGCTCGGACTTCGTGTGAATACGTCGCCCCTGCTTCCTGCGCGGCCTCGATCTCCGGCAGGTCGGCGGTCAGGAAGTACGTGTCCACTTCTGCGGCCCACAGCTCGCGCACCAACTGGGTCGTCATGAGCGTCTGCTTCACCATCACGTTGATGAAGTTGGCCTGCTTCTTGGTGAACCCCATGTCCTTGATCTGCCCGAGGTGCCGATTGCGCTGCTGCTTGCTGTTGGGCCCGCTGGCTGCGGCCGCGTCGGAGGCGGAGCCTGGGGTGGGAGCGGAGCTCTTGCCGCCCTTGTCCTTCTGCGGGGGGCCGCCGCCCTTGGCCTTGGCCAGCGCGGGAGCGCCCTCGGCCTCTGCCCCTGGCGGCCGCTTCTCCAGCATCCACTTGGGCTTGGGGGTCGCCATCGCCAGCCCGTCTCTCAGGTATGAAAGGCAAGTGCCGCTCGCAAATGTGATCCTGGAGCTGAGCCAAATCGGAATACGAAGACGTGGCGCACACAGGACAAACAAGCCTGGGGACGACCACTGGATGTAGTGCATGCGCGCTGTGAACATCACAAACTCCCCGACGAAATGCCCGACAGAGGTGAGCCTTCGCGGTCTTCTGGGAAGCAAGGGAAGTGCGACACGCTGGACACTGGTTCGTGACGACACATCTGGCATAGTAGGAGAAGTTGCCATGAGAGCCGCCCTGGGCGTGAGTCTGGCGCGCGACGAGGGCAGCATGGGTGAAGAAGCGGGCGCCACACACGTCTCCATCATCCGTAGTGCATCTGCATACGTGCACGCAGCCAGAGGGACCCAAGAATTCCTCAATTCCATCCTGCGAGGCGGAGAGGCAGGGTCCGAAATCGATAGTGCCCAGCTCAGTCTTACCGCTCTGCCAGATCTTGCGCAAAGCAGAAACATCAGCCGCCAGAAACTGATGCGATATGTAGTCGTCATGGAAGAGCGCATGGATGTCCTCGCCCCAGACGGAGCGCCAGTCTTCATAGTCTGTTAGAAACTCGAGCCTGTAAACGTCAGTCACGAAACGAACGGCGAACGGGTTGGCGTGAACGGTGAGGCGGCCCTCGGACAGGGTGGGGGCATTCTCGAAGCCGACGCGACCGAAGAGGAGGCTGATGACCTGGGAATGTTCTTCGGGCCATCTAACCATGGCCTGGTACCATCGAAGTCTCTGAACTAACAACTCGACCCCAGACGGAACAATATTCATCCATTTCCAGACCTCCCGAGAGTCCTTAATAATGGGATGATCTCCAGAACGGTCACACAAAGCCCCCGCAGCAATACATCGGATCTTACCCAAGAGCGCGATGTCCAGCTGGGCCTCTTGGGAGCTCGTGAGGAGACACGGCGTAAGTCCAGACAACAGCGCACCTTGCACCACAGATATGAATACTAGCCTCTTCACCTTAAAAGGGGCCCCCGAGGTCCACAAATACTTAAAAGACATCCACCCCCTGTTGGCCGCTACTTTACTCAGTGCAAGCTGGTGGGAGAAGGCGCCAGAGGGCAAAAACTGAGGTCCCAAGTACCTGGTGTGCGGGGCCACTCGGGCCCCCCCGGCCTCCGCAGCGTAAAACTGGCGAGTGGCCTTGTAACCACAAAGGCGGGGGACCAAAACTTGTTTCGACGTGTTTTGCTTGTGCCCGTACGCAGCCAGGGCATTGCCGAGCTTAGCCTGGGCTTCGCGCGCTGTGGCGACAGCCTCGGAAAGTGCCCCCTCCTGGAGTAGCAAAAAATACGCCAGGTCGCCCACGTATTTGAACAGGCCCGCATAGACCTCGCGCCCGAACACGGGGCACGACACGCACAAAGCAGGGTCCTGAAACTGGGCGAGCCACTCCTGGAGGGGGCGGGCAAAATCAACTCGAAATTCGTCGGGCGCACTGGGGTCCCCCATCAAAGCCCCGCTTTGGAGGTGAAGGGTGGTGGGGCGATCAACGCCCTCGAGGTAAAGTAGGTGCGTGGTGCGCCTGTAGCTGAGCAGGGCAACATCCCCTGCTGGCAAATACTCTAAAAGTCCTTGATTCATGCGCTTGTGCTCGCAACAACCGAAAGCATTCTTCATGTCATCGAAAACAGCGATGTGCCACACGCGTGCGCTACGCAAGCGATCCGCCAAGATCTGCGTGCCCAAAATGGCATTCTCTCGCCTGCGTCGAGGAATGCATCCGTGGTCGTACTCCGCAGGCGCAGCGTGTGGGACCGTCCTATAGATGCCCCTGGCAATGGCTCGAAAGAAGGGGCAGAGGCCGTGCAGAAACCGAGTGCCGCCGTCAGGTTTGGGAGTCTGCCAACCGAGAGAAAACCCCGCACACGTAGGAAACCTCCCCACCACCCGCCAGCACGTGGCCAGACTTCCCAAACCAATCTTGATGGCCTCTACCTCAGGGGGCTCAGGCTTTCCGCCAACTCCGAAGGGAGAAATACGTGGCTTGCTATAATACTTAGGCAGGAGAAACATGAGCCAAATCTCGCCAGGGAGGGACCAGGCAGGGACGGAACGTCTGCGCGAAGCCTTGCGGAGCACCCACGATGCTCTACGAAGGTCTCTAGCCCCCAACTCCCCCGCCGAGTCCCGCTCACCCATCCCTTGAGGAGCCAATGAGGCCCGCGCCAGTAAACAAATGTCTAACTGGACTGGGACCGCGGAGAGACCTCCCTCGGAACCAGGAAGGCCCAGGGCGCCCGCGAGCTCATCAGCCGATGCAACGTGCCTGCGCACCGCCGCGTAGCTCCTTCGTTTGGGTCCCAGTCCAGTGCCCGCCAGTCTACGAGAGAAGTATTGCACGCTGGCGAGATCACGCTTGCGCCAGGCCTCATGTATGCCTTCAGTCCAAGTCCTACGCAACGATCGCGTCCATCTTCGGACCTCCCACCTGATGCGATTCGTGAGGTCGCGAATCTGAAAATCGTAGTGGCAGTGGGGGAGGCCCATGGCGCGCAGAACAGCACGTCCACGGAGGAGGCGTCGTACCTGAAGACGGTGCTGTGCCAGCTCCGCGCCTGGGGTCCGCCTGGCCCTGCCGAAGTGCTTCTTGGCAATCGGCGCCAGCGCGTCCAAGAAAGAAGCGTAGCCTGCGTCGATCATGTTGCTCTCGAAGTACCCCAGGTACGAGGGCGCCGCGCGCTGCAGGGCCAGGTATGCTTCTTCCAAGAACCCCTCCCGCAGGCCTGGCGTCTGCAGCGCGGTCTCGATGGCGTCGAAGTTCCAGGAAGCCAAAATCTGCGAAGACCGCAGGCTCGGGACGCCCAGGTCCGCCTCCAGGAGCACGGGAGAGCGGTCACGCAGAATCCCCTTGGAGGGGTAGAGCTGGAGCTGCCTGGCCGCCTTAGTCATGGTGATCAACTTTGACACACGCGGCAGGGCTCCAGCGGGCAGGGCGTAGTGGTCAATCCAGGTAGACGACTTCTCGCCATTGTACGTGGGAGCAATCTTGTAAAAGGTGGTTGCGCAAGCAAAATGGTGTCGGTGCAGCACTTCACGGAGCCCTCGAGCGGCGTAGCCCATGCGAGACTGCACGTAGGGCCCGATGCAACTGAAAGAGCAACTGGTCTCATCCACCGCGAACGAGTCATTCAGGTCCGTGAAGATGATGGGGGTGGGGCGCTCGGGGGTAGTGTCCAGCAGTCCGTTCAGCCACTCGAGTAGCACGTCGACCGTGCGCCTCCATGTGGCCGCCCCCGAGCGCGGGCCAGGCGGCGGGAAGTAGAGCGCGATGGCTGTGACATCGAGCGAACCAGTGACCACGCGCACCATCCCAGCACGGCCCAGCGCGGCGGCAGGTCCAGGGAGCACGCGGTGCACGCGCAGTCCTAGATCTCGACGTCGTACTCCGATGGTGACACCTGCCGCTCTGTTGGTGAAGGGCCCCCTGCCGTACCCGAAGTGGTAGTAGTCGTGGTCTCCGATCTGCGTCTGCCGTCGCACCGCCTCCGTCGGCACCGCCCGCAGGCGGGTGCCCAGCAGGAAGTGGAAAGGGAAGCCCCTTGCCAGCAGCGCGATCTCGTCCAGCCTCCTCGGCTGGATCAGGCTGCGCACATTGAACCCAAAAAACTTGCAGCGCATGAGAGTACCCTGGGGAGTTCGATAGGGCGGTGCAGGGCCCCTCCTGAACTAGAAAGTGTCGCTGAGATGTTCAAGGCGGGGACCCCCTGCATGGGCCCACTGAATCGCGGCTCGACACAGAAAGGGGCTGGAGGTGGAGGAGGAGGAGGAGGGGGAGGAGGAGGGCAGGGAGGCAGAGCAAGAAAACCTTGGCCCGCCCCCCCCCCCGCACCCCCCCCGGCACATACCCCTGGCACCCCCCTCCCCCGGCACCTCCTCCCCGGCCCCCCCCGGCCACCCAACCCCCGGCAAGCCCTCCCGGCCACCCTCCCGGCACCCCCCCGCGCGGCACCCCCTCCCGACAACCACCCCCCCCCCGAGACCCCTCCCCAGCCCCCCCCCCCCCCCCGGCACCGTCACCCCCCCCCTCCCGGCACCCCTCCCCAGCACCCCCCTGGCACCAACCCCCAGCACAACCCCCTTGGCACCCCCTCGCCGGACCCCCCCCTGGGCAGCCTCCAGCGAACCTTGCGGAACCGGAGCGAAACGCATGGCGAACTGGGCCGAACCGGACGGCACCGCTGACAACGACGAATCGAACCGAACCGAACGGAACCGGAAAATTTCGACGCCGAACCGAACCGAACCGGACCCACTTCGAAACCTAACCGAACCGAACCGAACCTGTCCTTGTCCTCCTGCTCATCCTGTGGTTCATCCGCCACCTTCTCCTTCTCATCCTCCTCGTCCGCCACCCCTCGCTGAGGCAGACGTGTTCGAATTTCCCCAAGAATAATGCCACAACTAAAGCGTAAACTTCGACAAAGGCGCGAACGGCGTGGAACAAATCCACCAAATACTCCATCCATGCCGCGCGCAAAGCCTGCTGCTGTGATCGTTGGGACGCAAGGCGCTTCGCTGCCTTGCCCACAACATGGCGTGCCAGGGCAGCGCGCGGCGCAGCCCAACATTGAGACTGCGATGCAACAACAGCGCACAGCACCATTGCCCAACACGCCGCAACGGCATACAATACAGCTAACTCAGGCGCAGTAGTGCACAGCATTGCGCGCAGTGGCCTCAGCCGACGGGCTGGATCATACTCCCGCATGCAAGCGCGTCGCGCCCCAAAGTGCCCATTCTCGAGAAAGTCGACGCTCGGGCAACGGGCAAGTTGCCACGCAAAGGAATCGGCACAAAACTTGCGCAACAAAAACTTGCTACAACCAGCCAGTCGCGCGCCACACAAACTTGCTACAATAACATCAGCCGCGCACCCCAACACACAACATACAAAAATTGCGCGGCAAAGGGTCGTCCTCAAAAACTGGCACAAAACTGCGTCACAAAAATGAGACACGCATGCGGCGACAACACTTTGTCCACGAAATTGCCGAGCAGCTGCGCCGCAAAAGTCGAGCGGCCAAGCATGGCAACAAAATGCGCAAAAAGCTCAACAAGAAGCGGCACAATAAGGTCACTCGACCTTCGCCGCGTGCGTGCCCGCACAGGGAAAACCATTATGCGGCCCTTTTCGTGGAGCCTTGTGCAGCGCTTTGCGCGGCGTGGGTCGGTCGGCCTTTGTTTCCTTGTTTGGCAAACCATTGTTGTCAACTCCTTCGGGGGTTCTGTTTGGGGACGCTGGTGCCTGCGCTGGCATTCCAGGGAAGCCGACTGGCCAGTGGCCCGGCTTAGGTCACATGTCCTCGATGTCTAGCGCTGATTTGGCCCACTTGGGAGGGCGCGTCTAGACCGTTACCCAATCCAAAAACACGATGCTCTGGTGGGCGGTGCGCGCCGCTCTGCACAGAAAAACATACCGGCCGACGGCTTCCACGAGGAACCCGCGCGCCAAGCAAAACGCCTGGCGCAAGGCTCGTCATCTCCGTCTACCGCCTCTGTTTACCTCTCCAACCCCGCCCACCTCCTCCCCCCCCATCCTCGCTTCCAACCGGCTGGGCCCTGCCCTCGAGCATCCCTCGGAAGCCCCGACCATACCTGGGGTCGCCATCAACCCACGCTGCGGACACGCGCGGCCCCAACTGTTCGAATACCTGCCCCCGCGCAATCGCTTGCCCCACTTGCCGCGCCCTATCTCGCTGGCAGGCTCGTATTTTATTTGTTGAGCTGCAATTCGTAATGTTGGTTGGAATGCTGTTTGGAATGGTATCTTGATGCCGCCATCAGCACGCGGCATTGATATATGTGTTTGAGGGCCAACCCTATATGACTCCTCCGCCGGACAGGGAGTCCCGAGGAGGGCTTCCCGCGTTGAGTTGTAGGACGCTCGGGTCGGGAAGCCGCCCGAGGCGGATGCCTGTTGCCACGCTGGACCCGGCTGGAATAAGATGAAAATCAGGGGCGAACATGTCAGAGGCTGGCTTTTGTTCCAGCTGCATAATAAGAGATACCCCTTCCTAATTCATGGTCGCATTTTCAAGGCTACGCGCTGCAGAAGAGTGCGCTGCGAAGACCTGCTGAAAGGAGAACGGTTCATGGGCCGGCCCCATGGGCAATTGGGCAATGCTCCCTTAACCAGAGTCACGAATTACACCAGAGAAAAACCCCAACCAGTGGAAGTTTTGAAAAGGAATCGATGAAGAGATCGATGAGGACCCCGACCACCCAAGAGCGCCAAGAATGTAGCACCCGATTCAATTCGAGCACTCGCGCTTACATCTAGGAACGAGGAGCGCCCGTTTTCCAAAGTTGACGCATACATCCTCTGATGCCTTCTCCCCGCGCCTGCTGCGGCATGGACCGTTGTGGCGGGGCGGCGCGACCCCGAGGAGGAGCAGCAACAGGAGAAGAAAAGTGGAAGGAGGAAAAGGAGGAGGCAACAGAAGCAGCAGCAGCAGGACAAGGAAAGAGGGAGAAGCAAGAGGAGGAGCGCATATGATAATGCAGGACACGTGACTCCCTCCCCTCCCGCCCGTCCTCTTCCCTGCTTCCTTCCCTCCCTCCCCCCTCCCCCGCCCCCTCCTTCCCTCTCTCTCTCTCGCCCTCCCCCCCCTAATGTCCCCCCCCCCGTCTCCCCTCTCCCCCCCCTTCCCCCTCCCCCTCCCCCCCCCTTCCCTCCCTCCCCCTCCCTCGCACCGATGTGATGCCGACGATGGTGTTTCATCTGCGCTTCGCCCACCACTGTGCGAAACCTCAACCGACAATATCATCGAACGCATCAGTCAACCACTTGAGAATGATCAGGTGTGCTGCGTTCGTTTTGTGGCAACTCAACGCAATGTCCTTCATCACTCTGCATCTCCTCTGGAGCGTAGTTCCAAGTGCATTCGGGGTTGACCAGGCCGCATGCTTGAATCACGCAGAGGTGCTGAAACGCATGGCACTTTGCAACCATCATCCACATCCGTTGCCGATGTTGCAGAGTTTCGTCTGCGCGATTTATGTAAAGCTGCACCAGGTACTGTGACAGAGTGCTGATTCCCTGCTTGGCCTCATCTATGAGGTGCCTTGGCTCTTCAACAATAATTTGGTGACAAGTGGTGCAGCAGGTGACAGATGGCATGCCTGCGGTTGTCGTGCAAGTCGTTCCTATGATACAAAGCAGCGGCACGGGCAGCATACGCGGCAAAATGCCGCGTGGCCGCCCCTTCGGCAATAGTGTTGGCCAGTCGCTCGATGCCTTGAGCCTCTCGCACGTGAGCTTCTCCTGGGTGCGCGAAGCATCGCGGCGCGCGGTATACCACGCATTGATATCATTCTCCAGGTTTTGAGCCCGACATTGATCGTCACCGGCCCAATGACCTTGGACCACGACTTCCGCCAGAGCGTTTGCAATGCTATGAGACGATCTGCCTCGGTCCAGAACGCGGGAACAATCGAGCGCAACACCCTCCATCCTCAGCGAAATTATTCGAGACTGCGCAGGCACTGGCAACCCCTGCGCTCGAAGGCCGCCGAGGTAGTCTTAGTGGGTTCTTATTGTATTGCGCCGCGCACGCTTCGTTCAGCATAAGGGTGAATCCATTGAGTTAGACGAAGAGCACATTCATCGCACGTTCGGAGAAGAGTCCCAGCGTGAAAACCCAAGTGCTTGAGTGAAAATTCCCAGTCGCCGCGTAGCATGACCGCAAAACCTTTGCAACCTCTGGCGCGCAAAGGTGCGCCATCCTCACGCGCGCCATTCATCAGATGGTTCATTCGCTCGGCAAGGTCAGCCAACCAACTCTCGGAAGTTCCTGGATGCATATCTGACTTCAGGAAACAATAAATAAAGTGAGTCGACCCAGTGACTCCCTTGGCTGAGAAGGCTCGTCCAACTGATGGCGAAAAGCCCGCCAGTCTCGTGAGTGGCCGCGCCGCCCGCCCCAATCAAGGGTCAGCGGCGCTGAGCATGCGCGGCCGATGTGCCCCCGAGCTGATTGATAGAGCACGTTGCCCATGAACGCCTCCCAGAACTCATTGGCGCCCCCGAGAAGGCCGCGAAGCTTCACGTTGAACTTGTCGTCGCCAGTCTCGGCGACGCCCTCGAACATGCAGCGAGGATCAACCGGGGGGCGCGCTTGCGGTCGATCGCCAGGAGCTGCAAAGCTGATGCGCTGAACCTCTGGAGCGCCAGAAGGCCACCCAAGTGCAGGATGATATGTTTATTTGCATGCCTAAGGTCGTCGGGTACTTTGCCTCGGCGGCGCATGCCCTCGGCGCAACCACGCTCCAAGTATTTGTTCGCTGGAGGCTTCCCCCTGGCCCAGTCGCGCCGCAAAGAATCTGTCAGCGGCGCGGGGCCTCGGCGCGGCTCTCCGGCTGGATTGGCGGTCCAGCGATGCGGGGCCACTGCCGCTGGCTGGCGCTGCCCCCGACGTTCGCTGCCGCGCGCTCCCGTTGGCGATCGAGCATTCCCCGAGGTGGCGTCTGATGCGATGCGCCGGCGGTCTTCTCAATCACCCTCTCGCGAGTGCCACGTTTCCCCATCGACGCCAGATGCATGCAAGTAGACTCACGAAACGCTAAAAAGAGAACCATGTGAATAGCCATTGAATGCGAGACAACAAGGAGCCTGATACGAAGACTCTGACATGGAATCCAGCACGGCGCCTGAGCCCAAGCGGCCATGCTACGCGGAAGAGGATGATAACAAGGATCGGACCACATGCAGGCGGAACGCACGCGTGGATGATGCGACGACGCAGCAATGGCGCTGGCCTTCCAGGACCCCCCAAGAGCCACCAAAGCTGCGCCCAATAGACCCCCAGACAGCCCCATAAGGCCAAGGGTTCTCAGGACTTCCCGCACGACTGCATGAGGCCCCTAAGACGCCCCCGAGAATTCCCCGCGAGGCTACCGAGGCGCTACCGCGGGGCTCGCATGAAGCCCCCTGGAGACCCGTCGACAGGCATTGTTTGTTTGGTCACACGCCTGTTATACCTAGTGGGGGGGGGCTTGCGTTTTTTAATTTTGTCACTCGCATTTCCCCGGTCCGAGCTCGACCGGCGCATTCGGTCGTGAAACAGCGCGTGCTCAATCCTCATCTACCGTGGCAGCGCCCTTCGACTTCTGCGGCTTCCTCGGCCTGGGTGGGCCCAAACGATCAGTGGCCTCCTTCAGCTCGTTGCGCACTTCGCATTGCTCGTCGACGTTCTGCGCAGTGGCCAGCAGCGCCGCCTCGTCCTTGACCTTCATCTTGGTCGCTTTCCCGATTTTCTTGTAGATGCCCGCCATCATCGAAATCGCTGCTCGGATGTCGTTATGGAGGTCCTGGGTATACTTCCCGTTGGCCGTCTCCTCGAGCATGGTCTTGAGCGCGGTGGCTGTCTGCGTTGGCATCCTTCTTCAGCTGACCCATGGTCTTCTGGTTGGGCAGCTCCTGGGGCTCCTCGCCCGCCTCCGTCTTCACTGCCGCAGCTCCTGCCGTCGCAGCCTCCGAACTCGCAGCCCCCGAACTCGAGCACGACGAACCAGGCGCGAGGACGTCCGCTGACTCGAGCCGGTTGGTCAACGCAGCAGCAGCCGCATCACCCTCGAGGCTCTCCGAACCGTCGATCTCCTGCACGCTCTTCGTAATCTCGCTCGTGGACCCCGACTTGGCCTAGATTCTGCATTATGTCAGCCATTCGCTGTTCTCGCCAGTCGTTTCGTCGGCCTGCCCCTCGAGCATTCCTCGCGCGGCATGTCAAACGCCGCTGCCATTCCAAGCCGAGCGATCGACATATTCGTGGTTTTGAACGATTTGGGGCGTCAAATCCGAACGATCGAACGATTCGAGGCATTCTGGCGAGCAATGCGGGTAGCTATAGGCAGCGTGCATTTGACAGCCTGGGTTTCCGACTCGATCTTCGCCTTCGTCTTCCCCGCGCCCCGCGGGGTCAGCATCTGCTGACTGTTCATCCACGCGAACGCTGCCGCACTGGCCGTGCCGACCTCAATGATCTTAGAATTCTCAAGGGTGGTCTTGACGGTGCCATGCGCGGTCTCGCTGCCAGGATGCTTCTCGAGGTGGGCCATCTTCTCGTCCCTCCCGAGGCTGTTGTAGCCGTGGGTCATCCCTTTGCTCTCCAAATAATACTTCATGTTGCTCCGCTGCCGCTTCACACTCGCCTGCTGCTTGATGGAGCGCCTCGGCGCGTTGGAGATCTTCGCCGGGCTGTTGATTCCCTCGCATTCTGAGAACAACGCGCTGGTCTTCAAGACATCCGAATCACCGCGGCGTCCATTGGGGCCCTCGCGAATGCTCTTGGTCGAGGCGACGTTCGCCCCGACGTCCTCGATCGCGAGCGCTAGCGCTCGGTTGTACTTAGTTTCTGCAATGTTCCACGCCGGAGCCACAGTGCCGATCCAATCGAGTGCGAGTAGGAGGCGTTCGACGTGGACGCCCACAACATCTGCGACCGCCAGCGGGCTGTCCTCGACAGTGACTGGCGCGCCGGGAAGAGGGCCAGCGTCCAATTTGGGCGGTCGGCAAACATAAAACAACGCAAGGGGGGGGGAGGGAATGAAGCCCCCCCCGGTCGTGGAGACGGCTTCCACATCATCAGTCGGCACCGCTGGCGGAGAAAAAAAAAAAAAGGAATAATGGAGAGAAGCGGCGCGCGAGGAGGAAGAAGAAAGAGAAACGGCCTGGCGACCAGGCGCCATCGCCAGTCCCCCCCCCCCGCACCACGCCGCGCTGCGCCGCGGGCGATGGCAAGCGCGCCGCTCGCCGAGAGCTCCCCTGTGACCGAGGAGAAAGAGGGGGGGCACGACGGAGGGAACAAACAATTTGATCGGGGCCTGTTGGCCCCATTCTCTCCGTGGACATCGGGTTTCCAGAGTTGGGTTGGGGCGAAGACGTTTCGGGGGCCCGCTCCCGCCGCTGCGCCACTTGCGCCGTTGCCCCGAGGCGGAATGCAGCGCCTTGGAATGGCGCATCAGGAATGATCGAACGGACCTCGCGCGTGAATCGGCTAAAGCGCGTCTGCCACTGAGCCAAAACGGCCGCGGGGGGGGCAGGGGGGTGAAGCCGAGAACAGCACTGCGCATCAGACCAGGCCATGGCGCGCGTTCCGTCGCTTGTCCACATCTGCGCAAAAGGGGCACGAGGACTGGATTGGGTTGGGCGTGGCGGGGGCGCGACTAGACTTGCGCACGCTGGTGGCGGAATATATAATGCGCCGACACCCCCATGGCCGCTGATGCCCGACCGACGAGATGAGGAGGGGGAGAAGGAATGCCGATACTGACATGAGAGCTAGGTAAAGGAGTAGAGGAATGGCAATCAGGGACATTACAATGAAGAACACGCGCGCTGGGTGACTTGAACTAGGTTCGACTTGCGGCCGCGCGGCTGGATGTCAAGGGGGGGGGGGGGGGGCTTGGGGGGAAGGGGGGTCTGCCAAATTTTGCCTCGAAGCCTGTCTCGACTTATCTGATCGAGATGCTTAGACCCCCCGAGTTGCTCGAGCGAAAACGCTCGTCGCCATCGTCGGTCGCCGCGATCGGGGCCCCGCGACCCCCTCCAAGACCGAAAGGGGCGCCAGCCAGTGCGCAGCGAGAGGCAGGGTGGCGACGAGGATAAGGGCGATCATGACAATATGATGATGGCTACATCGCGGTACGAATGGTGACGCTCATAGCCATGGGTGCGATGATATGGCGGCAAGATCACAATGAATATGAATACGATGATGATGGAAAGTGTGGCGATGATGCCGATGATGATGCTGATGCTGGCGATACCGGCACCGATGATTCGGCGCGTGGCCAGCGCGAGCCCCGCGCAAAAGAGGTCGGCCTGAAAAACCATGGCGGGCCAGCAGGGGCCAGCAGAGGCGCGCGCAACTAGTGCTCCACAAAATCAGACAATTGTCTCTCGTCCCTGAGCTTCCTGCACTCGTCTGCCTTGGCACGCGCATGCTCTTGAGCTCTCTACGCGGCGGCTTCCTTGCTGGGGCCGAGGTCGCGCGCGCCGATGCGCCCCTGGTCGGGGTTTACTGAGCTGTGCCGTCGCTTCGCCCTGGCATGAAAAGATGTCTCCTCGGGCCCCTTGCCCTTCGAGGACGTCATGCCGGCCTTGCCCTTGGCGCGCCCCTTCGCGCCAGAGTTGCCGCGCGCCTTGCCCTTGCGGTCCTCGTGGTGCACCTTCAGCTCGGCGTTGAGCCCTGCGAAACTCGCAGGGCAAACGCGCTGGGTGGGCTCCCCGACCAACGTCTTCAGCACATCCGTCGGGGCACCCCCAATCACCTTCACGAACTTCGGGTCGCCACTCTTGGTGCTGATGCGCTCGGGGCCCTCGTCTCCCCTCAAGGCATTCTGCAGTATCTAGTGTCTTCTCGAGCTCGGGATTCGATGGCTCCATCGAGCTGTCCTTGCTGTAGATGCTAGGCTCATCGACGTCAATCAGAGGCGCCAGCTTGCGAGGTGATGCCCCCAAACAGATCGCATCGTCATCTGGTTCGTCTTAAATAGCTGCAAGGGCATGTGGATGCTCATCGCGGCACTCACCGTTCTCCGTGGGTCCGACCGTCTCGAGAAGCGTGCAACACCCCTTCCGCCGCGGGCGATGAACGTTCTGACCTTTGTTCGTCATGCTCCCTAGTCGGGAGAGGATTGCGCGAAACCTATTTGCGCCCTTCTCGGCGCTGCAAGGGTTCGCGCCCAGGCCACGATCGGGCGCGAGCTTCAGAGCAACTTTGTACAGCGATCGCTGGTCGAGGCCATTCCCGTCGGACATTTGGAGCGCGCGAGTCAATGCCGGCCAGTATCTGTTCGCCGCACCCCAAGAAATTGCAGCCTTCATGTTGGTGGGCGGGCAGGGTGCGAACGGGCTTTTGGAGCGGCTTGCTGCTAGCAGCTAGCCCAGAACACATTTGTGTTTTTTGCTAAGAAAGGTCAACGAACTGGCGTCTAGACGACATGTCCTGCAACGGAGTGAGGCGCCGAGAGCCAGAAAAGGCCACGACGAGAGCAACGACGAGGGATATATGAGACGACAGCGTCGACATGGAAGCTCACGCATCATCGCGGGGACGCGATCGCCACTCATGTGAGATATAATGGCGCGCGTCAGGAAAGGGGACTACACGCATATCGCGAGAAATGATGGCGGTACCCCTATATAGCGACGCGCGCGCCAGAAATTTGACGCGGCGGGCGGACAGGGGAAATCGACCGGGGCCCCGGGCCCCGGGAACTTTGAATCCACCGAAACCGGCCCGGAACCAATAACCAGGAGCCAAAAAACCCGGAACCGGGAACCCGGGAAACCAGCCGCCCACCAAAATCGGCGGGGCACTTTCGCCAAATCTTCCGATTTCCGCCAGGACCCCTTCAGTGCCAGCGCTGATTAAGGAAAAAGGGAATCCGGGATGGACCACAAGTTCCTGAGAGGGCGCCATCGCTGCCAACCTGCGCGCGCCGCGGTGTGAAAATGAAAGATTAGGCGACAATGTCCCGCCCATTTTGGCGCGCTGGGTTCCCGGGTTCGCAGTTCCGCGTTCCCTGGTTCTCAATGTTTGGTTCCGGGCCGATGTCGGCGGGTTCCGGGTTCCAGGGCTCCTGGCTGATTTCCGCATCGATCTTTTCATCGATTCCATTTCAAACCGTCCACTGATTGGGGCACCTCTCTGGTGTGACGTAATTAATTCTTTCGCTTCCACAGAACGGACCTCACTCGACGAGGCCATCCGCGAGATAGCGCCGGGGCCCGAGCTCCGCGCCTTCGAGCAGGCAAAAGGCTAGCATGCACAACCGCGCCTGCCGAATGGGGACTTGCTCTTGCTCGCGGGGCACGCTCCAAGGGGCCTTTCTGCGGTTTCGTCGCCTCTGAGAAAAATCGGGATTCCCGACGGGCCGCCCGGTTAAAACGCGTCGCGAGGAGGATCCCCAGGTACAGCTGCTTGACGCAGTGATGCATTCAGCCCCACCCCACCCCGCCCGCTAGCGCCCACCTCTTGCTGCGCAAGTTCGCCGATGATTCATTCAAGAAACTGATGCGAGGGCTGCCCCGGTTCGTTGATGAATATGGGGAGAAATTTGTCCTGGGGCCGAGATGTTCGCTCGACCTGGAACGCTGAGTCCCCAACAGAAATGATGCTTGTTGGAGGCTGAACTTTCGCTCTGAGGTCGCCAGCATGGCCCAAGCGACAGGGGGCTATTTTCGTTTGCGCAGCCATCCTCGATGAGAAGAACGCAGCATGTGCTCAAATGTCTGTAGAAACGATGGACATTTCTAGTCGGCTATACCTCGGACCCCGCTCGACCGCAACTCGGTCGTTGCAGGTCGAGCTTGGGAAGAGGGTCCAGGCCGCCAAGACTGCCGATGTCCAGACGAGCCGTTGTGGGCAGCAATAGTTCATATCGCTTCGCTCGAAGCCTTGCGTGTTGCTGTGCGATGTCATTAACGCTGCCCTCTCGGCCGTGGGATTCTTGTTTCTCTGATCAGGGGGCAGCGACGCGAGCTGGAGCTTCCGGTGGCTGGTCTCTGATGGCCTCCCAACAGGCCCCGAAGACTTGCGCGCTGGAGAGGGCGATGCTCCGAATGTGATAGGGGGCGCGCAGCGCGTCGGGGAGCTTCCAACAAGTTCCTCAGAACTGGCCCAAGACTCCTTTTGCAGCGGGGGCCCGTGCGGGGAGATTGAGGAGAACCAGCAACGCCTGCTCTTTCAACGAGGCCCATGCACAATATTGTTTGGGAGGGCACTTTCGAGGACATGCGCCAATTCGACCAAATGCAACATCTGGGGCGTTCAGTCCATGGGGGCATCGAGCAGCATGCGCAAGCGTCTGATGAAACGCAGATCTGCTGCTCGACGCCCGCAAATCGGTAAACAAACTGTTCGACCTGATTACGCCTCCTGTTTTAAACGAAGAAATGCGACTGCATTCAGAAATGCCGCCCTGAGCTCGCAGGCCCCCCCCCCCTTTGGATTTGCATCTGAGGCCTCTCTTGAGGCCGAGGGCGCCGGGGCCCGCTCAGCTGAGCGCTTGCATGCATATCTTTGGGCGCGCGAGAATGGCCATGGTGGCGCTATGTCTAGCAGAAGGGCGGTCGTCACCAATCATGTAGGGATAGCGTGCGAGAGTACCCTTGCGCCCCGCGCCCTTGCTCAAACTAATTAATCTGCGTAGGGGGGTGTCTGCTGAAAGACCTGCTGATTGCAAACGCATCTGGCTGGGGCCTTCCAGAATGGGCGATGCGTCAAACCGAAGGCGACCAAACTGTCCGAACTCCTAGATCCAGGGATGGGGTATATCATAGTTTGTTGTAAAATATCTCTGCATGCCGCCCCATGCAAGGATCGCGTTCGCGGGCGCGATCCACTCCACCCTGTCTGCCGCCATGGGCGGGGGGATGATCGGCGTCGGGGGGTCGCCGCCGCGGGCGGGCGCGCAAGCCCTGTCGAGCATGAAGCGGGCCACGAGAGGCCCGGGGGGAAGAAGCCAACCCAAACAAACAAACCCAAACGCAACGGCAAAATAAATGGGCCGCTCGTGCCCGAGGCGGCGCCGCTGTCTCTAACAACCGCTCGCGAGCAAACCAAACACCCGAGCGTAATTCTGTCGAGTTCCCCGGTTCCGCCGGCGCTGTGCCCGGCGGAAAGGCGGCCTGGCAGCGAGCGCGTTCCACCGCGATGTGGCCAAGAAGGTTCAGGAGAAACAGCAACCAGGATAGGATGTAGACGCGCGGTCTCCAAGCCCGCCATGTCTAACCATATCCCTCCTGTCTAGCAGAGCCATCGCGTAATGAACGACAGCAGAAGCCAATGCCAACGCTGCGTGGTTCCGCGAACACATCAAAGACAATAATCCCAAAGGTGTTTCGTCGCTGATCAAGCACGTCTCTTCCCGTGCCCTGAGGGGGCCAGGGTCCAGCGAGACGAATGGCGACGTTCGGATGCAAGTTGCCCTGGTCCCGAACCCAGCGACGACAGCGTTGCCGCGGCCACTGGGCGCGGCGCTGGTGGGCCTCGATGCGACAGAGCTGATCGGATCCGCGCCGAAAAGGCCGCTCGCGTGGCCGATGCGCAACGTGCTGGAGAAGAGGCGGCGCGCGATTGTCGGCGGCAGCGAGCGAGAGAGCGAGAGCGAGAGCGAGAGCGAGAGAGAGAGAGAGAGAGAGAGAGAGAGAGAGAGAGGGAGAGGGAGAGAGGAAAAGAGAAAGAGAGAAAGAGAGAAAGAGGGAAACATAGAAATATATATATATATAGAGAGAGGGAGAGAGAGAGAGAGAGAGAGCGAGAGAGAGAGAGAGAGAGAGAGAGAGAGAGAGAGAGAAAGAAAAAAAGTGAGAGAGAGGAACCCAAAGAGAGAGAGAGAGAGAGAGAGAGAGAGAGAGAGCGAGAGAGAGAGAGAGAGAGAAAAAGAAAGAGGGAGAGAGAGAGAGAGAGAGAGAGAGAGACAAAAAGAACAACAAACAAAACATAATACAAAACAGGAGCGAGACAGGGAAAGAGAGAGCGAGAGAGAGAGGGAGAGAGAGAGATTGAGAGATTGAGAGAGAGAGAGAGAACTATATGTATATACACATATATATATATGTGTTAAAGAATAAACAAGGAGGGAGAGAGAGAGAGAGAGAGAGATATAGAGAAAAGAAAGAGAGAGAGAGAGAGAGAGAGAGAGAGAGAGAGAGAGAGAGAGAGAGAGAAAGAAAGAAAGAGAAGCAAAATCACATGAGTTTTTTTTTTTTTTTTTTTTTTTTTAAAAAAAAAAAAAAAAAAAAAAAAAAAAAAAAAAAAAAAAAAAAAAAAAAAAAAAAAAACATAGCGCGAGAGGTAATCATAGTTGCAGTTCCAGCACCATTTGCCCAGAGCCTGCGCTGCAGAGACCTGGTGGCGAAAGGTGTCATGCAGCCAAGCGGCGGACCTAGCGCGCGCGTGCTTCTTGGGGAGAAGATGGGAAGTCTTGAGGTCAGCGTAATGGCGATGGCGATGGCGCTGCGTGCGCGTGCGCCGGGGGGAGGGGGGGGGCGGGGGCGGGGGGGGGGGGGCGGGGGGCGGGGGCG
The DNA here is from genome assembly GCA_963575745.1 of Prorocentrum cordatum. Classification (NCBI taxonomy): domain Eukaryota; class Dinophyceae; order Prorocentrales; family Prorocentraceae; genus Prorocentrum; species Prorocentrum cordatum. The sequence goes on along the minus strand of CAUYUJ010000725.1, from coordinate 139,464 downwards.
GGGGCGGCGGCGCGCAGGGATGGGGGGGGGGGAACTGCAACGTCCTGGGGGACCTGCTAATGTCAACTGGTTCTCCATCAGGCCTGCCCTGCGTTTGAGTTCCACGCGGCCCAGCGGCTGCGCGGCTGCCGCCGAGCCGCGCGTCGAAAGATCTGGGGGGATCGCAGTTTTGCCGCATGGGGCCCGGCACGTTGTAAGGTCGCGCTGTTGCGTTCTATGCGCTAGACAACCCGACCTTTATAGATTGTGTTGCACGGCTGGAACTTAACGCTGAGATAATTGACCATGCTAGCCCTCATGTGCGTTTGTATCGTATCGCATCGCTTTTCCCCCTGATGTGTACAGCTCCCGTTCTGCGCCCGCGCATGACAACGCCCGTCGGCAGATGCAGCGCACGTTAACCAAGTGCGAAGTGATGGGAGGGAGGAGTCGAATGCCATAGATGGCGCAAGCGCACCTATCTTGTCATCTGCCCCATCTTCATCTCTCTCTCTCTCTCTCGCTCTCTCTCTCTCTCTCTCTCTCTCTGTCTCGCTCTCTCTGTCTCTCTCTCTCTCTCTCTCTCTCTCTCTCCCTCTCTCTCTCTCTCTCTCTCTCTCTCTCTCTCTCTCTCTCTCTCTCCTTTTTTTTTCTCTCTCTCTCTCTCTCTCTCTCTCTCTCTCTCTCTCTCTCTCCCCTTTCGTCCACCTTCGCTCTTTCTCCCGTGCTGAATGCCTATGGCTTCACTTCTCGCTGTGTAAGTGAGCGCGATAATGGTGCACCTACGCATGCAGCGATGTGTGCTGATATTTCTCGGCTTATCAGTGTCAATCGGTTCCTGCATGTTTGCGTGCTCGTCCCTCTCTCTATGCGCATGTATGTGTATATGTGTGCTACTTTTGCCGCTCTCGCTCCCTCGCGCTGTCGCAGTCTCACCTTCCTGCGCCGATCCGGAAGTTTCCCCAATTTCGCCACCGTGCTCGCGGCGGCCATCTGGGGAGGCGCGCGCAGGAAAAGACTCGCGGGGCCCGAGGGCGGACGGGGGCGACGTCGGGAGGGCAGAGTCGGCGTGCCGATGGGCAGCCCAGCACCCCGTTTGGCCGGAGGGGCCCAGTGCAACGCAAGGGCAGAGCCTAACCCCGGCCCGGGGTCGCGGGATCGGATTCCCTTTCCCAGTTTAAAATTAAAAATCCCAAACGGTGCCCTGGCCTGAAAATGAGCAAACGGCATGTGACCTCCTCGTAAAAAGCTGTCGGGTTCGGTCATACGGCGACCCGAAAAGTTTATCAGCCGACCTGGAAACGGCCAAACCCCATCGGACTTGATCCGGGTTCGGTTCGAACGACCCGAACATGTGCAAACCGCCTCGGACTCCTTGCAATAACATCGTTCTCGAGGTCTTCGGGCCACTCCGAAGAAACCGAACATGGGCAAACCGCCTAGAACCTCTTATCAACAACGGTTTATCGGTGGTTCTGGGCCCCGTCCGATGGAGCCGCCGATGGGCAGACCGCTCAGGACTTCCTGCGCAGGGAACGATTTCCTGGGTGAACCACTGTCAACGGGAACACGCCCCGCGCGGGACCGGGGTTCGCACAGGGGGCGCGGCTGCGCTCGTCTGCCCAGGGGGCATGCACTGCCGCGCCCTTCCAGCGTAGCGTGTGCGCTGCATTCTCGCGGCGCCGTGCCTCTCAAATGGGATAAACTTTCGGAGCGCCGATGTGTGTGTCTCTCTCTCTCTCTCTCTCTCTCTCTCTCTCTCTCTCTCTCTCTCTCTCTTTATATATATATATATGTGTATCGGTATCTCTGTCTCTGTCTCTGGCTTCCCTCTTTATATATATATATATAAACAGATGTTTACACATATGTCTTGCTGTGTGTTCCGTTATCGTTACGGTGTGTTTGTGTCTTGTTCTCTCGCTCTCTCTCTGTCTCTCTCTCTCTCTCTCTCTCTCCTCTGCTAGGGGTTTCAGTATCCCCCTCTCTCGCACACACACACACTCTCTGCCTGTATCTCTTCTGGACTCCGTCCGTCTATGGGCAATGCACCTGGTCTTCCCCTCCTCTTGCCTCCTCCTCCTCATCATCCACGCTCTTCCCCTCCTCCCACCTCCTCATGCTTTTCCTCTTCCTCCAACTCCTCCTGTCTCCTCCGTGTCGAGTCCTGACCTATCTGCTTCTACCATAGTTCTGCTCCACCTCCTGCTTCCCCAACCTTCGCCTCTCCCCTCCCGCTTCCTCCTCCTCCTCCTCCTCCTCCTCCTCCTCTACCCCCTGTCCTCCTCCTCCTCCTCCTCCTCCTCCTCCTCCTCTTCTCCTCCTCCTACTCCTCCTCCTCGTCGTCGTCGTCCTCCTCCTCCTCCTCCTCCTCCTCCTCCTCCTTCTCCCTCCTCCCACTCCGCCTCTGCTTCCGCTCCTCCTCATCCGCCCTCCCCTGCTTTACTTACCCCTGCTTCTCCTACTCCTTCCACACCTCCTCCCCGTCCAACGTTCATTCCGACGTGCGCGGCAGCTGTCTGGGCACGTCGCCACCACCAAGAAGACCATGCCGTGGCTGGCGCGGCCGAGCGGGGCCAACCCCCGGCGCCGCCCGACCCCGCTGCGCGAGCCAGACCAGCTGCGGTGGCTGCGCGCTGGGGCGAGAAAACGAGGCACAAGCAATGAGCTGGCCGCGCGGGCAAGTAGGGCTTGCCACCCTCCCCTGAGCGGTGTAATATGCCTCCCTGGAAAAGCCAGGGGGCATGCACACCTCTCTTGAACCATGGGATGGGGAATCCAGGTTCTCCAAAATCTGGTGGCGCACCGACTTAGCCGTGGCCATTGATACTACCGCCGCCCAAATTAGAGAAGGAATCCGTAAGGGTCCGCCCAGCTTCCTTAACGAACATCCCCAGCGTAGGGAAACAAAAACACTATCTAAACATAACTCTCGGAGCTCTGCGCGGACTTCTTGGAACGGCTTTGGACCCCCTTTCCCTGGCACGCGGAGCGCGCCAGGGGCGACGCAGGAGGCGACGCCAGGGGATCCCAACACAGATCCAAGAAACGCATGCGGATCTCAGAATATTCCCCCTGAGATCTGGCCGTTGCATTTTTTTACACTGGTCGTTTTCGCCTTGTTCCTGGTCCCAAGGCAATCACATATCGATCCAGCTTGAAGAATGCAGAAGAAAAATGGGACAGGGTTCCAGTCCTGATTTTCATACATGCTGCGTGCGATTTTTTCGCAACGTCGGATCTCAGGGCCCCCCCTCTTTGTTCACAGCATGGAGGGGAGGGCAGAAGGGAGGACGGGCACGCGTGGGAGCGGGGCTGGGGCCGAGGGGTGGACGGGTGCAGAGGAGAGGAGGGGAGAGGCAGAAATGCGGGGGGGAGGGTAACCACAAGAGCAGAGGAGGGCGAGCCGTCTTCTGGGCGAGGGCTGGGGCGAGTCCCAGGGCGCGTCGTCCCAGCACCGGGAGCCAGGGCTCACGCGCTGAAGCCGCCAGAGGGCCACCGTTGGGTCTAGCCCCCCTCACTCGCCCTCCCCTGAACCTCCTCCATGATACCCCCGGCCCCCCTCCTCCCCTCCTCCTCCCCTTCCTCCATCCTCGCTTTCCCTCCTCCCTCCCTCCTCCCTCATTCCCCCCTTTTCTGGCTTCCCCATGATCCTTCTCCTCCTCCTCCTCCTCCTCCTGCTCCTCCTCCTCCCCTCCTCCTCCTCCTCCTCTCCATCCTCCTCCTCATTCTCCTCCTCCTCTCCTCCTCCTCCTCCTCCTCCTCCTCCTCCTCCTCCTCCTCCTCCCTTCTCCCTCGAGCGGCACCTCCGTCGAGGCTTCGCCCAATGAAGCCATGTCGCCCACCGTCGGCCGCCCCGCCGTGAGCGCCGAGGCCTCGAGGCCAGCCGCGGCCTCGAGGTCGACGCCCGTACGGCGGGTGAACTAAAAGTGTCCGCACAAGTCTCGCCAAGACCCTGAAATGCAACAGCACTAGGGGGAAAACAAACCTACCTCGCTTTTGACCACCCTCGCTTCCAAGAGATACCAAACGATGCCAAATTGCAGCCTGTACTGGTCAGGCCGCTCGACAAGGAGGCGCGTGGTATGGCTTGGTTTTGCCTGGAAGCGAAAGCGGGGTAGGTTATTCAGGCTCTGAAGTACGTCGGACCAGCATGTGTTATCCCCTTCCCCTGAATTCAAAGATGACCCGTTTGGGCGGTAGGCCAGAAAGGCCAAGGACAACATGTGGACACTTCCACTTTGGGGGTTGGGGGGGAGGGGTGCGAAGCAAGGGTGTTTCGCAGTTGTGCTTGTTATCATATTGCATCGCCGTCCCGCCATGGGTGTGGACACTTTTTGTCTGGGCGCCGTAACTCACCGTGCGCGGCGCAGCCGAACTCCTACCAGCAATCCGCTCGTGCCAGCTGGCCTGCAACGCCACGCGCCGTGCCGATGCATTGGCGATGCATCGCCGATGCGTTGGCGATGCACCGGCGATGCGGCGCGGTGCTTCGACCCATTTTTTTGGACACTTGGGGGGCCTCCATGGGCTCGCTACTGCCGCCGCGGTCGCTCCTGCTGCTTTGGCACGATGGATCGCAAGCGGCTTTTGCTGCCCCTATTCGACGCGGACGTTTTGAACACCGCGCGTGTTGAGTCTCCATACGGGCGTATGAGGGCTATGCTCAGGTGGTTTCTCGTCCCCACTCCACGCACCGTGCCTGTCTCACGCTCGACACGTGGCGAGCGGGGCGCGACCGGCGAAAGCGGCAAAGGACGGGCCAAAGGAGAAGGATGCAAGGGTACCCTTGGGAAGCCGCTCATCCTCAGCGTGCGGGTGGACTGTAGTCTTTCGCCTCCGGTCCACGCACCGTGCCTGTCCCACTCCCAGCACCGCGCGACGCCTCCCGGGCCGAAGCCACCGCGCCCGAGCTCTTGGAGGGGCGCGAACGGTGGGCCACGAGCATCACCCCCTCCCTGACCACCTACCTTGGGCGCCCGAGTTATCCGGGGTAACTCGGGTCCGGGGTAACTCGGGTTTGGATTCCCGAGAAAGGAACCCGAGTTATCCCTGACCCGAATTACCCCTGATGATTCGGGGCTCTGGACGCCCGAGTTATCCGGGGTAACTCGGGTCCGGGGTAACTCGGGTTTGGATTCCCGAGAAACGAACCCGAGTTATCCCTGACCCGAGTTACCCCTGATGATTCGGGGCTCTGACTACCCGAGGTCCCAGCCCAACCAGGTGGCGGCGCCCCGTCACCCTGGAGTGTGTTCTGCCCCTGCCGAGGCCATGCCCATAGAGGATCGCGCCGAGATCAGCTTCAGGCAACATGGTCGCGTGCACGATTTCGCGCAGACGGGGTGGGCGGGATGGCAGCAGCGCTTCCCCGCCTCCGCAGCCAGTTGCCTCAGAGCATCGTGGGTCTTGGAAACGGCAGGGCACTGTTATTATTGCTTTCGTTCTGAAGACCACGATTTCTGGGAACGGTAAGCCTCCACTGAGCCTCCAAAAACCACTAAGCCTCAGAGGCCTCACAGAGGGCCCTTGCTAGCAGCACCCGGCGATAACACACCAGCGTTGAGTCTATGACAATAAGTCCTTGTGCCTCGGAGCAGGTTCAGTGGCCCGCCGCCTGCAACACCGCCCAGCCCAACTGCACGCGCATTCGCTGCCATGTCGGCCTCGGCCGAATGTACCTCTCGAAAACGCCACCTCGGCCGGGCTTGGCCCCACTCGTGGCGGCACATTGCTTCAAACAAGCGCGAAGGAGCCCTGTGGCACGGGGGTGGGAGAGGAGGGGGGGTGGAACCAGACGGAACAGCTCAGCCCGGAGCTGCCTCAGTCTGGCGGCCCCACCAACGACGCGAGCCGCCTGCGCAGCGCGGCGCGCCATGCCGCCTCGGGCCCCGCGGCCCTCTTCGCTTGGACGAGCACGAGCGCGGCCGCGCGGGGCGGCAGCGACGTAGCCCAGCGTGGGCACGGCCGGACAGCCAGCGCCTGTCAGCGTGGGGCCGCCGCGCAGCACTGGAGGCAGGCGACCCAGCCGGGGCCCTGCGATGCTACGTGCGGTGCCCAGGCGCCACCCCCGAAGAGGGCCCAGGCGGCCTCGGCCCAATCGTTGCGGCACACGCCGCCGCTTTGTTCGCCTGCCCTTGAGCTGCTCGCCTTCTGCCGTCCTGCACGATCAGGCGACAAGCCTCGCACTCGTTGACGCTGTCGACGTCCTCCTGGACATGGGGCATCGCCTCGTCCACTTCGGTGGCAATTTACTGCAGTCCCGGCTGGTCCATGGGCCCGCTCTCTGGTGCGCACCCAGAGGCATCCAGCCACTCCGATTTTTCGATGCGTGGGACACCAGAAAGCTCTGGACAGCCTCCCCAGGGCCAGTGTTTCGCCCTGAGTCTTTCTGTGCCCGTCCCTGGGCCCGCTCAGGGCTCCCCAGAGGCCGAGAGGCAGCCCCCGCCAAGGGCGTCCAGCACGGCGACGACGCCAACGGGCCTAACGTGCCGCTTCCGCGGACCGCCGCGGGCCGTCGCGGTCGCCGCGTAGGGCAAACACACCCATTAATTATCCATGCTGTTCGACTTCGCGTGGCACATTCCTCCGTGGACGTTTTGGGGACCCTGAGGTGCCCCCAAACTCCTGTGGGTCCCCAGGGCCATCGGGGGATAGGAGATCCAAGTGGGGTATCTGCTGACAGGCTGGCCTCTTCCTTGATGTGCGTACTGAAGCCGCGCAGACAAAGCTGTAGACGCGCGGGCGCAGGCCCTGCGAGGCCTTCGCCCCACGGTGTCAGCCATGATGGGCAAATGTTCCACCACCACTACCACAAGTAGGACGGGGGAGACGAGAGGATGGGGAGATCTTCCTTCTAAAGCTCCTCCTCCTCCTCCTCCTCCTCCTCCACCTCTTCCTCCCTCTCATACTAATGGTCGTGGTGGTGGAAAATCGGCCCATCAAGCAACCATTCCGCCCGCTCTGCGCCTGGGGGGCCCTGGGACCATGGCGTATGGCCTTGAACGCCCCTTGCTCTGGGGAATGGGTGGGAGAGAATCGAGCAGGGACCGACCGTTCCAGCATTCCTCTAGGCCTACCACGAAATTCTCTTAGAACTAAGAACATGTTATGATAACCAACGCCGTGTTGTTTTGTTGCTTTGTTTTGTAATAATATCAATCACTTATTTTAGAAAATGAAGCCAACTGGTTCAACAAAGCACTCTCCGCCAGTGCTTGCGAGAAAAGACCGCTTCCTTCTGCAATGTGCCAAGCAGGCTCAGCGGCTCCCGGGGTCTGTGGCGATTCCGCCTCAGTTCATGGGGCGCTCGGGCAATACCATTCTGCGTCGGCGCAATGAGAAGGAATGGGAGGGAGGGAGGGGTGTCAGCTGTGGCGCGAGCGCACCTAGCGTGACCCTCTCCCCTCTCCTGCCCGTGCCTCCCCGCGCAGGAGCAGGAGCAGCGCAGCTAGAGGCCTCTTAACTGGGCGGCGATGCGTCGCCGAAACATCGGCGACGTCGGCGATCGGCGCAATCAGCGTGGAGAAACTCTGGCTCCACATCGTGCCGCATCGTCGATGCATCGTCGATGCGGAGCGGTCCTTCGATTCCATCTGCTCGGACCCCACTTGGGAGGCTTACGGCATCAGGTGGCCCGCGGTGTGGACCGATCCCGGTCGTCACGACTCCAGAGCGCCGTCCATGGTGCCCGCGGGGTCGCGGGCATGCGCCCCGAGGCCCGCTGGCCTCTGGGAGCCGCTCCGCGACGTCCCACACGCAGATGATACAACAACCAGCGGACTCAAAGCACAGTCACGGTGAGGGGCCCGAACGGTCAGTAATGGTCCCTGGGTGCATGGCTGCAGTGGGATTCCGTGGCTTCCATCATGATTAGTGTTAGACTTACTGAGCAGTTAAGCGTCTCACTGTCTGGGGCCCCTCTCTTTTTATGCCACCGCATTCGCCAGAGGTTTGTCGCACATGGGCCTCGACGGCCTGCGCGCGGGGCGGCTGAGCCCGTGTGAACCCGCAGCCCCGTGTTACCTCTCGCCAGCGTCGCAAGCCCCGAGCGCCGAGCTGCCCCCAGGACGAGACGAGGCCACTTGAGGGCCGCGGTCCCCAGGACCCCTCCGCGGACCCCCAGGGCGCCTCAAAACCTGGCCGCCAGCGGCCCGAGGGAAACCCGGGCGCTGGGGAGAGGCAAGACGAGGCCGAGAGAGCCGAGAGCGCTCTTCCCCAACATTACAGGGAGGCACGCGGGTGGGGGAGCAAAACCTGGGCGAGGCGGCAACGCGGCGGCGCTATTGAGAGGGACCGAGCACGTTCGAAACAGTCCACATGTTATATGCTAGTATGTTTCTCACTGCTTGGGGCCCCTCTCTTTTGTGCCACCGCTTTCACCAGAGGTTTGTCGAGCATGGGCCTCGTAGGCCTGCGCGCGGGACGGCTGTGCCCCTGTGAACCCGCCGCCCCGCGTTACCTCTCGCCAGCGTCGCCAGCCCCGAGCTGCCGAGCTGCCCCCAAGACGAAACGAGGCCACTTGAGGGCCGCGGTCCCCAGGACCCCTCCGCGGACCCCCAGGGCGCCTCAAAACCTGGCCGTCAGCGGCCCGAAGGAAACCCGGGCGCTGGGGGGAGGCAAGACGAGACCGAGACCAAGAGGCTTCCCAAGAGGTCGCGAAGAGGCAAAATTCATTGATTTGTCAATGGTTCTTGCAAGTTTTTTCGGTTTTCGCTTTTCAGGGACAAGAACGGCCCAAGACGGCCCAAGAGGCTCCAAAGATCGCCCCAACACGGCCCCACCGGCCCCCCAAAGGGCTCGAAAACGGCCCAAGAGGGCCCCTAGACGGCCCCAGAGGGCCCGAAAACTACCAAGTGAGCCCCAAGAGGGCCCCAAGAGAGCCTCAGGAGCACCCCAAGAGGCTCCCAAGAGGGCCCCAAGAGGCCCCCAAGACAGCCCGAAGACGGCCGAAGGCCTCCAAGACGCCCCAAGACGGCCCGAAATGGCCCCCACACGGCCCAAGAGAGTCCCAAACCGACCCCAAAGGGCCCCCAAGAAGGCCCAAAGAGGCAAAATTAATTGATTTATTGTAAAGGTTTGAAGGTTGGTCGGTTTTCGCTTTTACGGGCCACGAACGGCCCAAGACAGCCCAAGAGCGTTTAACATGGAGTTTCCCGGCAAAACAATTATTGCACGGATGTAGACATCGTTTAGTGTAAAACGAGCGTCACATGCTCTTGGGACGTTCAGACGTTGGAAGGCGTTGTCATTTGGTATCCATACGTACATTCATACATACACATGCACATGCATACATGCGCAAAATAAACTCACATGTGTACACACAAACACACACAAACACACACACAAACACACACACACACACACACACAAACACACACACACACACAAACACACACACACACGAACGCATTTCGGACTCCCCGGGCTGCTGGGAAACCCCTTCCCGGGCTGCTCGACCTGCTGGGAAGCTCCCCGGGGGCTGCTCGGACGCTCTTGCAAGGGGATTCTTCGACCTTCCAGCCTGAGGTGTTCAGACCACTCTTCGCTTGAGACTCCCTCGCACAGCTGACTTCGAAGATGCCCTGCCCCTATGGTGCTCGGGCCAGTTTCGCCCGAGACATTCTCGTAACGTCAACCTCGGATACGCCTTGCCGCGTAGCAATCAGACACGTCGCACTCCGACACGTTCACAAGACCTCCAGATTTATTCCAAAGGTTCTGGCGGGGCTTGTCGTTGAGTCCCTCTCAGGTCGTCCTGTCTTTCAACGCTCTCGGAGGCCAGCTCCCAGCGTCTTGCATCCGTGTCAGTTCCAGCCTCCATGCCATGACTTCCGATCCTGAGCGTTCGTGCCTGCCTGTCCTCGGGTCCGCGGGACTCCTCCCATTACTCTTTCCCTTCGCCTTCCTCCTTCCCACCGTCGGCTGAGACATCCTCGCAACTATGACCCCATAGAAGCCCTGCCCCAAGGTTGTCTGGCCACTTCCGCTTGAGACCTTCTCGCACCTCTGGGTTCCGGGGTTCCCTGAGTTGAAGTGTTCCGGCCATTTTCGCTAGAAACATCCTCGCAACTCTGGATTCCGAGATGCCCTGCCGCAGAGTAGATCCTCGCAACTTTGGCTTCAAGGATGCCCTGAGCTAAGGTGTTCAAGCCATTTTCGTTTGAGACATCCTCGCAATTCCGGGTTCGGGTATGTCCTCAGCTGAGGTGGTCAGTTCACTTTCGCTTGAAACATCCTCGCAACGCTTACATTGGAGATGCACTGCCCCGTATTAGTCTGGCTAGTTTCGCCTGAGACCCTGGCACCCCTGAGTTGCGAGATGCCCTGAACAGGCGGTCAGGCCATTACGGCCTGAGATACGCATGTGTATGGACACCCATAATCACATATAGGTGCGCGCACCAATACACACCTGCGATTGACATATACGTATACATACACATGTTCATATGTACTATGTTTACACATATGCAACAGTGTACATGTGTGGTATACACATAGATATATGTGCAGAGCGTGCATGCGCGTGCGCGTGTATACATGCATGCGCGCCTGTACGCACGCACGCACCCCGCTTGCGTGCGAAACTAGGAGGAACAAGGTGCATGGCGCGCAGCGCCAATGCAGCCTTGTATCTATATATATAACCATCGCGCGCGTTTCGCGCGCGCTCAGGCTCTAGCAGGCCCCAGGCTTTGACGAGCTCACAGCTCCACTAAAGTAGTGGACCACAGAAGGCTTGAACGGGGCATGAAGAAATGCCCATAACGCTAAACGCATCATGGGCAATGAGAACGCCATGCGTGTCAATCCGTATTCCTGAAAGTTTTCGCAGAAGATGGTTGCGTCGGGGGGCGGAGGAAGGCCTTCTGGAAACATAGTTTTTGGGGGCGTCTTAGGGAGCCTGTTGGGGCATGCCGTCGTCGTCGTCGTCGTCGTCGTCGTCGTCGTCTTCGTCGTTTCGTCGTCTTCGTCGTCGGATGGACGCCTCCCAAGATCCATCCAGCGCTTCTGGACCTCCTCTGGAGGACCTCCTGGCCCCATCCGAAGGACCAGCTGAAGCCGATCACTGAGTCACAGACTCGTGCCCCAGCGTCCAAAGAAGCCGGAACACGTCCCGGGAGCTACCATACGGTTCAAAAGGGCCCTTGGGGCAAGTTTGTGCGAAACGATCCGAGGAGGGCCGCGAGAAGGCGATCAGTCATGTTCCCAATTAACTTCTCAAACAACTTTCTGATAGCGTGATGCTACCTCCGAGCCTCCGGAGACTCGGGCCCATGATGATGACCCACGTCCCCGAAAGGCTTTCTGGGGACATGATTTGTTGGGATGTGTTGGGGGGCCTCTTGGGCGTTCCCTCGGGGCCCCTTGGGGGCCTCTTGGGGCTCCATAGGGGGCCTCATGGGAGCCTCTTGGTGGCCTCCGGGTGCCTTCTGGGGCCATAGGCCTCGAAATATCGGTTCGTGTTCCCCTTCTGGGCCCTCTCGTGGGGCGCTCTTGTGGCACGATGGGGTTGTCTGGGGAGCCTCCTGGGCCGTCTTGGGTCCCTCTTCGGGGTCTCGTGGGCCGTCTGGGAACGATCTGAAAGGCCTCCGAGGCCGTGAGGGAGCGTTGGGAAGCGGGAAAACCGAGAAGGCCAAAATGCTCCGAAAACCAATGGGAAACGGATGAATTGTGTCTCTCAGGGCCCCCATGGGGAGCCTCTTGATGCCGTCCTGGAGCGCGTTGGAGTCCTCGTCGGCCGTCTTGAGGGCATCTTGCGCGTTTCCGGGGCCTCGTGGGACCATCTGAAGCCCTTGTACGACCGCCTTAGCCTGTCCTGGCCAATTTCGGGGAGGGCACGGGCCGTCTCGGAAGCTCTGGAACACCCCCCAAGAAACCAAGGGGGCGGCCGTGGAGGGTAGGTGCAGGCACTGTCCCGCCGCCCCCCCTTGGCCAAATATATGTATATGTATATATATATATATATATATATATTATACATATAGACGATATATAGGTATATAGGTATACATACATATAGACGTTTAGGTATACCTATAAATATGTACATTTACACCTGTGTACGTGTATATATATAGCGATATGTATATTTATGCACATACATATGTGTATACATGTAGTCACACATATACACACGCAACCATCCATCAATCCACCGATCCATCCATCCATACATGCATACATACACACATTCAGGCATGCATACATACATACGTGTACACATACATACATGCACACATACATCTATAAATGCATGCATACGCACACACATATCTAGATGTATGTGTACATGTATTTGTATACTAACGGAGGAGGGGGAGGAGGAGGAGGAGGAGGAGGAGGAGGAGGGTGAGGAGGAGGGAGGAGGGAGGAGGGAGGAGGCGGGGAGGAGGGAGGAGAAAAGGAGGAGGAGGGAGGAGGAGGAGGGGGAGGAGGCCGAAACCCTTCGGATAAATAACAAACCCTCCACCTGGAGCCGGCCTGAACCCAAACTGGCTCGGTGCACGCGAACAGCGTCGCCGCCGTGGCCGTGGCCGTCGTCTTCGTTTGCCGATCGGCGGCGTCAACTGCTGCCATCGTCGTCGATCGTCGTCGTGGTCGTCGTCGGTCGTCGCCGTCGACGACCGTCGTCGCCATCGTCAGTCACCGTCGCCGATCACCGTCGCCGATCGTCAATCGCCATCGAACCCCCCCCCCCACTCCTCCTGCCTCCTCCCTCCTCCTCCTCCTCCTCCTCCTCCTCCTCCCCTTCTGCCTCCACAATTACTCAATATGAAAATGCTCTCCCTCTTCCCCTGATGGCGTCCGGGTGATGGCCGCGCACCCTCCGCGTACTGTTTTTTTACACACAGGATTCCCGGGAAATCCCGGGAAACGACTCTCGCTGAGGCGCCGGCGTCATTTTTTCCCAAAGTGCTGCTCTCGTTGAGGCGCCGGCCTCATTTCTGCTCCCGAATCGTTCCGAATCGTGCTCCCGCTGCAGCGTGGGCCTCATTTTCGGATCGGTGTTTGGCCTCCGTCGTTCAGGATGGCGTTCTCGCCCCAGCGCGGGCCTCTTTCTCGCGCGCCCATCCGCCCGCCACCACCGCGCCGCACCACCACCACCACCACCACCACCACCACCACCACCACCACCACCACCACCACCACCACCACCACAACCACCACCAGCACCAGCACCAATACCAACACCACCACCACCAGCACCAGCACCAGCACCACCAGCACCACCACCACCACCACCACCACCACCACCACCACCACCACCACCACCACCACGACAACCACGCACACACGCACGCACGCACGCACGTGCACCACCACCCACTACGTACGCGCGCGCGGAGCCACAGTTTCGCTACGACACGCGTCCGCGGATAGAGAAAATCAGCGCCATGGTAAGGGATGGGAGGGAGGGGTAGGACGTCAGATATGACGCGAGCGCACCTAGCTTGTCTTCCTCCCCTCCTCCTCCTCCTCCTCCTCCTCCTCCTCCTCCTCCTCCTCCTCCTCCTCCTCCTCCTCCGGAAATTATGTTCCCGGAGAGGTTTCTGGGGACAGGATTTCGAACGACGTGGAAAGAACTGAGCCCAGGGTGGCTCTGCGCACGCGGACACCGTCGCCGCCATCGGCGTGGCCGTCGTCGTCAACGTCGATCGTCGAGCGGCGGCGTCGACTGTTGTCATCGTCGTCGATCGTCGTCGTCGTCGGTCGTCGGCCGTCGTCGTCGTCGTCGTCGTCGTCGTCGTCGTCGTCGTCAATCACCGTCGCCTGTCGTCGTCGCCGATCGTCGATCGCCCTCAAGCCTCCTCTTTCCCCCCCTCCTCCCATCCACTCCTCCTCCCCGCCTCCTCCTCCTTCTCCTCTTCCTTTGCCTCCCCGTTGTCCTTCGCCTTCCCCGTCTCCTCCGCGCGGGAAAAATCCAACAACATGTCGCGGACATCACAAACTGTGGCCCTCTGGGCCTTTTTGAATATCCTCTTGGGGCCCTTTTGGGGCCGTCCTGGGGCCTTCTTCGGCGCCCTGGGAGCCCGGGAATCAAGTTCCCGAAGAGGTTTCCGGGAATGTGATTTCGAACGACGCCCTTAGGGCCTCTCTGAGGCCTGCTCGGGGGCCTCCCGGGCTGGCTTTGGGGCCTGTCGGGCCGTCTTGGGGAGTCCCGTGAGCCTCGCAGGACGACCCTTCTGGGGCATCTGGGGCCCTCTTGGTTTTCTTTCGGGCTGTCTTGGGGCCGAGGGCGAGGAGGGGGAGGAGGAGGAGGAGGAGGAGGAGGAGGAGGAGGAGGAGGAAGAGGAGGAGGAGGAGGAGGAGGAGGGCGAAGAGGGAGGGAGGGGGAGGAGGAGGAGGAGGGTGAGGAGGAGGGGGATAGAGGAGGGAGGGAGGGAGGGAGGGGGAGGGAAGGAGGAGGAGGAGGAGGAGGAGGAGGAGGAGGACGGGTCGCCAGAGTCCTTTGGAGAAACCTTCCACCAGGAGCCGACCTGAACCCAAATTGGCTCGGTGCACGCGGAAAGCGTCGCTGCCGTGGCCGTGGCCGTCGTCTTCGTTTGCCGATCGGCGGCGTCAGCTGCTGTCATCGTCGTCGATGGTCGTCGTCGGTCGTCGCCGTTGACGACCGTCGTCGTCATCGTCAGTCACTGTCGCCGATCACCGTCGCCGATCGTCGACCGCCATCGATCGAGCCCTCCCCCACACTCCTCCTCCTCCCCCCCTCCTCCTCTTCCTCCCCCCCTCTCCTCTTTCCTCTTCCCTGTCCTTCCTCCTCCTCCTCCTCCTCCTCCCTCCTCCTCCTCCTCCTCCTCCCTCCTCCTCCTCCTCCTCCTCCTCCTCCTCCCCCCCCTCCTCCTCCTCGCGGAAAAATCCAACGACATGTCGCGCGCATCACGTTGGTCCTCCGGGTTTTTTTTGAATATCCTCTTGGGGCCCTTTTTGCGGCTGTCTTGCGAGCCTCACGGGCGCCCTGGGAACCTGGAAATCATGTACCCGGAACGGCTTCCGGGAACATGATTTCGAACGGGGCCCTCTTGGGCCTTCCTGAAACCATTTTGGGGGCCTCCTGGGCTGGCTTCGGGGCCGCTTGGGCCGTTTCGGGGGGGTCCGTGAGCCCCGCAGGGCGACCCTTTCGGGCCGCCCTGGGCCCTCTCGGATCTTTCTCGGGCTGCGTCGGGGCCCCTCGGGGGCGTTTGGGGCGCTGCGAACACGAAACAAGCGCGTGCGCTGCAAATGTGCGTTCGCAATGGGAATGAGCCGATTTGCGCCTTTTAAAAACCCGTTTGGGGCCCTCGCCGGCCATCTTCAAACCGTCTTGGGCTGTCTTGGGGCCTCCTGGGCCGTCTTCGGGGCCTCTCGGGGCTTTCTTGACCGTCTGCGCGGCCCGCGCGGCCTGTCGAGGGCAATTTGGAAGCGGCCCCAGGCAATCCCGGGGGGTCTGCGACCCCGCAAAGGTCTCGGGGGGCGCCCGCGGAGGACGGCGGCGCCGGCCGGGCCCTAACCCCCCGCCTACTTCGGTATATATATATATATATATATATATATATATATATATATATATATATATCGAACCGTCGCGCGCGCTTCGCGCGCGCTTTGGTTCTCGCCGAAGTCAAAGACACATCGAATCGAACTCCGTCGAAACGCGCCCGAAAAAAAGTCGGCTGGGGACGCGAACGAACGTAACAGGGCTCGCCCTGAGCGCTCGCGCTGCTTAGCGTCCTTGGCGCTCGCGCTGCTCTCTGATCGACTAAAGTCCGCGCAGAAAGACCCCCGGGGGCCGAAAACAAAAAGACCTCGTCGAATCTCGATCCTCGATTGATCGGTCCTCGACTGGCGCCTGCGACGACGAGCGCGACGGCGGCGGGGGCGACGACGACGACGGCGGCGACGATGCTGGCGACGAAGGCGGCGGCGCTGACGACGGCAAGGGCGACGGCGACGACGACGACGGTGGCGCCACCGCCGTCGCCGTCGAGGTCGTCGCCGTCTCTGCGCGGATGCAGCCGCGGCGACGAGCGTTATCCAGCGGCGTCGACATTGCTTCATCCACCAGGCGTAGGAGGGAATGGGCGGGTGGCAAGCGCGCGTGGGCCCCCCTCTCTCGGAGCGGGCGCGCGCCGCGGAGCGGGGGCAAGCGTGCGCGGGCGGGCGTCGACCGCGACGACCCTCCTTCTCTTCCTTTTCCTCATCATCCTTTTCCTCCTCCTCCTCCTCCTCTTCCTCCTTCTCCTCCCCCTCCTCTTCCTTTTCCTCCCCCCCCACCCCCTCCCTCCTCGCCCTCCTCCCCCTCCCTCCCTCCTCCTTAACCCTTTCCTCCCCGCCCTCGAGGAGGGGGGGGGGGGGGGGGGGCAGACGCCCCCCCCCGACGTCCGATGGGGAGCCGTTTCTCGTCCTGGATCGGACTCCGACGGGCCCCGCCGCACTGGAAGCAAACGGCCCCCCCGGGGCCGATACCCAGGATCCCAAGAAGACGGCCTACCGCCCGCCAAGGTCGTCTTTGCACTGCCGCGGTCCGTTCTTGCAACTTCGGCGCAGGGCAGCGGGGCTCGCGGAAGGGGGGGGAATGGGAAGGGGGGGAGGGGCGGGAGGGAGGGGAGGGAAAGAGGGAGGGAGGTGGAACGGGAGGGGGGGAAGGGAGGAAGGGGAGAGAGAAAGGGGGAATGGAGGAGGAGGAGGGAGGGGGAGTGGGGGGGGAAGAGGAGGGAGGGGACGGAGGGAGGGAGGAGGAGGATCCCGGATTTTGGATGTGCTTCCGGCTCCGACGACCCCTTGTGGATCTCTTGGCGTGTCAGAATCTTCACCTCCATAAGCCCCCGCTGGGTTTGGCCTATTGGGTGGATATGTAAGGGGCCTCTTGGAGCCTCTTAGGGGCCTCCAGGGGCCTCCTTGGACCTTCTTGGGGCGGTTAAGGTCGGATATTCGGTTCGGGCTCCCCCTCTTGGGCTCCTCTTGGAGCCGTCTTGGGGCTCTCCTAAGTCGTATTGGGGACCTCTCGAGGTGTTTTGCCCCCCTCTCGGGACGTCTTCGGAGCCTCTTGGGCCGATTTGGGACTCTCTTGGGGGCCCCTTGTACCGTCGTCACCGCTGTGAAGACCGACAAGTCGTAGATGCTAAGAGTATACAGTTCCCTATGCTAAATCAATGATTCTGGCCTCTTGGGGCCCTCTTGGAAAGCCTCTTGGGGGCCTCTCGGGGCGTCTTCGCGGTCCCTTGGGAGGACCGTCTTGGGCGTCCAAGGGCTAGCTTTGAGCGCTCTGGGGCCGCAATGGAACGTTTTGGGAGCCTCATGGGGCCCTTTGGCCACGCATTGGCCGCCCCTCGGGCTGTCGTGGGCCGCGTTGGTGGCCTCTTGGGGCCGTCTTTGGGGCGTCTTGTACCATCGTGCACGCCGTGAGGACCGAAAAGTCGTATATTCTAAAAGTGTACGTTTTCCTTTGCAGAATCGATGATTTTGGCCGCTTGGGGCTCCCTTGGAAAGCTTCCTGGGGCGTCGTAGCGGCCTCTTGGGCTCTATGGGAACCAACTTGGGTGTCCACGGGCGATATTTGAAAGCCCTGGGGCCGTCTTGGACCGATTTGGGAGCCTCTTGGGGCTCCGTGGACACGTTTTGGCCGCCTCTTGAGCACGCCTTGGCCGCCTCTGGGGCTGTCTTGGGCTCCTCTTAAGCCGTGCTGGGAGCCTCTTGGGCCATCTTGGGGCCGTCGTGGGGGCCTCTTGTACCCTCTTGCACGCCATGAAGACCGACAAGTCGTAGATACTAAAAATGCACGTTTTCCTATGCAAAATCAATGATTTTGGCCGCTTGGGGCTTTCTTGGAAAGCAACTTGGGGCGTTGCAGCGGCTTCGTGGACTCAACGGAAACCATCTTAAGCGTCCAGGGGCGATCTTTGAGCGCCCCGGGGCCGTCTGGGACCGGTTTGGGGGCCACTTGCGCTTCCCTGGGCACGTCTTGGCCGCCTCTTGGCCAAGACAGGAGCGCTCCCGGAACCACGGGGCGGTCATGGGGGGCGCAAATACCGGCCTGGCGGCCCCGACCCCCTTCCGCCGGCAGAGAGAGAGAGAGAGAGAAAGAGAGAGAGGAGAGAGAGAGAGATATATTGAAATGCCGCGCCTTCGACTCTCAAGAATCATTCAATCGCTTTGGCCTTTCTGCGATTTACCGGGGAATCGCGCTACCGCTGTTGCAGGACGCACGCTTCAGCAACCCGCCTGCCCTGTCTTAGGGGCTGTACGAAATACACGTTGTAGGTAAGGAAGACCTACGTATCCTCAAGCGGGCAAGATCAAAGACGAAAGGGGGCGGGTATCGAGGTTTTGGAATCTACATGTTTCATGGCACGCGGATGTACAAGAGCGGCTGGCCTGACATATTGTGGTTGTCATTGTTGTTGGTTGTTGGTAGGTGTTGATGGCTGTTGATGTGGTTGTCATTGTTGTTGGTACTATTGTTGCTGCTGCTGCTGTTGTTGTTGTCGTTGGTGGTATTGTTGTTGTTGCTGTTGTCGTTGTCGTTGGTGTCGTTGGTGTTGCTGTTGCTGCTGGTGTTGCTGGTGCTGTTGTTGTTGTTGCTGTTGTTGTTGGTATTGTCGTTGCTGTCTGTGTGTTTGTGGTTGATGTTGCTGCTGGTGTTGTTGTTGGTGTAAGTGTTGTGGTGGTGCTGTTGGTGCTGCTGCTGGTGGTGGTGGTGTTGCACTTGTTTTTGCTTCTATTGCTTGTTACATGTCGTCGCCCTCGCCCGCGACCCCCGCGCGGCCAGCCCACGATCCACACCGGCCACCCCGAGGCCCACCCGCGACCCACCCACGACCCACCCCGCGCCCGCCCCCTCCCTTTCCTTCCACAACTGCGGGGTGCTCCTGAATCCTGCTGGGAGACATCTTGGGGCACACTCTCCGTCAATAGGAAGCTGGGCGAAGGCTGCTAAAACCGTGGCTGCTAAAACGGCCCTCCCGGAAGGAAAAAACAACTTCCCGGAATGAGGCGCGGCACGCGAAACAGTTAACGGGCTTCTTCCCGGAAGGACGAAGACAACTTCCCGGAGGTCGATTATAGCAGCCACGGAAATAGCAGCCCTGGCCCGGCTTCCGAGTCAAGAGGTGAGCTTCTGAGTTGACCCAGGGCTTCCGTGGGCCCCTGCAGGAGAGCCCAAAATCGAATCTATAAGTCGGATCGGCGATCGAAATGAATCGGATCGGCGGAAATCGGCAGCCGAATCGGGAGAAGTCGAATCGGCAGAAATCGGCAGGCTAGTAGACCTTCGTTGAGAAATCGGAGCCCGAATCGGAATGCCAAGTCAAATCGAATCGGAATCGGAAGCCATCGAAATCGAACCAAGTCGAATCAGAAAAATCTAAACGAACCCTGTCCCTGGGGCCATCGGGGGATCAGAAATCACTGTGGGCACCTGCTGGCAACCCGACTTCTCAGCTGATGTGCGTAGTTACCTACTGAAGGAGCGCCCCGCTACCGCTTGTCGCGTGTCGCGTGTCGATTGCCCTAAAACTGAAAGCAAGCATGCACGGGGCGTGCGAGAGGCGTGCCTCCGGCGGGAACGTGGAAACATGTATCCACGATACTGCAGCATGCTGGATTACAAATGCCTAACCTGCGCATCGCGAATTCCATGCTGCATTAGCTCTGTATGATTACCTGGCTTCTGAAGCTGCATGCAGCAGAACATAGCAGACCACAGCTCGTCGTTCCGGGAGCGCTCCCGAGGAAGGGGGAAGGGATGAGCCCACGGTCAGCGTGTCGCGGCGGCCGCCCTGGCGACACTTCATGCCTTGCAGGTGGATGGCGTGTCGCTCCGCTCCGCGGGGCGGGGGGCTGGGAACGGCTCGGGGCGCTGCCGCTCGGGGACTGGGGCGCGGATGGCATGTCGCGCCGCAGCATGGTGGGCCAGAACCGGCGGAGCGACACGCTGAGCCAAAGCTCCCGACCATAGAATGGAGGGCAGGCGGGCTGAGGCGGCGCAGGCGCTGGGGACGGGAGGGGGGCAGAGGCCACTGTAGTTGTGCAAGTGCTCACTTGGCACATGGTCCTCGCTGCGCGCCCGCCTTTAGCGGTCGCGACCGCGACTAGAAGCGCTCGCACAGCCCACCTTCTTCAAGACACTCCTCCTCCTCCTCTCCCGCCACCTGCTCCTCCTCCTGCACCTTCTCCTCCTCCTCCTCCTCCTACTCCTCCTCTTTCTCCTCCTCTTTCTCCTCCTCCTCCTCCTCATCATCCTCATCCTTTCTTCCTTCCTTCCTTCATTCCTTCCTCCTTCTTTCTCCTTCTCTTCCTTCCTCCTCCTCCTCTCCTCATGATCCTTCTTCCTCCTCCTCCTCCTCCTCCTCCTCCTCCTCCTCCTCGTCGTCCTCCTGCTCCTGCTCATGCCCTGGCGGCCGCTGCCGCAGCTTTGGCTGCCATGCCTGACGATTTTGCTGCTGCTGCTGCTGCTGCTGCTCCTATTCCGCTCCTGCTCCTCTTGGAGTAGCAACTGCTGTTGCCGTTCACGCGGCTGTTGCTGCTCCTCCTCCCGAGACTGCAAGACGACTTGCCAGCCCAAATCCTGGCAAGCCGGATACCAAACCAATGCCGCTGACTCCCCTGGCCTCCCAGCTCCTCCACGCTGCACAGTGGGCACATGCGATAAGAAGTCTTAAGATGCCAAATATTTGGGCACCTTCTTAGTCGAGATTTGAGCTTCCTGAGGTGCGCCAAAGCTTCCATGGGCCTCCAGGACAACATGGGCACAAGAAACTCACATGGGGCGCCTACTGACAGGAGACGTGCATACTGTATCACAGCCCTGGGAACGTCTCTGGCGCCGAGCGCACATGCACACTCTGTGGAGGGCGCCTAGCGACCGACACCACTACTATCAATTGTCGAACGCCTGGGCTTCCGCCGCCAATCACCGCCGCCTGGCTTAACCTGACACTCTTTACCTGGCCACCTGCCCCCCCCCCCGCCCGACCGTTTACCCGCAGGGCCACTCGAGCACCCACCACAAACTACACATCAGCCACCTCCACCTCCAGCCTAGGGCGGCGGGATCCACACACATCCACTACCCAAGGGTTGGCCCATCATCCTGAGCCCAGGAGCGGTGTATATGCCTTTCTGGCTTGGCCAGGGAAGCAAATACACCGCCCCTGGGCACAGGATGGGCCAGGCAGGGGGCAGTGGATATGGTATACAAATCTCGTTGCCCTACAGCTGCGTCTCCCCCCTCGCCTCCCCCCCCAGGAAAATGTGGTGCAACAGATATGGAGAAACGAAAAACTGCACAACCATCAACTGTTGCAGGTCCGCGCGGATTTCCTAGATCCACGCTGCCCCCCCCCCCCTCACTGGCTCGCGGAGCGCGCCGGTGGCGGCCCCAGAGGCGCGGACCGGGGGCTCCAACGCCGATCCAGAAGATTCGCGCCGACAATGTGCCTATGCCGTTCTCCCTTCTTCGACGGGAACAATCCATTTCTAGCCCTGCCTACTCGAGCTACCACCCTGGCCAAAAAGGGGGCCGGTCCCTGATCAAACGGCGAGACGCACAGAGGGCCGCTGCCCAGAGGGAGGAGCCGCCGCCGCGCCGCCGCCAGGGCAAGGGAAGGGCAAGCCAAGGACGGTCGGGGGTGGGGGGTAGGCAGAGGGATTCCGTCACGTGATGCGGAGTTCCTGCCCTCTATCCTCGTCTTCCTCCTATACCTCCACCTCCTCCTCCTTTTCCACCTTCTCCTCCTCCTCCTCCTCCTCCTCCTCCTCCTCCTCCCAATCCTACTCCTCACCTCCTCTTCCTCCTCCTTACCCCCTCCTCCTCCTCCTCCTCCTCCTCCTCAGATTCGCATCGCGTGACGGATCCAAGGTGCCGAGGGGGGCTCGAGCGCTGAGCACCGGAGCGGATCCAGGATGGCCAGGCCCATGGCGCAAGCAGCCAGTTGGCTAGTGCCCCGACCCTGCCCAGCAGGGAAGGCGGTGGTGGGCGGTGGGCGGCGCTGCCCGTTCT
>CAUYUJ010000725.1:0-112500 GCA_963575745.1 Prorocentrum cordatum | reverse complement strand
GGCGGGTTTGTCCTCCCTTGGGTCTTGCTCTGAAAGCACTTCACCGTCCACGTGGGTCAGCGTCATCTTCCGTGGCCATTTGGGCTCAAGCTCGTTGCTGAATGGTCCACTTTGATTTTGCTTGTGCTTGTGCTGCTCCTTTCCTGCGGCGTATGTCTGACCACGATGACCTCAACGCTGCCTGTCCCTTCGGCTCGCCGCGCGGGTCCGTTGCAGCCCTGGGGGGGCGCAGCCCCCGCCTGTCGTCCGATTCTGACGATGCTCACTCCTCCTCCTCCTCCTCCTCCTCCTCCTCATCATCACATGCAGCCCCGGAGTGGCGCGGCCCGGCCCCGGCGTCGAGTCGTCCACCTTCTGATGCTGACCGTGCAGCACCGCCGCAGGACGACGAAGGCGCTCATACGCATGTAGCCCTCGATGACGCCCCGCACGCTGGCGATCCAGAGGTCGACGAGCCGGCCGTCCCTGAAGCTGTTCCGCATCGGACGATCTCTGCCGCTCGATTGTTGAAGTTGCTGGCCAGGAGGATTTCAGGTCACATTCGGCGGTGGCACCCCGATGCTGGCTATAGAGGATGGCGGCCAGGGCGTCGAGGTCCACGATGCCGCTGACATCAGCGGGGTTGGTGACGCCGCGTTGGATAAATGGATTCACCATTCGTTCCCCATCGCGTGCGAGGATGTGGTTCCGCGGGTTGTGGACGAATCCATTTTCGAGCATACGATTTACAACATTGCGTTGTTCGATCTTGTCACAAGCATAAATCGTCGCATTCAGGATTTAACGAGTATTGGTCAATTAATCGATGATGTTAATAGCAGTCTTGTTCAACGCTACGTCATTGACCCAAGTCTCACGCTGACCAAAACTGCGCAAACGAAATTGAACAGAGTCAATCGGAAAAGGGTGAGGGCCATTCAAATTGAATTGGCGATGGCAGCCGTGTTGTGCGACAGGATGGGCGCATTGTCTTTCATGGCGCACGTTGTGAAAGAGGTCGCCTTAGACCGCACTGGTGTCCTGATCTGTCTTACAGAGTTCTTCCGATACGATGAAACACCACTGATATTCAGGACAGCGTCAGATGTTTCGGATGCTAAGTTGGAGTCCGCTGCCCATAGCGTCAAACTACACAACGTTCTTGGCCCGACAAATGTTGATGAGGACTCCTTGATTGCTAGATTGCGCCATTCCCAACATTCGGTCGCCACATAGCTTTTTTTTGCCGCTGGGCAATATTGGCGCATGGAGTTTGAACTCCCGCAATGGCTGCAGAATGTGATGAGCAAGCAAGGGGAATGTTATTACCGCAGGTTCGTGTCGTGCCGACCCCAGCGTTGGTTTTTGACACCGCAGGGATCGTTCAACCTTGAACGATCGGCCGCTGCCGCAACGTCCGATCGTTCAACATCGATCGATTCTGGGTCGCCGGCGGCGTTCAACCTTGAACGCCCGCGCTGGGGTCGCCGCTGGTCGACACGACGCAAACCTACCGTACACGCTCTGTATTCGCTCGCGCTCAGCGCATCGCCACCACGGACGATGACGGGGCAATCCGCCGCTGCGAGATTGGCATTGCACAGCAGAGCCCCGACCGGCACATCATGAGGAGCAAGTGCGAGGTCCGCAGGCCAGCTGGAATCAGAAAGAAGGCCATGAAACTTTCCAAAGCCAACATATCGTTTCTCATGCACGTGTATTTGTCCAATGGGTTCCACAGGAGTTTCGGGGCGTACTCAGAGCATCATTCGAGTACCGTCGCGGATCGCCGCCTCCACAGTGCCGCTCGGAATTGCAAGATCTCCTCGATGCACTCCGGCACCAGCATGCGAGACACATCCAACTGAGGCGGGTTGTCGTGGAAACTTTGTTTCACAAATCCAATTCTGGAGGACATGGTGGTCTCTTTCTCTGCCCAGTCGAGGCTGTACGGTTTCTCCGAAGGGCTTAGGCGACCCGTCCTCCTCCTCATCATCATCCTCATCCTCCTCCTCCTGCTCCTCCCTCCTCCCTCCTCCCTCCTCCCTCCTCCCTCCTCCCTCCTCCTCCTCCTCCTCCTGCTCCTCCTCCTGCTCTCGAGGACAGCCTTCGGACGTTTCTCGTGTGTATGGGGCCCAGGCGCTCCGCGGGTCTGCGCCCGAGCCACTTGCTCTGAGCAGGTGGCATCGGCAGGTGGACGTCGTGAACCGGGTGGGCGTCCTCGAGGGGTGCAGCAGGCTCTTCGCGAAGAGCTTCCAGAAATGTTCTGTGGAAGAGCCGGCTCGAAACTCTATGTGAGAGCTGCGCCCCGTGTCCGCCGCCCCAGTCGCAGCCTGGCTGGTTGGAAGGTTGGTCCGGTTGATGGGCTAATAATCTGGGGTGGATTGCATGGCATGGGAGGAGGAGGAGGAGGAGGAGGAGGAGGAGGAGGAGGAGGAGGAGGAGGAGGAGGAGGAGGGTTGGTCTGGTTGATTATGGTTGGCAACGTTTGGGAGCAGTGCCGTGGTCCCCGCTCGGGGGGCGGGCGGATCTCAGCGACCCGGAGACGCCCCCGCGCTGCAGCTCCAGGGGACGAGGGCGCTTTGTTCGCTCCAAGACGTTCGGCCTGCAGAACCCGATCGGGGCGCCCCCCTCCTCCTCCTCCTCCTCCTCCTCCTCCTCCTCCTCCTCCTCGAGCAAGTGACCACGGCCCGTCCTCAGGGTGGGAGGCGCATCTGGCTCGGCAATCACACTCCAAGTCCCTCGTCTTAGCATGTGCGGCAGTGGCACGTCGGAGCACGGCTGCCTCGCTGATCTGATCGTTTTCGCGCACGTCCTCGAGCCTTAACGGAAGCTGATGGCAGCGCCGTTGTACCTTGGAGGGGCATCTTTCGAGGAATGCCAACTGGAGCAGTCAGCGGTCGCCGAGTTGAGGAGTCTGGAGGTCGCCGATGCGAGGAAATATCGTGGGCTCGTCGCTGCTACGTGCGAGCTCGAGGAGACCGTGATGCGAGATGTGTCAGCTCTCATGTCTAATCCTCGGCCATGGGCAGCATTGCGCCCTCATTCCAGGGCGCGGGCTTTGCGGACCAAAGCTTTCCAGGCGCTCTCCATGTGCCTGTGCCTCGCAGCGGAGATGCGCGCCTTCCACAGGGGGTGTCCCTTCAAGCTGTTCAGGCAACTCATCACCCCTGACGACGCGACCTTGCTGGACGAAATCGCCTCCGACGAATCCGTGTGGTGCACGTGGTCAAAGCAGTTCATAGAGACTTGGTGCCAGGACGGGATCGGGTCAGTCTTAGTGCTGGTCGATCTTCGCCTCACTGTGATCATGGCCCTTTTCGACGTGTCGGCGTCAGAGGCCAAGTACGCTGCAGTGCGCAGAGTACTCGTGGGGCTCAACAACCAGACCCATGCCCCCGAAATGGAGGTTATTTCTGCGATGGAGGTGCTGAGGTCGTATCGGAAGCGTGCCTCACGCTCAAAACCGCAACCACTTCCAAAGCATGCCGATGGCGACCACGACCAGCCTGACGGCGCTGACCCTGCCGTGAAGGCCAAACGCGCCTCGAGCCGCAGGGGCGGCGACGGGGGCCCGTGGCGCTGCTTCGTGGCGGACAACCCTTGCGTTCGATCCACAGAGGGAGACAGAGGGAAAGCTCCAAGCTTGGATCGATGAGGAGGAGGGGAGGAAGACAAGGCAAGGAGGAGGAGGGGAGGAGGAGGAGGAGGAGGAGGAGGAGGAGGAGGATGAGGTGCTGGGGTTTGACAGATGCCGAGCGCGCTGACTTGGTGGAGCGGGGGCGCGGGGGAGCCCGCCGGCATCGGACGGGCGAAGAGAACTTCCGCGGCAAAGCTCGGGACTGTAAACGCTGCACGAAGAGGCAGCGGACTGACAACGAGATCGAACACAGGCTGCGCCAGAGAGCTCTCGAGGACGGGCCCGCCCGAGTGTCCATGGGGTGGAAGCGCTGAAGCAGACGTACCGCGCCGAGGGGTCTCTGACCAGCCGCGTGATTGCGCGGCGCCAGGAGTTGCTCAGGGAGCACGAGGCACACGCAGATCGCGACGCTGCATTGGTCAAGAGCCTGGTCGACGCAGTTCCTGCGTGCAAGGGCTTCGAGCGCAAACTGCAGCCCCTGCCGAGCCACGATATCACTACTGGAGGCGCCCGCATCCACAGTTCAAGCGGAACCCCGTGGACGCCCTCGTCATGGCAGGCAAGCTGTTGCGAGCGCCTCGCTCGAGTGCTGCCGCCGTGGCCGTGAACGGTCGCTTGCGCGACAAGTGGGCGGCGTTTCACAAGCAGGTGGTTTCGAAGCCAGTGCCCGAAGTGCGAGAGAAGGTGATGCGTGGGATTCATAAACTCTTCGATCCAACAAAGAAGTGTGGGGGAGAGGGAGGGAAGTGAGGAACAGCAGGGGGTGTGGGGGGTTGGGCGAGGACTGTAGGGCGGGAGAAAGAGGATGAGCACGAGGTTGGAAAATGAGGGGAAAGATGATAAAAGCAAGACTGAAACACTCGGAAAATTACCCTTCACCGCCTGGTGGTACCCCCCCGCTCGCATTCTGGCTTCTGGTTTCCCCCAGAGAGGTGGTGAAGACGTTCTGTGTTTCTTTGCTGGGACATGCATATGCCGACGAGGGCCGCAGAGACACCTCGGAGTCATGGGCGACAACGTTCGGAAGTGTTTGAGGCTATCGCTGAATGGCAGGGTGCAGCGCCAGTCCCTCCAGGTCGGCGCTTTTGCTGCTCTCTTCGTCGGCTCCGACGTGGGCGAAGAGGCGGGCGGCGAAGCTGCTGCGCCACCAGAGCTGTCGCAGTACACATGGAGGCACATTGGACTCACGCCGCTTGCGCCTGTGTGCCCCTGTGGCATCATTGTGCTTCGCCTGCGAAGCCATCGCTGGCGGACGGTCTCGCCTCTGAGCCTGAGTTGACTCCCTTGTACAACGCCGACACCTTTTGGCAGGGATTGAAATGCTTGGACAAGCAAATTCGTTGGGATGGCATTGTTCGAGTTGGTCAGCTTACATGCTTGGGAATATGGCACCCACCGTGTGTACAGTGAAGCCGTGGTTGAATGGAGAGGCGCAGCAATTGCACCTCGTGTGGGACCCGAGGCGGAAGAGAAAGCACAAAGGTGCTAATGCCTGGGGCTTCGACTGCGACGAGCACATCAACGGCGGCAGCAACGAGGCGGACGACGAGGAAGGCGGCGACGAGGTCATCGTCATCGAGGCGGCCATCGAGGACGATGGCGGCGAGAGCGAGAGCGACGATGCCAACCGTCTGGATTCGGATGAGGGCGGCAGCGTGCACGGTGGCGGCGGGCATGTGGGCGACGGCGTTGCAGGCGGGATGGCCCTCCACCTGAACCGGCAGCCGAGGCAGGCGGCGCGGCAGGCGCTGCCGCTGCGGCAGCTGGAGGGGTGCCTGTTTCGATCGAGGTCCTTCCGCATGGCCGCATCATTCTCTACCCCATCCAAGAGTGAGTTTTACGCTGTGTGCGACCTTTGCGTTGGCATGTGCGTGTTGACTCGGGTGAACTACGGGGGCAGTCGGCCCCCGCAGGGGCGCCCACTAGGTTGTTTGATGGCATTCCTGACTTCGCCTGATGGTATCAGGAAATCGGTTGCTGATCCTGCAAAACACAAGAATTCGTTTTGCAGATCGTTCAAGAACCGTTGTGATGCGAGAGGCCTTCTCGTGCCACTTGATGTGGCCAGACTGTCGTTTAGCAGGGAGAGGCCTCAGCGTGCAGGCGAGGGCCCTGAGCCCACAGCCTGTCCATAGCAGCAGGTATACATCTACATCTGCGTTTGCGTCACGCTCGCCTCCCTCCTCCTTGTCCTTTCCTGTATCCTCGCCTGTCTGGTTGGAATCCAGGCGTGGTCGCTATCCTTCCAAGCACACCTCTCGCTCGCCCGAGACAGGATGCCATTGCCGAATCTTCCGAGTAGGATGGAACTTCAAACGCATACATACTCAAGCAGACACACATTCATACACGATCAGACATAAGCCAGAAGCAGACAGGAACAAGCACAATCACATAGATCAATCGCAAGCAAACGCACTCGGAAATGAGCACGACCGTAAACAGTTCTACACACTTAGACACGCAGACACACTTAGACTCGCAGCGTGCAACGTGGATGAAAGTAAGGCGTCGCCCAGCCCTTCCCACCCGATCCCTCCCACGCCCTCCGTCTGCAGCCCATTTCACAAGTGTGACGGTTGTTTCTCGTCTCTGTTTTTAAGCCTCTGCACTCTACGATGCGGCACGTTCGGTGAACAAAAGTGGCATTCTGAATGGGCTAGCTGTGCCGAAGACCGCAGGCAAGCAATGAGCGAATAGTTCCATAAGCCTGGGCATTGACACAAAACGCACATCTTTAGATCATGGTGATCGCCATCATCGCCACCTACATAAACTGGGTGGGGACGAAGCATACGGGCGCTGTCTGCAAATTGAGCGCTGCACGCCACGGCGCTCATGTCTGGCTACTCGTAGTGCGACTGCTTGGCCCTGAAGCCCCAATCAACGATAGCAGTTAGGATAAACCAACCGCCCATCGATGGTGAACCCCGTGACGTGGAGGTCGCATTGCAGGAATGGGCCACTTCCGTACGCGTGCTTCCAAGCATTAGTCAGCTCGCAGATGGCCTTGCGAATCTTCCTGCTCTCAAGCGCGAGCGCGTTCGGCTCTGGAGAGCAGCAGCCGCCTCCGCACGCGCACGCATCTGCACCAGGGCACTGCGCCTCCCGCCACTGCGGGCAGTACCTTGCCCCGCATTGCCCACGGATGGCCTCGTCGCAGCACCTGGGCAAGCACTGTATGCCACTGTCGACGAGCGGCTTCTCCCAGGCTGTCTGGTCC
Source organism: Prorocentrum cordatum (assembly GCA_963575745.1). NCBI lineage: Eukaryota > Dinophyceae > Prorocentrales > Prorocentraceae > Prorocentrum > Prorocentrum cordatum. The sequence continues at coordinate 105,658 of CAUYUJ010000725.1, read as the reverse complement.
TCGGAGGCTGCACACAGAAGTGCTTCGTACTCCTCTGCCAACTCCTTCATCTTGCTAAGTATGGGGTCCGTGTAGCTGGGCTCGACCCTGATGATGTTGATCAAGACTTGTAGGTGAAGTTCTGCATGCTGCAGGCCAAGAATGATATTCCCACTGGTTCGCCATTTTAAGCAAGCATCGCTCTTGACGCCTGCTTGCTCCAGGGTGTAGGCCACGCAGTCGGTGTGGAAAGCCATTCGGCGTTTGAGGGCGAGCTCATTCTGAAGCATGATGAAATACATCGCCTCAGACTTCTTCGCAAGCTCCCTGGCCACCCAAGCCTTTCCGAACTGGTCCTTGTCAGCTTCGGCCACACTCGTCTGCGAGCATAACTTCCATCCAGCGCCTGTCACGGAGAAATCTGACGACCACGTGATGTCGCCAGTAGGGGAGACGCCTGTAGGAGAGGTGGACCCACTGTAAGGGTTACCATTCACCAGCAATACGTCGAATCGGTTCTCCGTGGCGAAAGTCTCGACAACGATCGCACCAGCCTTAGATGGGTTGACAGAGATATGGCAACTTTCCTGGTTGTTGTAATTGAGTGGATAGTTTGAGCTCTGTACGCAATGACCTGCTATCGTACAAGGGCCTGACACAGCTGTCCACGCACCGTCAGCTTCAGAATAACCACCGAACAACGCAGGAACCCAATTGAGCTCGGATGACAAACTCGTGAATCCATCCCGTAAATTGGTCATCTGTTGATACAACTCCGCTCTGGATATCATCGTCTCCACGCTTTTGAGAATTGCCTCTGTGAGCTGGATCTGGGCGTTGTTGTTTGAGAATATGCCAGCGTAGAAATTGATGAAAAGACCAGCACTAGCCGCAAAAAGCGGGTTCGGGATCAGCGAAGTCGCCATACCAATCACGTTCGTTAGAACTGCTGCGGTGGGAAAGGACTGCCCACTGGATAGTGCCCCAAGGGTGTGGCCCGTGGCCTGCATCAATGAGCTGAAGCCTACGAAGTAGTCTGAACCCTTGGAACTCGTGAGCCAAGTTGCGGCCTGCGAGCCCAAAGTTGGGCCTGTCCCACGGCGCTGGCTCTGCATAAACTCGATCAACTCGTGACGATCACTTTCGCTCCATGAGGTCAGATTCAGGCCGAGCCCAGCCGCTGCCGCGTCAAGAAGGGCAGTGTCCCGGCTCAAGCGAGACAGAAGCGTGGAGGAAGACTGTCCGCCTGATGATGTGGCGAGGCCGGCACTGTCCTGAGCAGTGTGCTCGGCCGCTTGTGCGTCGTGGCCTTGCAGGAGCCTCGCATCCTTGCTTACCAGAGGATGCTGTCCCTGCGAACTCACGATGGGGGTCACTGGTAGCACTTCTCCAATCGAAGACACCTCCACTGTCGCCATTTCATCGTGCCCGCCAAGCTCTCTGCGCATCATGCCTTGCCCTCTGGCCACTGCTGCCGCAGAGACGGAACTGTATGACTGGCAAAGGCTTTGGAGAACGATATAAAGCGGAAGACATGAGAAGAGCATCGCGCACGTCGCCCGTGCAGGGGAAAATTCTTGTGGACACGCGCGTGGATGGGAACACCGCTGAAAGCTAAAGCCTCGCTTGCTCTCTTGAGCCAAAATGGATACGGATTTCACAGTGCGAAGGTTGTCATACTTCCTACACTTGATTAACAGGTCTCTCTGAACAGAGGGTCTTCGGATCAGCTCTTCTTCTTGATGGAACATGAGTACATGCAATTGGGATACGATTATGAGATGGATCGCTTTGTTCGTATAAGCATCAATCTGAGAGAGCTCCCACCTGGGCTCCATCGACAGCAGGTCCTCAACATACCGATTCTCGTCTGTGTCAAAAGCACGGACGCAACAGGCGAAGCAAAGACCAACGAGGACCAACAACAGCATGACAAAAACACGGCATCGGAAGAAATTACCAAAGCAGGGGAGTTTGGCACGCCGACGGTTCCAGCACGGTTTGGCCTAATCGATCCGACAATTGGGGTGGGCCCTGACACCTCCATTGACGCGAAGCGGGTTGAGTTCGAAGAGGGCGCTGGCTCGAAGAGGAAGCCGTTCAATGATGACCCAGACCCAGCCCAGAAGTTCCTTTGCCTCGGCCTCAACATCGAAGGCCCCAGGGGCTCGAAAGATTAAGTTAACAAAGACGGGCTGGTGCGGCACTCGAAACAAGTGATGTATGGTATGCTCCAGATCCTGACCGTCAGGAGGATGGCACGCAGCCGCCGCCAGACGACGAATCGCAGGGCGCTGGTTTCCTTCAGGATAGCGCGCCTCGCCTACCCGACCTGTCCCAGTCACTGTTTCAAGACGACTATCGTCTGCGATTGAATGGTGTGCGCTCGAAAATTGCAGCTTGCTTGCTCACGACGCCCTTTCATGGCAAGTATATTATGTTGATAACGAGTTTACGTTGCAGTTCGATTGATGTGATCAGTCACACACGCTCTTGCATGTACATTGCAGATTGACTGCCTGAGTTGACCTCGACATTCACTGGGGCTCTTCATTCAGGGACGTTCCGTCGAGCTGCGCGCGTAGCTCTGCGCTCAGGCGCGAGGTGCAACATGACAGGGCTAGAGGATCAGGACCCTGACGCCCGAGCGCCCAAACCCTCACACCTAAAACCCGAACTCTAAGACCCGAACCCTCATACTGGAACCCTAACACTCTCAACCTAACACCCAACCCTAACCTAAACACCCCAGATGTAACCCGGACAGCCTCAATCGAACACTGGGGCCCTGGCACCCTAACCCAAACGCCAATGTCCTAACCCGAACACCCGAATCCCAACACCTTAGCCCTGACACTGGGGCCCTGGCACCCTCACCATGATGGCCTCGCCCACACGCCCAAACCCTAACACCCGCACCCAAACACCATAACCCTAGCGGGCTCTCTCCCTATTAACCTATACGTAGCAACCCTAACCCTATGGACGCGCGTCGTCAACGCGAGGCGCACCAAAGCATGCGAAAGCACACGTGGGTGACAACGTGCACGGTACGCGGTACTTAACTAGGAAGTACGTCGGATATAAACAAGACAGGCTTAAGACGCAGTGGAGACACAGTGGAGACACAGTAAGACACAGTTACAGCATGACCAATAAGTACGGTAAACATACGCATAATGTTTGTACGTCATGGGTTAAAGGTTATCATGCAAGTTTGCACTACATAGTCGTTATATGGTTGGGGGTGGAGCCACAATAAGCGCATAACCAACACACAATGGAATCAGACTTGTCGCACTCACAACATACGGAAGACGCAACGTAAACATCATCCATGCATGCGCCATACACAATTGATACATGCGTGAGACATACCAGCACGTGACCCAGACGTTACGATGTAACTCATGGGACACGACTGAGGCAACAGTAAGGCATTATTATTGGCGTTCCGCGAACACCGATCAGCACCTCCAGAGACGATGGTTCGGCGAGATGCCTTGATCATGAAAGTTTACCAGCTCACCGCGCAGCAGCATGCAGCGCCACAGAGAGGGCACCGAGAGGACCCCAAGAGGGCCTCAATATGGCCCCATGGGGGCCCAAGAGGGGCCCGAGAAGGGCCCCAAAGGCGGAGGGTGAAACCATCATGGTACTGCGATTTGCGCCTCGGGTCGGTTCCGTCGGAGGTTTCGAGAGTCGAAAGTGAGCCTGGTAACTCAAATAGGGCATATAGCCTGGCAAATTGCATCCATCGCTCTGCTGTGAAGGTACAGTATGAGGGGTGGATGGGTAAGATAGGATAAGATCGATGTAATGATCTTTCCAGCACATAGCGAACACTCGCGGTGTCCGGGCAAATAGGGCGCGCGTGCCTTGAGTTATGCTCCCGATGCTGTAACATCTCCCAAAGAGCTACCCTTAAAGTCGGGAGGGGAGGAGACGGAGAGCATAGTCGCACGCAAAGATCGCGCGCACGACTGTTTGCAAAGAAAAGAAACAGTGCGTACAGTCTGGTCAAACACCAGACTGTAAGGCGAGTTTCCTCGCAAAGTATTTCACGCAAATACAGGACAGCCCCTTCAAATACTGAAGGGCTATCGGCTCGGTTAGAGGTAGGCCAAAATTAGGCCATACCTCACCAAGCAAACGTGTATTGAGGCAGAGAGCCTGAGTTGTACAAAGCCGGCTCGTTGCCAGGCGTGAAATATAAGGCTCGTTTCCGAGCAACTAGAGGGGCGCCTTTATAATAGGCGCCCGTGCTGGCAAACTGGACCGCGGGGGCAACAAGGACAGGCTAAACTTGATTAGACTTAGGTTTGTCTCTGTCCTCGGGACCCCGACAGGGAACAAATTGCTTCACGTCATACTTAAAAGACTGAGTGCCTGACATCACTTCCAGAGGCAGCCCCCGATCGATGCTTCCCTTTGTATGCCCATCTGCGGTCATATCCCTAGTATCACACCATTGCACATTATGTACTATACCTATATCCATGAGCTCACGTATCCAACTGATATGTCCAAGCAGAGTCCGTTCTGTAGGCATTTTGAGATCCCTGCTTGATAAAGAGTTGTAGACGGACTCGGCGTCTATGGTAAGAGAGACTTTGATAGCAAGGCCTCCAACTTCACGCATGTCTCGTAGTTGTCATGGAGTCAAAGCCCCTGCCTTAAGCTCGTGGAGAGTAATGAGCGTAGGGTACCACTCATCAAGGTTATGTGCGGCTGCAAGTGCCTCCGCAGCATAACTGGACCTCACCTGTAATCGGTGTGATTTGCATAGTCCGTCACAAAGGTGAACGACGGACTTGCCTTGGGGCGAGTTTCCTCGCCGTAGTACGTTGGCCCCGCGTATGCCGTAGCCCTTGGTCTCGTCATCCTCCTCCCCGGTAAGCTTCCGATACCCCGAATCGCTATGGATGTCAACTTCATTCGTCGGCTTCATCCGAGGGAAGGTGATGCGTTTCGGACTGCTGATCAGCTTTCGCGTCACAGCATTCAAACGTCTGACTTGTAAATTGGTGGGCTCTTGAATTTTCTGAAGAGAGACCACATATACCATAAGCCAGATTTGGGTAAGAAGGGCATAGGCGAGGGCTCCTCGCAGGCTGACGAACATGTCGGCAATGAGTTTCGTGGCTTTGGCGTCGGCCGCCGCTCCTGTAAGTTCTGGGTGTGTGATAGGACGTAGTTGTTTGATATACTCGTCCTGGTCCATGATCACATCTCCCTGATCATTCTTAGTGTAGCGAACGGCGCAGTTCGTATATGTGTGCTTGTTAAGCTTGCATTTGCCAAAGACCTTTTCGACACGTTGTACATAGTCGTCTATATTTTTCTCTAGACCTGTCATGTTAATATCATCGACATGTTTTGCCGTCAGAAGGTCTTGGCTGAATTCAAATTCAGGATCGTAGCTGGTCGGTGCAAGTCCTATAGCTCGTGTGGTCGTACGAAGTTTGAGAGAGAACGCTCTTGGAGCGTCCTTAGTACCCGTTCCTGGTTTGAGGCATCTAAGACAGCGTCGACTTTCGTCGTAGGATGAGAAGCCGGGTAAGGTACGAAGTACCTGAGCGCTTCCTGGTGGAAGAGTAAAGCAGACCATGCGAGTTTCCTCGCCGGTGGCATGGGCAAGTTCCTCATAGGTCAAACCTTTTAAGGAACGCCTTATCGATATCCATGGATGCTAAGATCCACTCTGGATGACATGCCGCTTCACTTGCCAGGAGTCGTTGGGACTGCCTTCGGGCGGTTCCCGAGAATGTTTCCACATCAAAAGCCTCAGTATCCATAAATCCACGAAGGACCAGTCTGAGACGAATGGTTTTAACGTTCTCGGTACCCATCTTTACGAACTTCCACTTGTATACGTATCTGGATGTCATGATGTTGGAAGCTTTGGATAAATCGTACATCTCAAAGCATCGGTTATCAATCCAGATTTTGAGCTCAGTATATAAGGCTTCACTAACCTCCTTTGGATGTGCTGCTATGTCAGCTTTGGTCAGTAGATCATCTTCTTTGACAACCACAGCACGTTTAGCAGCAGAGGATACATACACTCTCATCGTTGCGACCATATCGGTATCGAGCTGTGCAAGTTGAGTCTGATCCAACACTATTTTTGACATTTCTGATGTAAAGCATAGTTCAACGTAAGGACCGTATTCATCACTGTCTAGAGAGTAGCTCTCGTCGGTTGTGTTTGAACAAAGAGATACTAGACAGGACTCACATGATTTCGGCTCGTCTCCGAGCATATCTGATGATGTAATATCATCTTCGTCCACAGATGCTGAAACCAAAACACATTGGTCGGGCAGCATAGTTGTTGGGACGCAATAAAGATAATCATCGGTAATCGTCGTAGGATGAAGGTCCATACGTAGCTCGTCGTACCACTCTTCCAGCATCATAGCTTCGATATTGTGTTCCTCATTTTCCTCATAGATTGTCGACAGACGGCCTTCGCTCGGCGATGAAGCGTCTGGTATGTCTGGAGAAGGCCTGTTTCCAGGCGACTCGTGTTCTCCAGACGTGTTGCTTGGATGCTGATATTTCGCCAAATCGTCGTGGAATCCTAAGGAAGGAACACGTGAAGTCAAGCATTGAATGAGTCTGGAGTGAGTGCTACCAGTGATCTGAGAAATGTTTAAGCCAGTGCCCACACATTCGTAATAGTGAAACGCCGGGCTGATGTCGTTGTCGTAGTGGATCAGCGTAGACCCGGTGGCGTACTTTACTGCAGGTAACTTGACACACTCTTAGCCAATCGAACTGCTACTACATGTTCTACTCGGAAGTAATTTCGTACGAGATACTGTAGTGCTAAGTGTACGCGCGGGTGAAACTTGCTGTCGTCTGACAGATTAAGGTTTCCCTTGTAATCGGGGATATACCCGAAAACTTTGGCAGGTTTCCCTGCGCTGAGGTGTGCCACATAAGCAAGGACGGTTTGCATGGCCATATTATCCATGCCAAGTTCCCGTGTGAGGAGACATTCGATGTATAGTGTGTGACGAGCATCAGGATACATCACAATTACCTCACGAGATCCTGCCTTGACAACAATATGTCCTCTTTCAGGCACGTTTCGGATCACCGGGAATGGGCCGTTCCAGCCTCCATGGTCGTCCTTGGTGGCAGTAGGTCGGTGGTAGTCGACCAAATCCCCTGATGAGTAGAGGCGAGCACCATCAGGAGTCGTCTTAGCCCTAAGAGCCCGATTTGTCTTGGCTACAGCAGTAGCCTGAGTTATAGCTTCGAGGCTGACTTCCCTTACACGACGTTCTCGTTCGTGTCCTGAAGTCTCGGGTCCCTTGGGAAAGTCAAGGGTATCGAGATCAGGAAGGAAGGAGGGCTGACGTCCTGTGTGTGCCTGATATGGCGATACTCCGTTATAAAACGTAAACGCATTAGTAACGAAGATGCCTTCCGCCAATACTCTAGTGAATACAACAGGGATGTTGTGTCTATTCAATTCTTCCTCAATCATGTGGAGGACGCCTCTGAGAATGCCGTTTCGTGACTCAATTGAAGTCGCGTGTTGGCCAGGTGCACGGATACGAAGTTCCGTGCCCTTATTGGCCATCATGGTTTTAGCGGCATCGTTATTCAGGGCGCCTTCTCCGTCTGAGTATAAAACTTTGAAGGGTCCGCGATAGGCAATCCAGCAATAGTGGTAGGCGTCGATGATAGTGTCACGTTCTCTGTCGGAAATCTCTAGGCCTGCTGCCAGGCGAATACAACGATCCATAATATGAAATATGGTCCGTTTCTTGTAAAACATGAGGTCCATTTCCCCTTCATCGAGCCAGTTACCAGGGAGGCTTACCGATGGTAATGTTGAGTTTCCTGGACGTTCCCATGCTCTACATTCCCGACAGGTATCGCAGATTTCCTTGATCATGTTCAGTCGAACGTTATCAAGCCCCACCTTTTCGAGGATTAGCCTCATCTTTGGCTCCTTCGCATGATACCATCGCAGATGCAGTTTTCGGAGTTCCTTTTTCACAACATGGGGTTCGTGACTACGGAGACTCTGTAGACTGTGTTGGATGTCAAATCTCGTCCAGTCGGGTAGTCGTGGAGCCCCAGAGCCGGTGGAGGCAAGAGGGTTCCTTGTAGCTCTCCGTAGTTGATCCCCTGTGTTGACTGCGTCTGGAGGTGGTGGTACGCCTTGTAGACGTCCGCGGCGGGCCGCTACCTGTGGCGTGTCGCTAGAAGACGCAGAAGGCGTGTTTCCACGCTCGGGGGCGTCTCGTAGCAGGTCGTAGCTGCTGGTACCAGATGTCGGATCGACGTTACCGAAGGATCGTGGTCGCGGTGGCCTGGCGTGTGCGCCTTGGCGGCCACCTGAAGCTGAAGCTTGGCCCTCACCAGGTTTAGGTAAGGGTTTCCACCAAGCTGGCACGGCTTTGCCTTCGGGGTCGTGGTCGTCTGGTAGTTTAAATGGTTCAGCAAAACGACATTTACCAGGTTCGGTATCAAGGTGGTTCTTAACACCCTTGCTTCTCGTAAGATCCCTTTGACATGCTGGACATGGCCAATATACAGAGATGGAGTCATGATATTTGCACTGCGTAGGGTCTCTGTTATGGCTAGGACTGTCCTTTCGGACGTTGTCGATGCATGCCGGGCACGTAGCCACCTTTGGGATGATACGATCACCGATGCGTCTCATACCTTCGCCTGGTTCAGCTTGCTCAGGAAGGTCGGCAGGATAAGCATGTGCAGTACTTATAGGCGCGTTTCCGCGCGTAGTGTCAATGGCTTTCGCCAGATAGACGGCTTCCACGAAGGCAGACTGCAGTCGTCGAGTATATCTTTGTGCTTATGAAAGCTCGGTGTTGCACGGTTGTGCGTGCACATGCTGACCGTTGCACTTGAGTCGCTCAAAGGGTTTAAGAATTGTCTCGTCGTTGCTGGTGATATTTGTCGGCTTCTTAATATAGTCACCAGTCGTATCCTTAAGTCCCGTAGCGCATTGGTCAATGCGTACGGTTGTAATGTGTGGTCGGTTGGCAAGCTTCGTCCATGGAGAGATATCGTCCACCCATGTTCCTGTAGGTTGTTCGCGTATAAACACCTCTGAGCGTCATCTTGGGTTACAGCAATTTTACCACAGTAAATTATGTGTGGTAAGTCTTCTCTGTGGTGCTGTTCCCAAGTGTTATAGTTGACTTTGTAGTTATAGTAAGATGGTGGTCCTGTAGTGCGGCAGCTGGGTTGCAGTATGGCAACTCGTACGTAGCATATCGCAAAGTAATGATCTATAACCTGCTGCACCGAGGGGTCTCCCAGGTCGACATATGTAGTCTTGTCCAAGTTGCCGCCTGAGGAAAGTCCCCTTGAGAAGGCAAGCTCTGAGATGCCACCCTCACCGCCACAAAGCTCCAACATATCCACGCAGTTGTTATGGCCGTAGCATAGTGTAGCAACTATGCTGTATATGTTAGCGCGTGTGTCGGGCATAGATGTGGGGAGGGTAAGGAAGAGGTCATCGTCCTCGTCGGAGCTTATCAGCTCAACAGGGACGTCAGAGCTCCAGGTTGCCATAAGATCCTGTCCGAGTCCTGACAAGTCGTCGCCGCAATCGTCATTTCCGTCTTCAACGTGCTTTTTAATGCGGCGAGGCTTGATGCCTGCTTCCTTTTCGGCTTTGAGCCTCTCCTTCTGCTTTATACGCGATTCAGTGGGTAAAGCTTGCTCGTCTTGTTCGTCGGTCTGTGTACTCATTGTCGTGGTTGAATGGAGGGGAGAGTCAATCGCCAGAGTCGGGAGGGGGAGAGAACAGTCATCTATGATGACGCGTTGATGTTTCTGTGGTGATTGAGTCGGCTCGTTTCCGAACAAGACCGGTTCCTCGGGTTGCCAATACAACCGAGTACTGATGTTGGCAACCCCTGCAGGTAATGGTGCATGCCCATCATACCCTGTTGGTTGATCGGTAACTGAGATATCTTGAATAACCGCGTTGGTATCCAGGTTGATTGTTACACGTCGGATGACTTCAGACCATTTTGGTCCTCCCTTATGAATCGTCACGTAGTGACGGGTATTATGGTCTGTACGTGTATACGTATTTAAGTATACGGGCACGTTTCCGTGCGTGGTGGTGCTCCCCAGGATTCTGTCGTTCAAGTGACGGATGAGTATAGTGCGTGTCTGAGCCCGCCATTCAGCATGTCGTACTGCATGGCCGTACCAATCCAACACATGTTGTGGCATGGCCTGCTTACAGGTACATGTCCACAGCTTCGAGATGATCGGTATTGATGATGCTACCTGCATATAGGTACCGCTTGGTGTACTGTCTTGCATATTGAACCGAATACCGAAATGACACAGACGCATCCGTACTACTGACAACTTTAGATCTTCCAGGGTATCACGTACTGGAGATAACTTCCAAACATATCCTGGGGGACCAAATATTATAATCTTCATGCGGAGTTTCTTGGCTTTAATCAACAGGTTCTGGATACGTGACCAATGTGGGGCCACTCTCTTTCCTGGAGTTCGTACGTACCAGTCACCCGGAGTACTAATCCATATGAGAGTGTAATCTCCACTGATCACCGCACCTAGGTAGTTTGTGCCCACGCTTGTCATAAGTTCGTTGTGGGAAATACGATCACAAATATAACCTCGTGTGCGGAGGTCGGCACATGCCTCCCTCGTATCTTCGATGACAAAAGCCCTCTTACTAAGGCAGGTTACCCCGCTGTCCTTGTTACCCCCCGGCTTTTCAGCCAACAGGCAAGACGACGAGGGGGCGACGTCGCCCTGCCATCTTCAAGATGAAGAAGATGTGCCTACAATATCTGCCAGCATCTGGGCTTCCCTCAGATGCTGGAGCTCAGCACTGCAGCGCGCCGTGGCCTCAGAGGCGGATTGCTCCGCAAATGCTGTCAGCATCGATGGATTATCCATCAGCTGTTTCAGCACGCCTTTGGACCTAGCGTCGCTGACCGTATGCAATTCACGATTAGTGTATCCCATCACTATTTTACGGCGGGACTGTACAGCGTCCATGGGTACACTACCACCATGCAGGGCCAGTGTCCTGGCAACAAAACAATCGAACGTCTCGAGATCGTCGATGTTGTCGCCTCGCATGGTGGCCTTGGCGAGCGTCTCCATCAACCCCTGGGGCAGGTTTCCCTGCAATTGATTGCGCTCCTGCGCTGGGGTCGGCTCGCCTGTCAGCACTGTCTGGAAGGACGTGCTGCTTGAGCTCGAGGCGGGTTGCCCCGCAGCTCCAAAACAATCACACCTGATCGACAGATGCCCTGACGGCAACTTTGTCGTCGGCATGATTTTGGAGCCTTCTGGGAGCTCCATTTTGACCTGCCCCTTACCAGGGAATATCAGCTTTTCCTGGCCTCGTTCAAGCACGATGATCGTGCGTTTGTCCTGCATACTATCGAGGCCTAGGATGGCTGGCAGGTCCTTGCCACAGCCTGACACAATGTTCGTCTTGTATGAATCGAGTTGGGCCGACCCCTGGTACTCGCAGGCAATACTGAATGTGCCTACGGTATCCGCTGGGGCCGACCCTTCTCCCACTCCGTTGATATTCAAACGAGAGCGGGGCTCGAACGTACAAGTACGGCCATGTGCCTCGGCAGCCTGGACGAACTTACGGCTCGTGTTCTCGCCCATGATGTTGATCTTCGAACCGACGTCGATGAGTATGGAATTTCCACCATCATCCAAGAACGTCTTACTCGGCTGCTTGATGTGCACAGTTTCTGAAGTGTCGGCTGTGTCGGTAGGCGGGTTTCCCCGCGGCACAGTCGTACTCCCTGGCGGGTTACCCCGCATGACACTGGCATGTGACTCGCTCTCGGCCATGCGTGCCAGGTCAATGTACTGGAAGTACGACACGTGCTGGGCGTGATCGCCACGCTCCTCCCGCCAGTTGGCATACTCATCACGTATGCTCATATACTGCTCGCGGGTCGTGCGCCTTATCAACGTTAGGTACGAGTGAAGGGCGATGTCCTGCAGCCCCTCGTTCGTGATGTGATCCCGGTACCGCAGCCACTCCTCGAACTCCTCATTCGTCGCTGAGATGTTGACGGCCCTGGCTGCTGTTGCTGCTGACGCCGCTGAGGATTCTGATAGGTCTAACGACGGACTATCAGTTTCAGGATTATTGGCATCTAGCATAAATGTTGTGTGCGTATTATCCATCTGATTCTGGAAATGTCGTACACGCAACTCGCGCAGCTGATCAGGGTCCAGTGACATCTCAGCCTCGCCTCCACTCTGGGGAGACATCTGAGGAGTATCATGCAGGTTTCCCTGCTGAGGCGCCGTCATCGGGATAAGCTGATCAAAATATCCCGTTTCCATAGGCGGCCTTACCTCTTCAGGCAGGTATCCCTGCTGTTGTGACGGAACTGTCTGCATAGCTAGCATCCTGGACGTCATCTCCTCCACCATGCTCCTCAGCTCCCGCAGCTCTCTCGCTGACTGCTCAGGAGTCTGACTAAAGGAGCCGGTCCATGGGAAGGATGATGCTATAATACCAGGTGCTCGACAGATAGCACATGGTGGCTGCTGGGGATCTCCCTCACGCTGATTCGTGACGTGGCCCACCACATTAGAATTCCAGCATCCCTCATGGAATAGGTGATTGCACCTCAGGCGGTAGACGCTATCCCTGGGCTGAAATTCTTCGAGGCATACCGCGCAGGTATCTTCCATCCCAGTGAAGACTTCTACGTCTGCTACCCTGGGATATACCCGCCGCTGCCTCTCCAATACCGTCTCGGAGGGCATGAAGGCTGATGGGGGTGTCCCCGTTGGATTCAGCACTTCCTGCACTTCGACATTTGGCATGGAAGTGGTAGGAGTCACGGCGGGCGAGTTCCCTCGCAAAGGTGAGCCCCTGTTCCTCACCACATCAAGTGCAGCTGCACGTGACTGATCCCGTACGCTTTGCACCGCCTGCCTCCTCCTGAAACATGCCTGCTGAGTGTGGTGCGTCTGCCTGATGTAGTCAGGCACGCCCCTACTGCCAGACGAAATTGAATGGGCAGTGGGCTGAACAACCACCTCTGGTGATGTTGGTGAAGGCATAAAGGCCATGTGCGGGTACATGGAATGGTCGCTGCAGCGCACATTAGTGAGGTTATGCATCTGATCCGCCAATTCACGAACAAATTTGTTCGGAACCCTTGACCCGTCAGGGTATAATGGCGGATTCATCTGCGTTGGTGGTGGCCTCTGGCCCTGAGACATGCTCGGATGGGCGTTGAACGCCGGGATAAAGGCTCGTTGCCGAGCAGGGTCCCGTGGGTTGGGACCCTCAGGTTCCCAGGACCAGGCTGGCCTCCACCTCTGCCCACTTGGGTGAGGCAGATTATGGTTCTGCACCTGCTGCACCGCGGCCGCCACTCTTGAGCGATAGTCGTCAGGTACACCCGCCCTGTGGTGGCTTGGTGTACCAGGCAGGTTTCCCTGCTGACTCGTTGGCGTGCCGGGCGGCATCATGTTGAGGAGGGCTGAGCTGTGATCAGCCCTAGCCGCAGCTATCCTCTCCATGAGTGCGCCGTTTGCGGCAGGGCGGACAGGTGTCCCGAATGGGGATTGTGCTGGTGGTGTGCCCAATGGAGTCATGCCCCTTGGAGTGTGCATGTTCTGAGTGGGGCTTGCATGCATTGGTTCAAACCGAGCAGGTCCGCTTGTAGGCAGGTTTCCCTGCATGGCCTGCCGATTTCTCGTAGCCATAGCGGACATTGCTCCCTGGCCTGCGGCCCAGGGATCCTGCTGGTATAACCTGTCCGCCAGCTGTTCTACCTGGTCAGGGTTCAGCGCGGCTGCGATCTGATCCAGGTCCGAGGTACTAATGGCCTGCCAAGACACGGCACTAGGCCCTTGGCTTGGGGCACGGCTTGGAGCCGCGCTCCCGGCCTCACTCTCGGTGATCATGAAGATCCGAAAGATCTCAGGCTGGTTTCCCAGCTGGGTAGGGCTGTAGTGGTCCCCAACTTCCCTGTGGGGGTAGACCATGGGGGGGTCGACGCCCTCTTGGTCTTGGGACCACTGGTACTTAACGCTGGAAGTACCAACGTCAGCCCACCTATCAAAAGCAGTCATCGTTGCGACAGAGACTCGCGCATGGCGGCTCCCCAAATACTCTGGATTACGCCATTGCCTTCCTGTGGTCAGATCCTCTACATGAGAGATGTAATACGGTTCAATGATACCGTTATCTCCCTCGGACAAGAGGACTCCGTTATCGGACCAACAGAACTTCATACCATCTTGTATGGCCTGACGCCAATCTACGAAGATGATGATGTCTGAATCTGGGTCCCACCCACTGTTCACGGCACGGCGGCGAACTGTCGGCACGAAGTGAATGTGCGAACGGCCTGTCCCCCTTTTCTTCGTGTTGTGCTCAGGTCTACAGGACAGGCCGTGCCACATAATACCTTCGAAAGCATGCCATCGAGTGCCATGCATGGCGACTTCAGGGTATGGGGCCGGTCTCCCGGCAGGTTGGTCGCACAGTACAATGTAGCTGTACAGCGACCATGGAGCTTTCAATGTCCATGAATGCCCCTGAGAGGCGCGGATGAAGATAGCGGGCTCGCCGGAGTCCCGCATTAACACCTTGAACTGGAGGCGCTGTTTTTCTTCTCCGTCTGGTTCACGAACATGAACAACTGACATCATGATGGCTGCGAGTTGGTCAACCGAGCGACCATATAACTGCTCGTTGATGAGTTTGGAGCCTCGTTATATCTTGGGTTATACCCAGCATGTCTCGATTGACCTGTGTTCCACGGATACTCCCTCACGAGCTCCACGAGGTTAACCCAACCATCATGATCATCGAAAGATTCCAAGCGCCACACAGGATTGTGTTGCTTGTCTGGCGCAGGTCTGCATATCCTGCTGAGAGCTTTGCTCAGCTGTTTGAGAATATCGTTGGATGTGGGAAGGATTCCAGCTTTCCTGCATTCCTTCATGAATGTCTCATCCACCGAACGTATCGGTGGGAGCTTCCGAAGTGCAAGTCTATCCCTGATCACATTTGGAGTCCCACTGGTGAAGGACGCGTCGCCTGGGTGGTGCAGCTGAACTACTGGCGGGTTTCCCCGCATCGGAGCCTCTGTTGCTGAGGAGGCTGCGGCTCCAGAAGAGGAGGAAGCTGCTGCGGCAACGCCTGGCGGGTTTCCCCGCGGAGATGCGCGACTGGCGCTGCCCCTGATCTTCGGCGCCCAGGTACCCCTCGACATAGCACCTTCATCGGACCTCCTGGAACGAGCCGCCACAGGCGAAGCTGGCGCAGGTGCATACCCACTGCGCTCGAAAGCTGCCGCCTTTTTCGCAATGGAGCTGCTGCGACTAGGCGGGCGTCTTCGTTCCTCCATAGGGTCCTGAGGTTGCTGCTTGGGCACAGACGCTTGTGGAGGAGTTGCGCCAGTCGGCGGCTTCGGCGTCGCAGATCGAGGCACCTCCATATGCGCGTCTGGCCCAGGGCTCTGAGAGCTCGCCTTCGGTTTCGGCCCCGAAGACGGCTTAGGTGTCGGGGGTTCACTCTTAGCCTTCGAAGTTAGTGGGAGTGGGGGCTTCCTACCCTCCGTCATGTAGATCTTGCTGGAATCCTCCAACATCTTGCGAGTTGCCTCGCGTGTGCGTTCTTCTACTGTCCGAATACGCTCCTCATCCTCCGCCACACGTTGAGCCTTTGTCTCGTCCTTGATTATCGGCTCTGGTTGTTGGGACTGGCTAGAGACGCCAGGCGAGTTTCCTCGCATACCAGGAAGACTAAAGAGCGCGTCTTTCTCTTCCTGGGTCATGGCTGCCAGTCCCCTTGGAGCCGGGTTAGGCTTCTCTTCTTCTTTCGGATCCAAGTGGCCCAAGATCCCGAGACGACGATTCACTTCCGCGATCTCGTCCTGCGTCATCGGGATAAGTGGCGGGTGGCCCTCTTTAGGAGGGGTTTTGCCCCTGTTGGGGCTCAGGCCTTCGTTGTTGCCAACGGGGCATCCTGGCCTGTGATTCTGGAACGGCTGGGAACAAGGTCCGCATGCTGCGTGAGGCCTATACTGCTTGCGCGCCGCGATAATATCTCGTAACTGAGTTCGCACTTCTTGAATTTCAGGGCGGCGGATGTTTGTTGCAAGCTGATAGCCTCCGCGGATGGGCTTGCCATCGCTGTCCCTATAGGCAGGGTTGCCCTGGCCGAAGGCCGAGTGTCCCCCTTTTCGGCGTCTTGGGTCGTTGTGCGGAAGTAGCTGGCCACCTCTCCTGAGAGCGTGTTCTTTTGGGCCAGCCTGTCTCCACTCACGAGGAAGTCGAGCCTGTGGATGCGGCTCTTCTCTGACGCGCGTATGGGAACGAGATCTTCTGGAGTTCTCATCAGAGGAAGCTGCCGATGCAGCAGGAGCGGCACCCGGTGGAGGTGCCTGAGAGGGCTCCTGTGCGATCCCAGATGGATCATCCGATGGAGGCGGGTCTCCCTGCTGTGTAGAGCTCGGCGCAAGCGGCGCTTGTGCCGATGGTGATGATGATTCAGACTCATCAGGGTCGAAATCAACCTCTTCCTCACCATTCACGTCCATCATGAGGATGGTGACATCACCCTCATCTAACCCGCAGCCATCGCCATCTACTTCTTCTGATGTCGAACTACCAATGATGATGGCCATTGGCGTATCTGGTACAGGCAGGTTTCCCTGCATAGCCGGCGTCTGGGCGTCGCTCGGCTGTCCCGGAGTAGGAGGCACTGTTGTCGGCTCAGGCTCGTCGCCGAGCATAGGCTGCCCAGCAATGTTACGCATGGCCGTATGGTTTGGCCTCATTCCCACCGCCTGGAGACCCCATCCTGGCGGAGGAAGATCATGACCGCGCATAGCCATCGCCATTTCCAGAGCACGACGCCATCTACCACGGGAGTATATCAAGTGTCTCTGCACTTCCTGAGGATACACGCTGTCAATGAGAGTCAGAGCTGCCAAAAGTAGCTCTGAACTACCGCAAGCATCATTATCCTGTTCTGTCATGATGCCAGCTTCGATGTGTTCTTGACTCTCAGGATAACCAATTGTAAGTATCTCATGCATCCTCATGAGGGTCTGCAGAAGGGTACGTGGTCCATATTCGCCTGGAGCAAGCGAACCGGGAGGTATGAACGGAATATCTGGTTCGCCTGCAATGAAGGCCTGAACAAATGCCTGAGGCTCCATTTCAATTAAGTCTTCAGTGGTCTGGGGATATTCTCCCATCAAAGAAGGCCTGTTTCCAGGCGGGATTTCGGGCGGAGGTTCGAGGTTTCGTTGAACCTCGGAAGGCGAAGCCTCTATAGTGGTGTCCTCGTCGTCGCTCTCGTAGGCCATGATGTTGCCTGGGTTCCCGAACATCCAGTCGAAGAAAGAAAGAGGCTCGTTTCCAAGCGTACCGTGTTCCACGGGAGTGAGTTCGTTACTGCCCGTGACGAACCGGCGGACGTACTCGAGGTAGTACGCGTACAATCCATGACCATACCCCTCGAGCTCGTCGATGTTGTCCATGCCAACAACCCAAGTGAAAAATATCTGTTCCATAGCCTCAAAGTCCTGGAGGCTCAGATATTCAATGGATGGTGCACTTGAGCCAAAATGGACTTCGGACGACATGCCCTTTCCATTTCCCTTCGCTGGACAATCTCGCACAAGATGATCGGAACTACCACATTCATGGCATTTGAGAACCTGGCCGTCTCTACCTCGCGGGTTTCCCCGCCTACCTTTACCTTTACCTGAGGTCTCTCTACGGCCTTTACCACGGCCTTTTCCCCCAAAGAATATCTCATCATGTTGTTCATCTGAGAGCCTCTGGAGAAATGCCGCGATACCTCGCCCGTTCAACCTCCGACGACCACGCTTGCCTTTACCCTTTCCTTTGAAACTTCTGCGTATCCTCCTTCTAACACGACGCACTGGTTTTCGTGTGAACCTCCTCCACCTTCGTTTAGCCTGTTGTAACAGCCAGAATAAATGCTCAGCACGCTGATTGTCGTTATCCATATTCATGATATCTGACCAATCTAGAGCTTCAACACCATCTGATGATATAGTGTCTGTATCGGTGCCGGAGTCGAAATCTTCGTCTCCTAAATAGGTGGATACACCGTCGGTTAGGGGATTTGATTCCCCCCATAACGAGCGGTGTGGTTGTGGTTCTCTAGAAGGAGGGCTGGTTGCCCAGCTTGGTTGTGATCGATCCCCTGCTAATAAAGCAGTGGATTCTCCTGGGTCATCGGCCCATATGTTTGAGGGCCCGTTTCCAGGCTGGGCTTCAGTAGTCAAGGTAGTGTAGAAATTTCCACTACCAGATCCCCTTCCTCTTCCAAACACGGATCCTATGTTGCCAGGAGATCGTTCGGATAGGTGGCCTACCGAACGCATCCTTTCCAGCAACTCATCATACTGTTGTTGTGTTCGAGGCATTTGGTGATTGAGTGGCTGTAAGAGTTGCATGGCTTTCTGGTTGCCGACGCCTAAGGCGCGGAATAGGATAGTGGTTAGCAGTTGGAAGTTAGGAAGGTCGAATCCCACCGACTGTGCCTCAAGTCGGGCCATTTCGAATCGGGTAAGAGTGACATCGATTCGTTCCCCGTGAGGCACATGGAAGTCGATGAGTTGTGTGCCGGAAGTGAGCTGTCGCTCATCTTCCAGGCGTTCGAACTTCATGCTGAGGAGGAACATGATGTAAGTTGCTGGGTCTGTGTGGACCCCATCGATGTCAGCACCATAGTTTATAATGTCAGGCGGTACCCTCATGGCGAGTGTCCTCGCTAGGCCACCTAGGCCGCGTTGTATTGCGGCCGCTTGGGCCTGTGGCGTCATACGTCCGCTTGTAACGTTGAGCCATGCGTTGACCTCGTAGATGTACTCACGAAAAGGTACATTACCTTGAGGGTCCCAATATGGGCCATGTGTTTGCCCATCGGTGCTGTTATCTCCACGACGCATGTGTCCGATTGCTGCCCCCAGCGCGAACCATATGATAGCGAAAACGATTAGCCCGAGAATGTGTAACGAAGGACGGTTATGATGCGCGTTGTCGCGCTGGGGTAGCGCCTTGTCGAGTCTTCGAGGCGCTCTGTCTGGCGGGTCTCCCCGCCCTTGCTTCAAGTATTGCGCTGTTAGCTCGTTGCCGAGCGGTTGGTAGTAACGCAATGATGAAGCGTATATGGTACCAGTTTGGTCGTCTAGACGTCGTACCTCTCGTGTTGCTTCTTGCTCTTGAATAGATCCTCGTAAACGTACTGGGAGTGGTGGCGCAGGGTGGTAGGTGGTCACGAAGATCGCGCCGAAGAATATGAGGCTAAGAAGAGCAAGAGCTGACCACACGAGAGTGCGGCCAGCTCCGCTACCAAGTCGAAAGTGAGCCTGGTAACTCAAATAGGGCATATAGCCTGGCAAATTGCATCCATCGCTCTGCTGTGAAGGTACAGTATGAGGGGTGGATGGGTAAGATAGGATAAGATCGATGTAATGATCTTTCCAGCACATAGCGAACACTCGCGGTGTCCGGGCAAATAGGGCGCGCGTGCCTTGAGCCCAAGGCAGCGGCGCGCGAGCTATGCTCCCGATACTGTAACATCTCCCAAAGAGCTACCCTTAAAGTTCGAGAGCCCCAAGCGGCACCCAATACGGCCCCAAAGGGGACCCAAGAGGGCCCCGTGAGGGCTCCAATCCGGCCCCTATGGGCACCCGAGAGGGCACCAAGACGACTCCAAGAGGGCCCCAAGAGTAGTCCTCTCGGAGCCCTCTTGGAGCCTCTCAGAGCCCTCATGAAGGCCTCGCAAGGCTTCGAGCGGGCCCCAAGAGGGCCCAAAGGAGGGCTCCAAAGGGCCCAGGGTCCCGCTTTATAAAGCATATCGCGGTCCCTCTTGGAGCCTGCCGGGGCCCTTCCTGGGGCCCTCCATAGGGGGCCTCTTCAAGCCCTGGGAGGGCCCGAGAGGGGGGGGCAAGAGGGGCTCCAGATGGCCCCATAGGGGTTCCAAGAGGGTTCAAGTGGGCTCCAAGAAGGCGCCAAGATGTGTCCAAGAGTATTGCATGATCACGCAGTACTCTCGGGCCCTCTTGGAGCCCTCTTGGGCCCTGATTGGAGCCCTCCATGGGGCCCTCTTGGCGCCCAGGAGGGACCTCGAGAGGGCCCCGCGGGAAGAGGTAGTTGCAGGGCGTCGCCTTGCAAGGCATCGCGCCGACCAGTGTTTCTGGCGCACCGCCAGGACCGTGCATCGCGGCCAGCGGCGCGGGGCGTCCTTGGAGGGCGAGCACGGCACTGCCGCCGCGTCTGCTTCGTCAGGACAGCCGCGGCCGCCTCTGCGCAGGGGGCAGACGCACGGGGCGCCCCTGATGGCCGCGGCTGCAGGTGACGGTGGCGAAATTCGCGCGGCAGCAGGCGCTCCCTCAGAGGAGCAGCCGCCTGGTGGAATCGATTCGCGCGAGTGGGCGTCGCGCGCGGAGCTGCAATGGCGGCAACTCTCGCCTGCCAGCATTGATCCCGCGAAGTGTTTGGCTCGCATTTGGGGGGCAGCGTGCTGCCGCGCAGCGCGGGAAGAGCGATCGCACCCCAATGGCGCACTGCCGCCCGCGAGGGCGAGAAGGATGTTGCATTTGCAGTCGCGGGTTTCTCCAAGCAGTGATCAGCGGCAAGCGCTGCGCAGCTCGCGTTGGCAACTGTCGCGTTCGGGCCGCGTGCCAGGGCGTCGATGTTTACGTGGGCCTCGAGGCGAGCAGACGAAGCCGCGCCGCCCGCAACGGCGCCGGGAGACGCCACCGCGAGCGGTTCGCGCCCGCGCCAGCAGCGCGTGCAGCGGCTGCACGGCTCGAGCGCCAGCGCGCAAATGCACCGACAGAGCGCCGAACGGCTCCATGCCTGGCTCCGTAATCATGTGTGCTCAGACAGCAGCGCTGCTGATTCTGCGCGCGCCCAGACGGGGCGATCAGATCACCGCCGCGAGTCTGCGGGAAGACTCCTCGCGCGCGCGCGCGAGGGCCATCGCCCTCGCGCGCCCGACGGGTTGTCTCGCGCGCGAGAAGTTGGTGGCGATCTGTAACTGTGGGCATCAAGTTGGTCTGGCGAGATTCAGTCTCTCTTGGCCAAGAGGTGCGACAACCACCTGGTCGACGCCTCCGCCCCTAGCAAGACGTGCAGCTGGCACAAGTCCGTCCGTTGGGGCGTCACCTGCGAACGTCTGTTCGCGATGGCTGACGACGGGCCTGGGGGCCTGGGGAAGGTCGAGGGGGCCTCGGGAAGTTCGGATCGGGGGGCCTAAAAGAAGATTCGGGCGGCCTTCGGGCGGTTGGCTCACAGTTTGATTGGGGGCCCAGGGGACCTCGGATGGCCCCCGTCGCAGCGCTGGCCAAGGTCGCGCTGGGGGCGTTGCCCCGTGGGCGCATTCGTTCTGGCGGGGCCCTGCGTCACCTCAAGAATTGGTGTGCGATCTGCGACATACCCCTGCCCGCCCGCGCTGCCGTTGGGGGTCGGCCGCGGAGGAACTTCGCAACGCGCGGGAGCAGTCGAGGCGCCGCGGCGGACGAACACTCAAATTTCGCAAGGCCACCGGAGCCAACAAATCATGCAACTCTGGAAGAACGTGTTCGACCTATTTCTATTTGATTTTCGACCAGTTATCAACTCCGGAAGAACTTTCTCGGTTTCAAGGGTCCCGGAGTGAAATCGCGCCCCCGCACCTCGACGTTCCCCTGAAGTCCCTCCCCCCCCGCCCACCTACATCGTAGCTTCCCCTGGGGGCTTCGGCAGGGGCCCCGCCCCCACCCCCACCCTGCCCCCTGCAATATCATATTGTCGTTTGCTACACCGCGCAAGCTGCTCGTACACCAGCTGCCGCGAGGCCGTCAAATTCTCGCAATCTGCCCCGCCATTGGGACCCTTTCTGGGGCCTCCTGAGGTTCCTAAATTTTCGCCGCTTACCCCCGCCCGCACCCCCCTCCCCCACCCGCCACTCCCAGCTCGCCCTGCAGGACCCGCCCTCGGGCCCTCGGGCCGCCCTGGGCCCCGAGAGAGCCCCCAGAGGGCTCCGAGGGGGCACCGAGAGGGTCCCCTGGAGTGTTGCACGGCCGTGCAATGTTCCCGGTGTGCCCTTGGAGCCCTCTTGGACCCGTCACGAAGCCAGCCGGGTGTCCTTCTGGAGCCCCGAGAGGACCCCCGAGCGATGCCCGAGAAGAGCCCAAGATGGCCCCAGGGGGGGGGGGAGGGCAAGAAGGTCCAGATAGGAGCTCCAAGATGGCCCAGGAGGTGTTACGTCAAACCCTCCGTTTGACACAGCACCTCCTGGGCCCTCTTGGAGCCCTCTTGGGCCCTTCTTGGAGCCCACAAGGGCATCCTTGAAGCCGTGGGAGGACCCCAGAGGGGGGCCCGAGAGGTGCTCGCGATGGCCCCACGGGGGGTCCCAAGAGGGCCCCAGGAGGGCTCCAAGAAGGCTTCAAGAGGGCCCAGGAGGTGGCATGTCAAACCGCGGGTTTGATATACCACCTCCTGGGCTTTGTCGGAGCCCTCTTGGGCCTGTATTTCGAGCCTCCTGGGGGCCATCTTCAAGTTCCGAAAGGATCCCATACAAGGGTTCATAGGACACGATCTGACCGACAGCTCATCAAGCGCAGTCTCATGAAACATATCGGCATCTGTGCAAACCAGCACTAGGAAATCACATGCACTCGGCGAGTGACGAAACTCTTGAGCCAACACAGCTAAGTGGTAGGTTTAGAGCATCAGGGTGCGGGCCATCGCGGATAGCACTTTCGAGCCCCAGGAGGCGTCCGAGAGCCTCCACTGGGAGCCCAGGTGAGCCCCTGGAGGGCCCCTCGCGGGCCCCAAGAGGAGCCCAAGAGCATTGCGTGATCGTGCAGCACTCCTGGGGCCCTCTTTGGAACCCCCTCTGAGGCTCACTTGGGCCGCTCTGGGGCCGCTCATTGGCCCCTCTGCGACCCTGGAGGAGGCCCCAAGAGCGGACCAAGAGGGCTCCAAGAAGACCCCAAGAGCGGCCCAAGAGTACGGCACGGCCGTGCAATACTCTGGGGCCCTCCTTGGAGCCTTCCCGAGGCTCACGCGGGCCGCTCTGGGGTCGCTCCGAGGGGCCCCAAGAGGGGGCCACGAGAGCCCCAAGAAAGCCCAGACAAAGCCCCATGACGCATGCACTTGGGTGCCCATCTCGCAAGCCCAAGAAGCACACCAAGCACATGCGGTGTGGGGCCCTCGTGGGGCCCCTTTGGGGCGCTCTAGCGGCCCTCTGGGACCCTGAAGGAGGCCCCAAGAGCGGACCAAGAGGGCTCCAAGAAGACCCCAAGAGCGGCCCAAGAGTGTGGCACGGCCGGGCAATACTCCTGGGGTCCTTGGAGCCCTCCTGAGGCTCACGCGGGCCGCTCTGGGGCCGCTCCGAAGGGCCCCTCAGGCAGCACCCTAACGCCCATGGGCAAAACCCTAAAACCAGAACCCTAACACCCTAACCTAACACTCTGACCCGAGCACCTTAGCTCGAACATCCGAATCCCAATCCAAACACCTTACATTCATAATCCATGAATCCTACTGGACTACCTTGGGGACTTAGAGGCTATACAGGGGCCGTCATAGGCTTTCGTGGGGCCAACATACGGCTGTTGAAATTGCATGGTACTGGCAGGACATTGCATTGTCACTGCAGGGTACTGCAGTGTCCCTGCAGGGCACCCTGCAGGGCATTGCAGGGTCTTTGCAGGGCATTGCTGGGATCTG
This sequence comes from Prorocentrum cordatum, assembly GCA_963575745.1. Taxonomy (NCBI): domain Eukaryota; class Dinophyceae; order Prorocentrales; family Prorocentraceae; genus Prorocentrum; species Prorocentrum cordatum. The sequence goes on along the minus strand of CAUYUJ010000725.1, from coordinate 81,919 downwards.
GTTGGCAGGGCGTTGCAGGGGATTGCGCAGAATTTGCAACGGGGGCTTTGCAGGGCGCTTCAGGGTATTCACAGGGGGGCCCAGGAGAGAGGAGGGAAACTGGTTATCACACCACCCATTTAAGGCATAAGAGGTCTAGAGAGCTCATCTACCCTCCTGGACCATCCTGCAAACACCCTGCAAATAATCATAGGCCGTCTTTGGGCCAACATTGGTTGCGTTCCGGACCAGTCCGTGTGGCCACTCTTCGTTGCGAGGAAGCAGGGCCGCCCACCCTGCTCTGTCACGAGGCAGGACGGGGGGGGAGGAGGAGGGGGAGGAGGAAGAGGCCCTTTCAAAAAGAAGGGGGGTCCGACCCCCCCGCCCCCCTCCCCCCCTTTGGCCGAACCCCCCCCCCCCTTTCGCCACGCCGCCCCCTGACTCCGGAACCCGACCCCCGCCGCCGCCACCCCTGCCCCTAGTCCTCACCCTAACCCAAACCCCTAACCCTAACCCCAACCACTAACAACAGCCCCAAAGAGCACTCACTACTCATTACTCACGACCCACTACTGACTACTCGCCATTCGCTACTCACTTCTCACTACCCCCTCATCACTACTCACGACTCACTACTCACTATCCACTACTCACTACCCACCACCCACTATTCGCTACTCACTACTCCCTACTCACCACTCCCTCCCTCTATTCACTACTCACTATTCACTCCTCACTACCCACTGCTCAATACTCACTACTCACTAAGCACTACTCATTACTCCCTACTCACTACTCACTAATCACAGTTCATTACCCATTACCCACTAATCCACTGCTCACTACTCATATATCCCGCAAATCACTACTCACTCTACTCCCTACTCCCTAGACAGTATTGGCTACACAGTACTCAGTACCCACTACTCGCTACTCCCATACTCGCTACTCAATACTCACTACTACTACTCACTACTCCCTACTCACTACTCCCTACTCACTACTCGCTACTCCCATACCCGCTACTCACTACTTACTACTCTCTACTCACTAGTCACTGCATGGTCTCTAGTCACTAGTCACAGGTCACTAGTCACAAGTCACTACTCACTACCCACTACTCACTAATCGCTACTCCATACCCACTATTCGCTACCCAACTCTTACTACTCATTGCTCACTGCTCCCTGCTCCCTACTCCCTATTCCCTACTCACTACTCGCTACTCCCTAGTCGTTACTCACGAATCACTACCCACGACTCACTACTGATTACTCTCTACCCACTACTCACTACGCCCTACTCGCTCCTCACGATTCACGACTCGCTACTCCCTACTTGCTCCTCACTACCCACTACCCACTGCCACTACCCACTACTCTCTATTCATCACTACTCACTACTCACTACGCACTACGTACTACTCAGTACTCACTACTCACTACACACTACTCATTACTCACTACTCGCTACTCACTACTCACTACTCACTACTCACTACTCAGTACTCACTACTCAGTACTCACTACGCACTACGCACTACCCACTACTAACTACTCACTAATCACTACTCGCCACCCACTACTCACTACCCACTACTCACTACCCACTCCTCATTACTCCCTACTCCCTACTCAGTAATCACTACTCACTACTCGCCGCTCACTACTCACTACTCACTACTCGCCACTCACTACTTACTTATCAGTACACACTACTCACTATTCACTACTCGCTACTCCGCACTCATCACTCCCTACTCCCTACTCGCCACTCACGACCCACTACTCACTACCGGATACTCACTACTCACTACGCACTAACTCACTAATCACTACTCACCACTCCCTACTTCCAGCTCCGCACTCCCTACACATACACACCTTCTCTGGCGCAGAACAGAGAAGCGAGAGAGGCCCCCCCCTCCCCGGCCACCTTTCCGGCGCAACGGGGGAGAGGGGGGGGGGGGTTCGAACCCCCCTCCCTCTCTTTCAGCGCCAGGGGGGGGGGGGGGTCCGGACCCCACCCCCCCCCCTTGACCCCGCCCCCCTCAAGGGAGAAGGAGGGGGAGGGGGCGGGGGGGTTCTGGACCCCCCCTTCTAGTGTATTCAAAGAGATCCACTGGCGCACTTTCCGTCTAAGGCCCAAGAAACTAAAAATCTCCTAGACCAGACCGAACATGCCAATCATGCCAACCAGACCAAACAAACCAACCACACTGATCAACCACATCAACCAGACCAAGCAAAGCAACCGCATCATCGCAACAACAAGCCAATCAGACAAAGCAAACGAACTCGCGTCCCTGGCCTCAAGACCCACTCCGACTCCGTCTGTTGCCGTCCGGGCCCAGGCCATGCGTGGTTGCGCCAGCGCTGCCATGCGCGGAGCATTTGACCGCTCTGGACTCTGCGGCGCGGTGTGATGGGGGTGCAGAAGAAGAAGGACGAGGTCGCAGCTGCCCCTGCAGTCGACGCGGATGATAAGCGGGAGCCTCCTCGGAAACATGGTCGGGTTGGCGCAGAGACAGTGGCTGGGTCCGCGGGTGGTTTCTCTCGCGCCGAGCAGGAGCTCGAAACAGGTGATGAGAACGGCATTCGCTTCGATCCTGCTGGCGATGTGGCGGCGGCACCCTCCGTCAAACTTCCCACTTCCGCCCAGCAGCGCAAGCCGTGCAAAAAAAAACGATGTCAGAGCGATGCGCTTGCGGGGTGCCCGTGGAGCAGTGCACCTGGCCGAAAGAATGCCGTTGGGTCGCGGAGAAGGTTCGGTCTGATCGCGGGTGCGACGGGTGCTGAGATACGTTTTTTCCGTGGATCGTTCGACGTCGTGGGCGGTCTGGATTCCCCCTCGTTCTGCCAGGTGGCACACGCCAACGACGCGTCGAAGAAGTCCTGGGGGAAGGCCCTCGAGAAGAAGAACGGCGCAATCCGCGAAGCCGACGCGACGTGGATCGACCTGAAGCCGAGCGAGGTCTGCGAGTGCACTTCGACAGGCTTCAGGGCGTTCGCTGACAAGCGTGGGTTCACGCCCGCCAAGTTCGAGTCCGAGTTTAAGAAGAAGCCATCGAACCTGGGATTCAAGCTCCAGGGTTTTGGTGAAGCTAAAAGGCACGCGGTACAAGGGCGCACTCAAAGACGACGAGGGGGGGAAGTTGGGCGCCAAGTACCCGATTCGGCGCGAGTTCGAGGTCCGACACAAGGAGACCACTACGCCTGAGGGAAACACTCTCTACGCGTCTCAGGCCGAGAGCTCGTTCAAAGGCTGGTGCAGCACAACGCGAGCAGGCGGTCTCACTCGGCGCTGATGCGCTCGAAACTCCGCCATGCTACTTTGACCGCCGAGAGAATCAACGCCCGTGCTGGCCGCATTGGTGCTGCTGCTGTAGGAGGCGCTGGGCTTGGAGATGTCCGTGCATCGGTAGCAGATGGTGGCGGCGCTGGAGACTCCGGCAGCCAATCGGGCGACTCTGACGATGAAGACGACGAGTGTGCCGATGATGGCGCGACCTCCGACGGCATCGAGATCTTCCCGCTCAAGTTGCAGAAAACCACCCCGCGCAAGCCTCCCTCGAGCCGCCGGGCAGAGCCCGCGGCAAGGACTCCCGATGCCACGTCGCCCCCCGCTCGACCCTCCAGCCGCCCTCGAAAAGGCCGCGGCCGAGGAGGGGCAAGTCCCAGGCCGACCTGAGCGCACCTGCGACATCTGCGGTCGGTGGCAGGGCGGAGGGAAGGTTGAGCATGGACGGCTACATTCGGACCTTGAGCCCCGAGAATGCCCTTACCGAGAAACCATATTCTTTCTTACACGATCGGTTCGCGAGGACACTCCTGGCCGAACTGGAGGCGGAGTCAGACAAGTCCAGCGAGTACTTCTCGCTGACGGAGCGCATGGAGAACATGGACACGGTCTTGGCGTTCTCACGGGCTGATATCTCCAATGGGCCTATCGCCGGCTTGCGCAGCGACTTGGAGGTCCTGAATTCCATCGCCACGACGTGGCCTACCACCATCAAGAACGCCATCATGGCCAAGCGAATTGCCGAACTAGGAGCGATCGACGACCGTTCCAGTGGCAATGCAATCCAAGAGGTGTTGACTGCTATCCCGCATTGGAGGGCTCAAGCCACCGATGGTGATGTGGCGTTCGATCCGTTCCAATCATGCTGATCAATAATGGACGGGCCCCCCGCAGGAGAAATCCCCAGCAACAATTATTCAAACAACGATGCTGGACAACGTGATCACGAAGATGCTTTCGGCAAGCCCGCCCGTGAAGGTCCGCGCCGCTCAGGCGTGCAACTTTGCCCTGGAGAGCTCCAGACAGAAGCCCGGCGACTTGGGCGAACACATGCGAGAGATGCTCTTCTCGCTGGTGACGGTTCTGAAAAGCGTGGTTTCGCTGTGTGACGACTCGGATATTCGGTTCATCGAGCAGGGTTACCAGCACTTGGAAGTCCAGAAGATCATTGGCCCTCGCACGGTGCTGGACGACGTCGCTGCGATCATCCGCGGGGTCCTCTCCTGGAATGGAGGCAGTGGACGACCTCGCGCCCGCGGGGCCCTCAACGAGAGATCATCTCGAGAAGTCTCGCGCGCTCCAGCGTGAGCTCGAGTAGTCCGCGGGCTCGGGCACCTCGGATATCCAGGTCGTGACAACTGCACCGTATGAATATTTGGGCCTCGCGCCCATGTTGCGGCTCGAGCTGAACAACGCATTGAAGGCGCAGGTTGTCGACTACCATGGCCGAACACGAGACCATGCCATTCAGTACTGCGACACTCTGAGAGCTAACGCGTCGTTCAGCGGGCGAGGCGAGGGCATAATTCCTGAGATCCAAATCTTGCTCCAGAAAGTTGACAGTGCATTGGCCCCGGAGGACTTCGACGCGAAAGACGTGCTCAGGGAGGCCGATTGCGCGGAACAGTTGGTCCTCGATTCGTCCCAGTGCCAGGGCTTCATCCAGCTGATGGCCATCTTGAAGGGCGACTCCTTGACAGACCTGCAGGAGGCGGGCGTGCGTGAGTTCCTCGACGCGGTGGTGGCGGTGCCCAGACTGACTGAGGCCATGGGCGACGCCGCTGCCCCTGCAGCCGCAACACTGAGTGGCTTCGTTCAGACCGAGGCTGGGAGGGTGAGATCGGAATGGGGCCCAGCAAGTCCCAGCAAGTGACCGACGGCATCGGGGCCACCTTTCATGCGATGAGGAAGGGCGCCGCCGTGAAAGCCTCGCGCCTGAACTGCGCGAAGCTCGGAGCGGAGCCGCTCGACCGAGCCCATGCTGACCCCGCGCTCATGCATGCGAAGTCTTTGGTAGCAACGTTCAGGGATTACGAGCAGTTGATCTCGGCCGTGGGGGATGGCCCCCCACCAGTTGGAAGCGTCGCTTGGATGGAGCGTGACGGCTGCAGCAACATGGTAGAGGAGATTGCCGACAACGCTGTGCTGGCCCTCAGCGAGCAGATCAGCGCCCTGGCTGAGAAGTACAAGGGCGCTGCCCTCGACGTCGCAGGCATCTCCAAGCGCTGGGCATGCCAGGTCGGCCAGACGAGTGACAAGGACAAGAGTTCTGATATTGGCGGCGTTTACAAGCTGAGCAAGACGAGTTTGCTCGCGATGAAGGGTGACGAGTCGGAGCACCATGTCTTGCAGCTCACGTCGCTGCGGGGCGCTCTGCAAATCATCCCCGAGACATTCGGCCGCGAAGAACAGGGTGAGGAGCTCTTGAAGAGCGACGGCGAGCTCGCGCGGTCTATCGTTGCGGGAAGCACGGCTGCAATCGAGGCGAAGCTCATGATGTGCTGCGGGAAGTGCGGCGCCAACGAGATGGCCATGCATACGTTCGTGGTCAAGCTGGCAAAAGAAATATGCAGCCTCGCCCCCCCCATCACTACGGTGCCGGTCCTCAAGCAGCACGTGGGGGCCGTGTCCAACCTGGACCATTGAGTCCAGGACTCAGAGAGCGTGCCCTATCTTGAGGGCGTGCCAAGATGAGAATAACGATGACGAGGATCACGATTAGGATGACAAGGATCATGATGATGAAACTGACCATCATGATGATGAGGAGGAAGACGAGCAGGAATAGGAACACGATTGGTGGCCGAAAGGTGGCATCAGGAAGGCCCCGCGACATCCCCAGCAGAGTCCCACCGTGGCCTCAAGAAAGCCACGTGCTTTGTAACGCGTGGTTTTCGGGAGCAGTGAAAACGAGCGAGCCCGCGGGATTGCTGCTGGGGGCTGTGTTGGGAGTATATTGGCGCCCTCCTGATGCCCCCCTGGGGCCGCCCTGCAGCGCGCTGGCCCTCCCGAGAGACAGATCTAGAGCTGCGCGCGCAGCGCCGGACGGAAACCGAAGGATGGGGGGGGGGGGGCCGGAGGGAGGAGGCGAAACCGGAGGATCAAGGCGAGTGGGCGCGGAGGAGGAGGGTGAGGACTATCCTCCCCTGTATCCTTTTCTTTCCTCCTCTTCCTTCTCCTCCCGCCCCCCTTTCCCTCCGCTCCCTTCCCCCTTCTTCTCCTGCTCCCCAGCCTGCCATCCCCTCTGTCTTCCTCTTCCTCCTCACCCCATCCTTCGAGCGCATCGGGCGGCCCCGCGCCCGCGGGCCGGGCGCCCCCCCGCCGGGCCACCCGGTCAGGGGCCTGCACTCACGCCTGCGGTTTTGTACTGCACCGCCTGCGTGAGGAAGCCTCCCCATGGCCGGGGGCCAGAGCGCGGGCTGCCCGGCTCGCGGGCGGCCTGGCGCCCGGGCGCCCCGGGGAGGGCGGTCGCCCGCGACGGCCCTTGGGGAGACGCCGTCGGGGCAACCTTGGCTGCCGTGGCCGGCGGCCCGCCAAGGCGACGCCGCCGGTCCTGGCCTCGCGTTGTTCTCTGATGGAACATCGCGGAGCCCTGCCGGGCGGGCGGGGGGGGCGCCGGCGGCGGCCGAGGTGGCCGAGGCGCCCGCGGCGGCCTGCTGGGGCAGCTCCACGGCCACGTCGCACGCGACTGCGCCCAGGCTTCCCTGCGCGGTCACAGCTGCCAGGGCCAGCCCCGCTGCTCAGGTGGGCCAGCGCCCTCCACGACGGCGCCCAGCCCCCGCGCCTCGCGCGTAGCCTCCGCCGCCGCCGCCGGCCCCGCCCCGCCGAGGAGCCAGCTGGCCAGCGCGGCCGGCGACGTTGGCGCCCCTCTGGCAGCTGCCGCTCTGCGCCAGGCCGCCGCGCCCAGGCAGTGCATGACGAGGTGCGGGGTCGACTCCAGGTTGGCGCCGCGCAAGCGGCGCGCTGGGATCTGGCCCACGCTGTCATTCTTCTCCTCATTGTCTAACCGCGCTATCTGGCACCTAGCCCACCAGCATCTGGCACCCAGGAATTAAGGTTCATAACTGATAATAAAATCCTCGCGTGTCGTCCTCGCCAGAGGTGGTACCGCCCTCCTAGGCCCTCCTCCAGGCCCTCCTCCACCTCGCCCATGGGCCCTCCTAGGCCCTCCTCGCCCTAGAGTCGTCCTCGCCCTCCTAGGCCCTCCTCCTCCTCCACCTCGCCCATGGGTGCCCACGCTCGCTCTCTCCCTCACACAGTCCCATCGCCCCCCTCGCCATCGTCGTCTTCGTCGTCATCATCATCATCACCGCCACCATCATCCCGACACCCCCTTCTTCTCCCTCCTTCCCATATCTTCCGCTCTTCTTTTTTCTTCTCGACATCTAACCAGGTCTGTCATGGGTTCTGTCTGGGCTGCTGCACTGCGTCCTCATCTAGCCCCGCCTCCTCATCATATCCTAGCCCCGCGCTGCTGCTGGCGACTTACTACGTACCTAGTAGCCCCGCTCCTCACTCACTGCATGAGGATCTTCACCCTGCGCACGCGCCGGTAGGTCCCATTACTTGAGTACTGGTAATGCTCGTCGCCGTCGTAGCCCCCTGTGCCGAAAACCACGGTGACGTCGTGGTCGAAGTAGTAGTCGGTCTGAAACTGAAACCACTTAGCTCCGGACTGGTAGGCGGCCTCGGTAGCCTTGGAGTGGTAGCCCCAGAAATCCACCCAAGCGCCATCCACCCAGAAATCCTCACAGCCCCAGCGGCTTTCAGCGAACTGCCAAGTGATGGCAGTAGCCTCGTCGTTGCTGATGCGCTTCGCATTATTAGCCCCCCACCAGCAGTTCCAGCGGCAGCAGCCCGCCCAGCACATCGTTTAGCGCCTAGTTGTAGCGCCCAGTATGTTAGCGCCTGGCGTGCGTCAGGCCAGCAGCTTGAGCCACTAGATGCAACCAGCAGCAGCAGCAGCGGGCGTAAGGGGTGCAGCGGCGGCGGCGGAAAGGGGGGGCATCTCGTTGGGGGCTATAATATTTGCGAAGGGGGGGGGTCGACGACGCCAGGGGGGGGCTATGTGGGTGGCAAGCCCACGAGCATACGGCACGTCCGTCCATAGGGCCCTCGCCACAGCAGGCATCGCCACATGCCAAGCAACCCATCAGGTCGTCCTGGACCATGGGGCCCCGGCCCATCCATGGAGCCCTCGCCCTCCGCCGCGACCTTCGCAGAGACTCCGACATTCATGGGCTCCTCGCCCACAACCGCCCTCCTCCTCAGCCCCCTCCTCCTCCCACTCCTCCGACTCCTCCTCACCTCCTCCTCCCCCTCCTCCTGGTCGCCGCCATCGTCATCGCGCCCATCGCCATCGCCATCGCCATCACCCTCCCCACTCATCGCTATCGTCGCCATCATCATCACAATAATCATCCACCTCTCGTCGCTCTCCCCCCTCCTCCTCCCCCTTCCCCCCCCCCTGCTTCTTCCTCATCGCCACTGCCGCATAATGATTAATAATCCTTTGCTGCGTCGGCATCAGCATTATTGCAACCGCTGTTGCCCCCACCATGACAGGCCGCCGTTGCTTTCCGCATCGCCTTCTTTTCGTCATCGTCGCCATCATCACCACAGCATCATGATCACCGGATCGTGTTCCTCATTATTTGTTTTTTGCTCTGCATCACGATCCGAACAGTGCTCCTCTTCTTCCTTCTACTCCCCCATCCTCGACCTCCTCCACTTCTTCCTCCACCTCCTCCTCCCTCCCCCCCTTTTCCTCCTCCTCCTCTCCTTCCTCCCCCTCTTCCTCCTCTCCCTCCTCCCTCCGTCCTCCCCCATCCTCCTCCTCCTACTCGTCCTCCTCCTCCCCGTTCTCCTCCGCCTCCTCCCCCATCCCCCTCCCTCTCCTTCCTCCCCCTGCTCCTCCCTGTTCCCTTCCCTTCCTCCTCCTCCTCTTCAACCTCCTCCTCCTTCCTCCTCCTCCTCTCCCTCCTCCTCCTCCATCTCCTCGTCCACCACCTCCAGTGCAGCGCGCGCCGACAAAGCTGCCCCTGGCGCGAGCCCCCCTGAGCCTGCCCGAGGCTTGGTGGGGTAGCTGCAGGCGGGGGGGCATCCTCCACCATGGCTCACATGCAGAAGACGGAGCTCTGCCGGTTCAGAGGTGAAAATTTCCCCAGGCAGGGGGATGGGATGGGGGCGGGACGGACGACGACGGAGCCCATCATCCCGCCCCCGCCCCGCCCCCCCTGCCGGGGGTAAGTTTCACTTCTATGAGGTTCTATTGGAACAGCTACAGCGGGGCTAATATGCGCTGCAGCCGCGGCGACCGCTGCGGGTGCCCTTCCCGCGATGGGCCAGGCAGGGCGGACAGGAAGGCTTGAGGTGGGGCGGCGTCTCGGGCCTGCAGGGCTCAGTGGAGGGTGGTCTGGCCGGCCTCCGCCTGCTGCTGCTGCTGCTGTTGCTGCTCCCCCCACTGGAGTGAGGAGGAAAGGGGTGGTGGGACGAGAGGGGCCTCCCCCTGACGATGAGACGACTACCATGCTTTTTATACCCGAAGGCTAGGGGCAAGAAACAGTACCGAGTTCAAAGGCAAACAAGACGACGCGTGAATCATCTTCTCGCACTCCCCATCCGCGGGCTTTAGCAACACCGCGCTGGTGAAATGCATGATGTGTGGGCTTATATCCCTCGCGGCCCCAGGGGGCTTATAATGCGTGAACGCACAGAAAAAAGGCGGGCCCCATGGGGGGCATCATCCACAGGCAGGGGGATGCGCTTGTCCAAGGCAAGCGCATATTCAATTAAATGAGGAGGAGGAGCAGGAGGAGGGGCCAGGAAGAGAGAGGAGCAGGAGCAGGAAGAAAGGATCAAGTCATATTTGATATCTGACTGAAGTACATGCAGTATTTGCACGCGGCAGCAGTGTATGCATCATATACATGTTCACCACCCATGCATATACATATTTGTGTACATATACGTATTCAGAATTCACATACATACGTTGGCATTTACATAATATGTTCGTCTGATGTTGTTACGCGCGAGTCCCTGCGACAACTCAGAAGCATATGCATATACGCGCACTGACACATGTGTAAACACACGCGCACATCATGCACATACTACCTCGACATGCACACCACACACATCACACACATCACATACACGTGCAGTGCCAGGAACATCGCCGGAAACGCCAGGGAAAGCCCCGCCTCGTGGCCCAAAGACAGCCCAAGACAGGCTGGCCCAGCCAAGACGCGAGAATAGTTGCCATTGCAATGGGGGGGCTAACTAAGAAGTCAGGAGGGCAGCTGAGTTGTTGCCCTGGGGGGCGGGGGGGGGGGGGGCGGGCGTTCCCAGGTGCGCCCGCTCGATGGACGAGCTCATGGTCGCCCCATGGAACGCGACCCGTGGCATCCACTACAAGATAGCATGGGCGCTCTGCGCACCCCCGCCGCCCCGCCGCCTGCCGGGCCTGGGGCATCATGCGCGCTCGCATTGATTGGCGCGTAGCGCAACGCGGGATGAGGCCGCCACCTCCGGAAGAACCCGCGCGGGGGGCTGGGCGGGCGAAGCGACAGGAACGCAGGCGATGGTGGGCGGGGGGGGGGAGGAGGAGGAGGAGTGGGAGGAGGAGGGGAGGAGGAGGGGGGAGGGGGAGGAGGGAGAGAAGGGGGGGGGGGGGGGGATGGGGGGGCGGGAGGAGGCGGGGGGGGGGGGGGAGGGGGGGGGAAGGGGAGGGGGGGGGGAGGCGGAGGAGGGGAAGATGGGGGGGGATGGGGGGGGGGGGGGGGGCGGGAGGGGGGGCGAGAAGGGGGGGGAGAGGGGATGCGATGGGGGGGGCGGGGGGGGATGGGGGGGGGGGGCTGCGGGGGGGAGGAGGGGGAGGAGGCGACGGATGAGAAGGGGGACGACGACGTGGGGGGGAATTGGAAGGGGGCAGGAGGAGGAGGAGGAGGAAAAGGAGGAGGGGGGGGGGCAGGGGGAGAAGGAGGAGGAGGAGGAGGATGGGGGAGGGGGATGAGAAGGATGAGCATGAAGATGATGATGCAGGTGAGGAGGAGGATGATGATGAGGAGGAGGAGATGCAGCAGCAGCAGGAGGAGGAGGACAGGGGCAGCATGAGGAGGAGGAGGAGAATGAGGAGGAGAAGGAGAAGGAGGAGGAGGAAGATGGGCGCCTTCAACCAGTCGCGCCCAGAAGGAGGGCAGGATGGACTCTTCGGCAACTGGCGCGCTGGTGTCGACTCCGACCAGTGGGTGGAGGACGCGGGGCTACAACGCTGCGCAGCGGGGGGGGGGGGCACGCGCTGCCACCCTGGGACGAGAGAGACGACGGGGAAACGAACGACAGCAGGACGCAGGCAGCAAGCAGGGGGGGGGGGCGGATGGGGCCGCCGAGAGGACAACCGCGAGGCGCTTCGCCGACACAGGCGTGACCCGGCGCCATGGGACATGACCAGGCGAGCTGCGGGGGAGGAGAGGGAGGTGGAAGAAAGAGAAGGAGGAGGAGGAGGAGGAGGAGAAGGAGGAGGAGGAGGAGGAGGAGGAGGAGAAGGAGGAGGAGGGGGAGGCGGAGGAGGAGCAGGAGGAGGAGGAGATGAAAGAGAGCTAGGAGGGGGAGGAGGAGGAGGAGGAGGAGGAGAGAGTGGAGGTGGGAGGAGGAATGGGAGGAGGAATAAGCTGACGACAGAAAGAACGACGACGACAGAAAACGACCGACGAAGAGGAGGGGGAGGAGGAGGAGGAGGAGGGGGGGGAGGAGGAGGGGAGGAGGAGGAGAAGGGCAAGGAGGAGGAGGATGGGGATGGGGGAAGGAGGGGGAGGAGGGGGGGAGGAGGAGAGGGCGAGGAGGATAAGGATGCTGAAGATGGGGATGAAGGGATGATACGGCGCGGGGAGTCGCGGCCGCGCGGCGTCCACCTCGAGGCCCCAGCGGCTGCCTGCCAAGAAGGCAGGCGCGGCGCCCGCCACGACAGCGGGGCCTGCGGCGGCGGCGGTGGCGACGCCCGCCGTTACAGGGCCGCAGCGGCAGCGGCGGCCCCCCCCCAGGACGGCGGCGGCCGTCTTCGTCGCGTTCGCGGCCGGGGCTGCAGCGCCCAACAGCCCCGCCGCTCTCGCGGCAGACGCAGTCGCCTCCTCCTCCTCCGCGAGGGAGGCGCGCCTGCCTGGCAGGCGGCCCTGTGGATGGATGGGGGGGCCAGGCAGGCCATGGCAGCGGCGGCCCAGAAGGCTGCAAGGCTGCGTTCGACGACCAGGTCGCTGATTTGGCCGAGACGGTCAGGTTGGCTGGCGGGGAGGGGGCCGAGAAGAAGAAGGCCGAGAAGGCGGCCGCCTTCCAAGGCGGACATGGCGCGCAAGACGGCGCTGGCTGCGTCAGGCGCAGCGTCGCGGGCCAAGCAGGCCGCCGCAGAGGAGGCGCTGGCGCGCTGGACAGCGTCGCCGAACTAGGACGGGGTTCCAGGGGGGAGGAGGGGTCGAGGAGGAGGAGGAGGCGAAGAGGAGGAGGGGGACGTGGAGGAGGAGGAGGAGGATGGGGGAGGATGTGGATGGCGGGGGGGGGGGGGGGGAGGAGGAGGCGGGGGGGGGAGGGAGGAGGAGGAGGAGGAGGAGGAGGGGGGGGGGGGGGGGGAACTGTTATGAAAGCAGGGGAAGGGGGGGAGGGTCGTACGCACGATTGGGATGGGGGGGGGGGGAGGGGGGGGAGGAGAAGCAGGATGAGGAGGAGCAGGATAAGGAGGAGCAGGAGAAGGGGGAGAAGGAGAAGGAGGAGGCGCCGCCGTTGCCCTCAGGCCTGACGAGGCGCCCGCCCGCGACGCCTGGGGCCCGCCGCCAAGGCAGTCTTGGGGGCGGCGGCGGCCGGCACCGACGACGCCGCCGCGGCGGCCGCCGCCGCGGGAGCACTCGCGGCAGCGGCGACGCCGCGACGATGCAGGTGATGATGATGCTCAGGACTGCCACCCGGAGGGGGGGGGGCTTAGGAATACTGACTGTTTGCAGGCGGGGCTAAAGAATGCAGATTTTGGGCGGGGCTCTGGAACTTGGGCGCTGGCGATGATGGGCCTGCCGTTTTCGCATGATGCCCGGGCTTCTCCCGGTCGCCTGGGCTTCTCCTGGTCGCAAGGAAGTGAATTTCAACAGAGAAAGGGGCCACTGCTGCTCTCCTCCCCTGCCTCCTCCCCTCCCCCTCGTTGCGGCGTCCAATGCGACGCCGCGACAACGGGGGCGCAGCAGGCAGGCATCCCGCGCCCCCGCCTCTCTCCCTCCCCCCCCCCTCCTCCTCCTCCTCCTCCTCCTCCTCCTCCTCGCGCGAACAGGCAGCTAGCTGCGCGAGGAGGGCCGCCGCCCCCCTGTCTCATTGTCATCCTTCCCCTTCCTCTTCCCCTCCTCCTCCTCCTCCTCCTCCTCCTCCTCCCCCTCCTTCCTCCTCCTCCTCCTCCTTCCTGCCCCCCATATCCCCATTCTTTCCACTCATCCTTCCTCTTTCCCCAATTATCCGCGCACATTTGGCCCGAGAGGTTCTGCTGCCCCCCCCGCCCCTGGTGGTCCGCAGCCTGCGACTGCTGCCTGCAGCGGCCATGAAACTGGAAGACGCTGTGCGCAAGTGCAGCCAAGGCGCTAAGCGATCGCTCGAGGTCATTGTCACATATGACGATCGCGAGAGCTTATGGTGCAAGGATTGTTTCAGTCAGTTCTGCGAAGCCTGGGCCACTGAAGAGGGGGCTAATCAAGAGAGAGTTGCCAAGAGAGCGTTTTTTCCTTTTGGGGCTAATGATTTGCCGAAGGCTTTCCAATCCATTTCGCGCAGTGACTGGAGAAAAGTTAAGATATGCGAAGCTTTTTCGTCATGCACGTCGATATCTTACCTGGCATGGGTGGACTCGGATGCGGCCATAGTGCCGGCCCCCAATTCCGACTCCAACAAACATCGAATGGAGCGAATTACATTCCCGGGGCTACAGACTATCTTTGATGAAGCAGCTGGAATCGACTGTAGAATCGTTGCCTTCGCTGGGTATCGCGAGCTTGGGGCCCACGAGCGGTGCAGCGATAACGGCACAGTGGGCGCCCAAAATATCTTGGGGCTTCCAAAACATTGCCCGTGCCAATGGCTTTACGCAGCAGGGCCCGGCGCTAAGCATCACACGTTTAATGCTGGGGTTTTCATTCTCAAGCTGCCAGAAGCGTCGGCGCTGATGTCGAAGTGGATGGGGCTAATGCCAGCAAGGCTCCCAGCGAACGAGTGGGCTGGCAAGAGCAGCGAGCAGTTGGCTTTCGACCGCTATCTGGCCCATGAGCGTTGCGTGAAGCTCGTCAAGGAGGTTGACTTTGCTGTTCGCTCTCCTACATATGGGGCTGGTTGGCGTTGTCCTTTCGTTCACTTTTATGGGGCTAATGCCTTCCATGGAAAGCGGGATATTCGATGGTTTTGCCGTTCCTTCGTCGACAACATCGGCCGGCCGTCCCTGCTGGAGGCCTTCCCCGAGGCGCTAAGACTCGCGGCCGAATACACCGAAACGTCTCAGACGGAAGCTGCGATTGCCGAACGGCAGCGCGTTGCTGAGATCGCCGAGATCCAGCGGCAGGCAATCGCGACGGCCAGGCGCTTCAGGAAGGTGGAGAAGAAGAAAGCGAAAAAAAAGCCGGCGGCCATGGTGAAGAAGAAGCCGGCTACGAGGCGCTAGAAATGTGATGTTTCTAGATGGCGCTAATAATATTCATGTTCGATTTCCATTCTGGCTTCATTATGCATGGGGTTTTCCTTCTGGCGCTAATGTTCGATGTTTTGGTTTGCGATTGGTATTGCATATTCTGGCCCATTACTGTTGGTGAGTGCGACATCGTATAATTCGTGCATCATATTTGTTGCTTTTCTCATGGGAACTGGGTGGTGGAGTGGTGCTCCCTGTTTCTGGGCGCTGCAGGCGGCAGATAGGTTCCTGGGCGATGCAGCATTCTGGCATTCTGCCACAGGCGCTAATACACAGGGGCTGCGCACTCGTTGGTGCTGGCAGTACCAGGCACAGTTCTGACGCTTCGCAATGCAGAAAAAAAGAGAGCGACGCCTACCGATGCTGCTGCATCGGATGGTGGGGGAGGATAGGGGGAGGAGGAAGAAGGAGGGCGACTACGAGCAGCGCGATGATGAGGATAATGAGCTCCAGGGAAGGGGGTGGGGCAGGAGGATGGGGGAGGAGGATGGGAGGGGGAGGCGGAAGGGGAGGATAACGAGGAAGAACATGACGAGGATGGGGGAGGAGGATGGGGGGGGAAGGCGGAAGGGGAGGATGAGGAAAAGGGCCACTGTTGCTCTCCTTCCCTGCCTCCTCCCCTCCCCCTTGTTACGGCGTCCAGTGCGACGCCGCGACAATGGGGGCGCGGCGAACATCCCGCGCCTGCGCCCCCCCCCCCTCTTCTTCCCCCATCTGCTGAAAAAGCATTGGCACAAACGCAAAAGCAACAGACATGGGGCGGTATGGCTCCAGGCGCAACACGTGGCGCGAAAAAATCCATCTCTCGCATTGCCATAGTCAGGGCCACGCTTTCCGCCGCAAGATGGAGGAAGATGACCTCTGTACTGGGCTCATGTGCGCATCCTCGTCGCTTAGTTAGCCCCGCCCGTCTAGCTTAGCCCCGTCTAGCTTAGCCCCGTCTGTGCACGCTGGGCCTGTCTAGCTTAGCCCCGCCTAGTAGCCCTCGCCGTTTAGCCCCGCCTGCAGCGCCTGCGGCTGCGCCGCGCCTGCGCCGCTGCGTGGTGCATGCACTGCGCCCTCAGCACTCGCCACACGTGGCGCCCTCGGACCCCGCCGACTGCGCCGCCACCACGTCGGCGTCGCCACCCGCCTCCTCACCGTGCGCCGCAGCGGCCTGATCGCGGCGTCGTCGTCGTCGTCGTCGCTGTCGTCGTCGTCGTCGTCCGTCCGTCGAGCCTGCTGCAACAGGACGCGGCCGCGAGTCAGGACCTCAGCTGCCTGCACCAAGAGCCACGCGCAGTCGCGGCGCTCGCGCGCCACGTCCCTGATGGCAGCCGCAAGCGCCGCGCTAGCATGCGTGAACTCCGCCATCCTGAAGGCGCGCGCGCACGTCGACTCCGCACGCACGCGCCAACTCGCTCGAGGGCGAGAGCGGCGCCAAATCTGGCCCCATGGTGGCCGCCCTTGCGGCGTCGAGGAGATCGGCGGGCGAGGGCCCGATGGAGAGGGTGGCAGCGGCAAGCTCACCCGCTCAATCCGAAAAGGGGGAGATTGGCGCCGCGGGCGGCGGTGGTGCCGACGGCTGCGCCGCCGAGGGCGTTGTTGCCGAGGGCTGCGGCTGCGCCGAGGGCGTTGCTGCAGGCGGCCGCGGCTGCGCTGAGGGCGCTGCCAAGGGCTGTGGCCGCGCCGAGGGCGCTGCCACGCACGTGGCCGAGGGCTGCAGCTGCGCCGAGGGCTGCGGCTGCGCCGAGGGCTGCGGCTGCGCCGAGCGCGGCGCAGCGCTGCGCGAGCGCGAGCGTCCACGCTCGCGTGGCGGCTGCTTGGACGTCTGCGACGCCAAGCTCAGCGGCGGCATCGACGGCGGCCGCAGAACCATCCTAGCCGGCGTCCGCCGTCGATGCCGCCGCGTCCGCCCGAGCCGGCGGCGGCGAAATCGTCGTCGTCGTCGTCGTCGTCGTCGTCGTCGTTGTCGTCGTCGTCGTCGTCGTCGTCGTTGGTCGTCGTCGACGTCGTCGCCATCACCGCCGCTGTCGTTTTCGCCGCTGCTGCTGCAGCCGCTGCCGCTGCCGCCATTGTCGTCGTCGTCGCCGCCGCTGCCGCCGTCGTCGTCGTCGTCATCATCGTCGTCGTCGTCGTCGTCGTCGTTTTCGTCGTCGTCGTCGTCGGTGTCGTCAGGCGTCGTCGTCGTCGTCGTCGTCGTCGTCGCCGCCGTCGTCGTCGTCGCCTTCGCAGTCGCCGTCGCTGTCGCCGTCGCCATCGCCGTCGCTGTCGCTGTCGCCGTCGCCGTCGCCGTCGCTGCCGCTGCTGCTGCCGTCGCCGCCGCTGTCGTCGCCGCTGCCGCAGCCCAGAGGAGGAGGAAATTTGACGATCGAGGTTCGAGGGGTTTTGGACGTTTCTCTCCCTTTTTGGGCCTCCTGGGCTGCTGTCGTGGCCATGGCTGGATCCGCCTCGAAATTCTGGCCCCATCGCGCACCCCTGGACGGGCCCGGGAGTCGACGTTAGACCTCCGAGGGGGAGGAGGAGGAGGAGGGGGAGGAGGAGGAGGAGGAGGTTCGACGATCGAAGCTCGATCCCTAGTGCTGTTGCGTCCCACCTTCCCCCCCCCCCAACCTATTCGCCCCCCTGCTATCCCTCGTCCATCTCCTTGTCCTCGTCCTCGCTCTCCTTACTCTCTCTCTCTCTCTCTCTCTCTCTCTCTCTCTCTCTCTCTCTCTCTCTCTCCTCTCTCTCTTCACTCTATTCTCTCTCTGCTCTCTCCTCTCTCTCTCACTCTCCCTCTCTCTCTCTCTCTCGCTCTCTCTCTTCTCTTCTCTTCTCTTCTCTCTCTCTCTATCTCTCTCTCTCTCTGTCTCTCTCTCTCTCTCTCTCTCTCTCTCTATCTCTCTCTAGTCTCGGCTCGAGAGTGCCCAGCACTCAGACCGCAGCCGCGACGCGAAGCGCCCCGCCTCGGAGTCAGACTCCCAGGCCTCGCGAGACCGGAGGGGTCCCAGCAGGACCCTACTGATTCGCGTCACCTCCCCCCCCCCCACCAGAGCGCCCGCAGCAATGGCCCCCAGTAAGCCGGAGCGCCGTCGCTCTTCCAAGCAGCCCCCGAGTTCACGTCCTGCTGCTGAAGGGTCTCTCCTCCAACGCAAGCAGGACTGCATCGCAGCGTTCAAGCGAGCGGGGTCTGACCGCCCCACGGCCGCATACAACGGGCTTGCCGAACTGAACGCGGACGAGCTCCAGGCGACGTACGACATGCACAAGTCCAACACGAAGAAGCTTGGCAGCGCCCTGATCCGCATGTGCGCCGCCAACCAGATCAGCTACACGCTCGATCATCACCAGCGCAGTAAGCCTAAGCGCATTGGCGGTGACACATCACACCTACCAGCGGGTCCCGCACATCTTCAGGCTGCGGACACCCAATTCATCGCCTTGGACCCGGCCTTTTGGAAGGTCCCTGTCCTCGCCGAACCCACATCTCCTGACGACGGCAAGACGTACAAGCCCAGTATCAGCCTCCACGACTACGAGAGCGGTGAACGGCTGCTGCAACACCACCTCGAGCAGGGCAAGCGAACCACGGGTCAGCTTGCGATTGCTGTCATGGGCCCAAAAAAACGACAACTACGTCGGTACCGAGCTCGCCGTCCCTGTCCTGAAGCGTCACCCCAAGGCGCCCAAAGTGGTCCACACGCGCGTCCCCGTGACCGTGTACCAGCTGGGCACCAAGGAGGTCGCCTGCACGGAAAAAGTAGCCGTCGCCACCATCGACCCTGCCGACCACGTATGCTGGATTCGGGCGACCATACATGAAACCGAGGCCATTGCCGCAGTCCCCTCCTTGCATCAGGCCTTCGAGGACCAGTTCTCGGGAGGTGCCCCCGTGAACGGTGGTCCACGCGCCAAGGGCCCTTTTCGTGGGGACTCCGCTCCACAGGACAAGGCGCGCCAAATCCAAAAGCACAGGGAGTCCAAGAAAGACGCTCGTCGCCAGGAGCTCGATAGTCAGCTCCAGGACACCTTCAAGGCCCTCTTCCACGGCAACTTTAAAGCCGTCACCATCCTCGAACCCTGCAAAAGCCTAGGCAGGTTTGGATCGGGCGTCGGAAAGAGGTCCCTGGCTGCCACCTTCGGCGTCAGCCTTCAAGCGGTCGACAAGGTCTTGGCGGGATCAGGGCAACTCGGTGCCACCTACGACCTCAGCAACGTATGTGCAGACGAGCCCACTGCAGACAAGTATCAGACCGTGTGGTTCCCTGAGGACCAGCCCATCACGATGGCAGATGCGTTCCAGAAGTCGGTGGATTTCAAGGCCCTGGGAGTCGTCAGGCACGGCAAGTCAGGCTTATTGGGGATCCGTGTTTCACGAGGGTCAGACGCCGCCAAGGCTGCTGCCGTCAGCATCCGCGGCTGCGAAGCCACCCTCGCCAAGACGCGCTACCGTATAACTGGCATTGCGGCACGCCACGCCACGCTGACCCAGCTCGCCAAGACTCTCACGGGCCCGTCCGTTAAATGGGACTGTGAGGTCTACCACACCGCCTGGGACCCAGCCACTGCGGCCAGTTTGCCTTAGTGCGCGCTCATCGGCCCCCACTCACCTATACGGTGCAGGTCGCGGGGTGCCCCATCCCGTGGAGCATCACCGAGGCCCCGCTGGCTGAGGTGGTGCCGAAGCGGGACAACGTTACCATCGTCACGCCTACCACCATCACAGTGCCTGTGACGCCGCCAGCCGGTGGTGGCGGCTTTAGCCCCGCCACCGGCACACTCCTCACCAAAGCGGCCCAGAGCCCCTACCTCCACGACCTCATGACTGCCACGCCCAAAGGCAAGGGCGTCGCACCGCTCCCGATCCCCAAGGAGGAGCCTTCAGCCAAGCGCCACCGATCCTCCAGCGGAAAACGTGACGCCACGCCGCACGCAAAGTCACACTGCGCCCCAGGCCGCAGCTCCTCTGCACCCCCGCACGGCACGGACGGAGCCGCTGAACAGACGGCCGCCCCAGGATCAGGTGGTCATGACTCTCGGCTTGGCACGGTGGCGGCAGAAGGTGGGGGCCACACCGAAGGCGACGCTGCCACAGCCGCCGAAGTACCAGGCGACGCCGACGACGTCGAGATCCTCTCATCAGGCGATGAATACAGCGTAGCCTCCCACGAACTCAACACCTTCGGCGAACGCTTCGCATCGGCCTCTAAACCGCCAGTTGCTGCCACGACCCGCATCCAGCACATGGAACAGCAGTGCGAGCTGCTAGCCAACACGGTGGATAACATGCAGGTCCAGCTTGCGGGCGTTCTCTCCTCCCAGGCCACACTCACGGAGCACGTCTCAGGGTTGGAACGAGGGCTTGCCACCGTCGTCACCCAGCAACAGACGGCAACCGCCGACGCCGCTGCACTGCGCGGCGACATCCAGGCCCTCCTCGGGCACCTCACGGGGGGCACCATCTACCTGCCACAAGTGGCCACTCTGGAAACTAAGAAGGAGGAAGCTGCAGCGGTGGCTGAACCCGTGGCTGTCTGCGGTTGGATCGACCAGCCAGGCCAGGTCACCCCAGGGACGGGGCCCCCAGGGGCTGACAAAGGCAAAGACAAGGGTCGGGCCACCCAGGAACCCTATTGAAGGTGCCTCAGAGAGCCCGCCTCAGCCCTCCGAGGAAGCGCCCCCAGAGGCATCTCTTCCCTCTTCGCGTTGTATCTCTTTCTTGTCGCCTCATGTCTGTTTTGGCAGCAGCACGCGCAAGCTATCTGGTGTAGGGACACCCTCAGTCTTGCAGGGGGCGTGATTGTTGCAATGTACATGAGCATTCAGGGGTATTTGAGGATGTGCGCTGACATGCAGCTTTTGGCTCATAGCTCGCGCCGCCCGCCAGGCCTCGCCATCATGTGGCGCCTTGCCTGCAGCCTGGCCCTCCCCTCGCTCGCTGGAGCACGCCCGTCTTCAGGCGGTGCGCCCCAGCATGGAGGAGAGGTTTTCCTGCGACACGCTGAACGTGGGACTTTCTTCTACCTTTACGATGACAGCATCTACAAGTACGATCACTGCACCATTTTGGACACGATCGTGAACAGCACCGCCGCCGCGGGTCCGTGCGGCAACGGATCGCTGGGCGCCATCGCGAGTGCATGCACGCCCTCGACAACTACGACACATGCATCGCAGTCCACCCCCAGCGTGGCCTCGACCGTCGTGCAGCACATCCTTGACGGGGCCGCTGACAAAAGCCAGGCACGCAGTGGCGGCTTCAGCCCCGCTGTCGTGCCCAGCTATAGCCCCACGGGTCTCACTACCCCTCTGTGCGCCAGGGGCGAACCCGAGGAGGACCCCGCTTTCTGGCACCTGATGATGATCCGAGCTCGGCTCATACCGTGCGCTGCGGCGTGGGCACCAGGTGAGGACCACCAGGACGTGTTCTGGGCATGGCTCGAGGACTGCGTCCCGTACATCCTGGCGACGCTCCATCTGCCACAGTACGACCACTTTTTCCAGGAGGACCCCGAGGGGAAAAACGACGCCCTGCGCCAGCGCACCGCGATCGACATGTGCGAGGACATCTGGCATAGAGCAGGCCCCGACAGACAGCGCACCAACCGCAACCTCACTCGTATCCAGAGCAGCCGCGAGTACCCCACCCGCTACTTTGGCCTCCTTCTGGAATGCCAGGGCGCTCGTGCTCAGCTCGTCGGCCCTGAGGCTTTCACGGCACCATTGCCGCCATACCTCTCACGGGCCCACGCCTTGCTGCCAAGAGGCCTCCCGCCACCCGACCAAGACGCCCTGGCGTACCTCGCGGATGCGATCCTGCATCACCCGCCAGACATGCAGCCGCTTGTCGAGGCGGAGCTCGCTGCGGCACCGATGGAACCGCTAAACCTACCACCGCCAGCTGGCCCCCTCGCCCAGCACGCCACGTGCGACCAGCCCGCGGCCGACGCCGAACCGCTTCTGCTCCAGCACATTGCGGCCAGCGACATCAGCAACATATCCCTGGACTCGTTCCACGCGTCGGACGATAGCCAAGACGACATGGACACCCAGGATCGCAACGGCACGGCACCGCCAGGTGACACAGCCCAGCGTGACCGTGATAGCGAATCCTACATAGGGCGCCCCCCGTCGCACAGCAGTCCGCCAAACAACTCTGCCCAGGCCACTCCCAGCGCACAGTTCAACGACGCTGAAGGCGCCACTGCCGCCGACGCGACAAACCATCCCACTGCATCGCCTGCTCTTACCAGCCCGCGCAGTGGCGGCTTCAGCCCCGCTGCAGCATTGGCTGGACCTGGACGTCTTCAGACCGCAGGCGGCAGTGCCACGCCCCGCACCCTTGTCTGCCGTGCTAACGTGACTGACTCCAATCCCAGCGCCGTTGAACACTGGCAGGCTGACATCGACAACGACCCCATCGACGACGCGAACCCAGACGCCAGCGGCTCCTACGAGGCCCAGCACAGCGCAGCGGCCTCACGACACTGTGGCTGTCTCATTTGCCTCTTCGTGGCCACGTACGCCATCGTGATAGCCATGCCGTGCAAGGACCAGATCGACGGGTACTTGCCGACACCGAGCCGAGACCCCAGAACCGGCAACGACGACGACGTGAAGCGGCGGCACCAGGCCCACCTGTGCCCACTACACTCCGTCGCACAACGGCATACAACGTCACGCCCGCATTGTGGGGTATTCTCAAGTGGACCAGCGCCAAACTCAGAGATATCGTCTCGGGCGGAGCCAGCGCTGTCGGGTTTGGCCTCGGGGGTGTCCTGAAATGGGCCAGCGGCAAACTTGGAGCTTTTGCCACTGGTGGAGTGGTGTGCGGTCTTCTACTGGTCGGCGCCAAACTCCTCGCTCAAGGAGCCGTTGGACACGTAGGAGCCCGCATCTGTGCGCGGGCCCTGGACTCATCCACAGCCCAGTGGTGCCTCCGCTGTTGCCAACCGAGCAGGAGGCCGCGCGATGAGGCCACATACACAATGCCGCGCACGCCTCCTGACGAACCCGATAGCCAGCACGTGCACTCACTTCGACATCCGCTGCTACAGGAGCACTACGCCGCTGCAGTTGCCGCCGCAGTCGCCGATGTCACCACCGCCGCCACCGCCGCCATTGTCGAAGTCACTGCCGCGGTATCGCGAGCCTCGTCTGTCACACCACGATCGACCAGCCCGTCCCTGCGAGATGGCCCCACGAGCGGCGCGGCCTATGGTAACCCACCGACTCACGAAGACGCCACAGCCCACGCCAGCGACGCCGAGTCAAGGGAACCACGTGAGCGCACCCGCGACAGCCCGTGGTCCATCTTCCGACATGCAGATGCTCGTGGTTCCTCTTCCGACACGGACACCCAACCACCACGTCGGCGAGCACGCTATGCATCACCCGCCAGGCCCCAGGCGCTTTCAGGCCCTGGTACGCCCCATCTAGCCCTCAAGCCACCGACGCGCAACTTACGCAACACTATCCAGCGCGACCCAGCGGTCCCCGTGCCGCCGACGAGCATCCTCAACGCCCTGTACCAAAACGGCTTTGCGCTTGGTAACAGTGGCGTGTCTACTGAGGACATCAAAGACGCTCTGCGACTCCACGACCATCCTCGATTTACCCATGATCTAACACTCCAAGCGCTGGGGCCGTGGACTGACATCATGCAGAGGCCCCCGAACCGCCTCACTTGGGTGCTGGAAGACTCGGGCGGGAATTCAGGCGAGACGATTTTCCCCTACCTCACGCGGGACCTCCGCCAACCCACCACCGACGCGCCCACTGTCTTCTGGCATGGGACCCGCGGCGACCTTGCGGCCCGTCTCGCTGCCAGCGGAGGGCACCTCTTGCCAGGCCCCCGCCGTGAAGCGAAGGGTCGAACTGGCACCAACGTTGGCCGCACGTACGTGAGCGTGCACCCTTTGCTGGCCGCGTGGTACGCAGTGCCGCCCCACCCGCCCTACAGCCTCGAAGACGACACCCTCGTGTGGGGACTCATCGCGCTCTGGATGTGCGAGGCCACCCAACCACCGCGCGGTGAGAACTGGCACAACTTCGTGAAAGGGGGGGCCCATGGAGCGCGCCTCATCTACCCTCGGGTCCTGGGCCTCCTCATCCGCATGGACTGGTGTGCCCCCACGGAAGCTGCCTCCAGGTGCCGTGCCCTACCACAAGCCTATGGCATGGGCGACTGTGCGCGCGCCCTCCACATCGCTGGCTACGATCATCCAGATCTCCGTGAGGCGGCGGAAGCCCACGACCAGGAAGCTAGCACTCGGCGCAGGCTGGACATCGCGGCAGCGTGGCCACCGCCGCAGGCACTATACTCGCCAGAGGCAGCGCGAGCATGGGCTAAACAGCACTACGACACCGAAGCCGCCACCAGGGCCGACCCCAACCAGCCCCGTCCACGAGTCTCGCTTCGCAAGCTCCAGCTGGACCCGCAGCCACTGATCGACCTGGTGTACACTGGCTTGCAAGCCGTCCCCGTGCGGGGGCATCCCGACGCACGTGAGTCGCGCCCCAGCGGCTCCAGCCCTGGGGCCGCGTCTGGCCCACCGCGCACTTACCAGTCAGGTACCACCCTGGCACACAGCCCAGACCGCTCATCGACGACATCAGGAGCCGACGACCGCCGTACGCCTTCCCTCATCAGCGCGGCCGCCGCCCTCGCCCGAGGCCATGCCCGCCTACGGCGATCCCCCTCTCGGTCGTCACGGCAGAGTGGCGGAAACTCCACCTCGGACAACAGCGACATCAAGACGTGGGAGCACATCGAGACGGAAGAGGAGCCGACCGCCTACCACGTTCTCGCCTTCCACGTCCGCGATGTGCGGGCCCGTGTCAATGCCCCCGGCATCGAGGTCTGGCTTGACCCTGGCGATCACCACGATGGCGCCTACTTACCGTGGGGGACGACCGTCATGGGCCATCGCGTTATCGACCCTGCGGTGGCGGGTCGCGACGGCTGGTCATCCTCCACCACGACCATGGCGATACCACTACCAAGCTCTGGGCACCGACCCAAGTCCACGTCAAGGCGGACGACACTTGGCGCACGGTCATGGTACCAGCGGACATGGGGCCCCAGTGGATCGAGCGCCATGCCGACGACGCTCGCCTCCCCGCCGAGGTCGTCCGCACTACAGGCAGTCCTGGTTTGCCGACGTCTGGCCCTTGTGGGATCGACCCCGACCCCACCCAGACGACCCAGGCACAAACGAGCAAGCGCTCCCGCCCCTACCAGGACGCTGGTCATGCCTACAGTGCCGATTCCAATGCTGTCAGTTCTGTGCGGCCCGCCGCAACACGCAGCTCGGCACCTCGGGCCAACCAACGTGCCCAGACTGCGCCTTCAGCGGACTACGTGCACTTATGGACTGGTCCACGGACTACTCTTGCAACAGCTGGACGTGTGCATACAGCACCGACAACAGGGACTCCGACACATGCTGCCTCTCCAGCAGGTGCCCCCATCCGCCTAGTCCGCACAGCCTGTTCGACGTCCGTGCCACAGGGATGCCTCCGCACATCCCTGCCCGCCAATACGGCAACGCGCCAGCCCACCACGACCTCAAGGAACCCCCCCGAGCGCCTTCAGGCCCCGGGGGGGAGCCTCCACAACCAGGCCAAGCAGGTTACCAGGGTCAATGGTACCTTCCACCGAGGCCGCGGCGCGTCCCCAGGCAGTGACTGCCTGACGGCACGAGGCGGCCACCTGGGTTCACAGGAACGGGGATGCCTGAAGAACCGTCCCCCGACCAACCGCTCTGGAGGGAAGGTTACGTGCTCTTCGGCCCCCACCAGGCCCTCAAGGAAGACTTCACCTTCAACAAGACGGTCCGCCGACCTTATTCCCTAGCCATCACCAACATGTACAGGGATCGTGTCACAGTCAGGACCGTCTGCGAGGCTATCGCCGAGCGCATCCACACTACCCGCACCCGCTGGCGAGATGTCGTACTGTACTGGGACGCCGAGGGCGGCCCTGGGCCTCAAGCTCTCGACTATGACATGCGCCTCTGCGACGCCATGGTGAGCCGTGCCACGACCGAAGCTGAGCTGAACCACGACCGTAGCAACCGTGGTAGTTTCTGTCTCTATGGACCAGCGCACCAGCGAGCTGTAAACATCACGGTGCTCCCCGAGCCGCAGAACATTGACTACATGGAGCATGTGCGGCGATACTCACCCGTCGGGGAGACTTACCCAGACCACGCCTTCGAGCACGTCTACCTGGGCTGGCGGCGGCCCGACGTGCCCACCATCCTCCCCGACACCCGCCCGCTCTCGAGAGCCGACCAGCAGCGCTATCAACAGCACCAGCAGCGCATTCAGCAGCGCGACCAACGCGACGCAGGTCAGCCGAGCACGCCACGCTACCGCTCCCCCGCGCGCGTCCCGACAGGCGGCAGCACGGTGCACGGCGGGGGTGCCGCCTATCACCGCGGCCTCATTGGCGCCAGGCCCGCGGCGGTTGGAGCAGCCGCCTCCAGCTACGGCCATGCCCCTCACGCCAGGGTGCACCCAGCGGTCATCGGCTACCCGCGTGCACTCGCGCAGGCCCCCCCACGGGCCACTTCGCCCGTGCCAGGGTCCACGCGTGCCTGGGGCCATTACCCAGGCCGCCACGACAGCACCGCCAGCAACCAGCCCGCAGTGGTAACCCCTGCGGCTTCAGCCCAGGGGGCTGCACCAAGCCGGGGCAGGACAGGGCGCCCTGAAGGATGGCGCGAGGCGAACGTGCGTGCCTGGCAACCGCGCCAACACACGCCCCCGCCAAACGTGGCCGCAGCGCTGCGCCCTGCCCAGGCAAAACCTGGCCCCCCAGAGCGCGAGCGGCAGCCGCTCGTCCCGCTCGTCCTCACGTACACCCAGGCGCACCACAGCGCCTCCCCGCGGCACAGCGAGGGTAGTGCCCACCACGTCAGCCCCCGGCCTGACGCCGTCGACCCTGAACAGGCTGCAGCCTCGGCGGCGGGCGGCACAGGCGGCTCCCGCCAGCCCAGCCCAACACCCTGCGCAGCGCCGATCCGCTCCCCGAGCAGGGCGGACTCTGCGCGCGCTAACGCCCAGGCGACCTCGCCACGTGACCGCCACACGGGCGGGCGCGTCCCGCGCAGCCGGTCCAGCAGCCGCCACAGCTCGCGCAAGGCCCCTGGGAGCTCCACGAGCTCGCCGCCCCGCGAGACTCAGGCTGA
The DNA here is from genome assembly GCA_963575745.1 of Prorocentrum cordatum. NCBI lineage: Eukaryota > Dinophyceae > Prorocentrales > Prorocentraceae > Prorocentrum > Prorocentrum cordatum. Next base: position 54,778 of record CAUYUJ010000725.1, on the reverse strand, counting down.
TGGCCAAGCCCCCGAGGTGGTGCCACGCTTCGGTGCCAGCGCCATCGAACCTGGCCAGGTCGACCTCGAGCCGACGCCGTCCACGGACCAGGAGCTGCCGCCGCCCACCCGCGTGATCGCCCCCCTCGACGAGGCGCCGACCTTCGACCCGTTCAAGAACAAGAACCGCGTCAAGGACCTCGCGGCGGGTTTCGGCGGCGGCTCACCGCTCTCTCCACAGAGTCGTGGCGGCGCCTCCGCCACCTCAGCCGCTGCCGCGGCAGCGGCGGCCCCGCGTGGAGTCAGCCCTGTCCGCAACGCGTGCCTCACGGCAGCGGGCATGGACGAGGCTCAGCGCCAGGCCTCCGACCGCGCTGCTCGAGCTGTTCCACCTGATGCTGCTCATCACGGTACTGACGGGGCGGGCGCGCCGCCGCAGGACGGACCAGCGGTGTCGCGCGCGCAGTATATGCGCGCGCGTTGCGCCGCTGCCGCGCCGAGCCGCCGCCGCTGGTTTGCTTTTGCTCTTGTGTTCGGCAGGACGGATCGAGGAGTCGCCTCCCTCTCCCTCTGCTGCCGTCTCACCTCTCCTCCCCTCGTCCCCCACGGTACAGGAGTGGGGAGGATTTTTCGAGGCAGTTTTGCTGATGTTTATGAACCCCCCCTGGCGCAGTGCCGACCATGCCTCGCCTATACTTCGGGCCTGACGGCGGCTTCAGCCCCGTTCAAGCCAATCTGCAGGGACGCCATGAGCTCCTACTGTGGCCAAGCCTTCTACCTGGGTGAGGGCCAGGCTGCCCTCCACCGTGCGGGGCGTGCCAACCCCAGCTCCACCGACGGAGACGGGCCAGGTCGCTCCATCCACCTCGTCAGCCTCAACATCACGAGTCTCCCAGCGAACTGGCCAACCATCACCGCTCTGGGTGTCGACCACAACGCCGCAGTCATAGCACTGCAGGAGACCCGACATGCCAAGCCTACCAGGCAAGCCATCGCTACCAACGCCGCCAATCCACACCATGGAGGATACCAGGCCAGTCTGGGACCTGTCCTGGATCTGGCGCGTGCTCAGCGCAAAGCTGCCCACGGCGGCACAGACCACACGGTCGTGGGCAACACTGGCGCCTCGGGAGGGGTCGCCATCCTCTCTAAGGACGCCATCGTCGACTCCACCGTCGACGACACTGCGGCCTGTATCGCCACCCTCAAGGCCAAGAAAAGATGGCACGAGGCCTTCCTCCCGCTCTGCACCCAGCACCGCCGCAGGCGGCGACGAAACAACCACGGGCCCGCTGGGATCTACATAGCGAGCCTCTACGGGGTCGCTGGAGGAGACAGCACCGACTTGTTTCGGCTCGCTGACTGCGCCGCCGCGAGGGTCGGCCCAGCCCCGTATTTCATTTGCATGGACGCCAACACGAACATCGACGACAATCCACACCTGCTGCACATGATGCAGCATGGATGGTTTAACGTCGCTGAAGGCACACCAGACCACACCATGCACACTTATGGCAATATCCCTGACTGGGACCGCGTCACCAAGTGCCCCCGCACTTCGCGCATCGATTACATTATCGCCAACCAAGCGGCGCGATCCCTTGTCACCGACTTCTGCTATCTGCGTGACTTGCCAGCGAAGTCCCATGTTGGCCTGCAGGTCACGCTCGACCTTAGCCGCCTCGACCATACGGCCCGACGCCTTCTAGCCCCCACGCCTTACCCCCCTAACGATGGAGCTCATGAGGGCCACGAACTGCAGGCATTAGGGACCCTCATCGCAGGGCGATACCAGGACCGCATGGAGCAGGCCGACACACGCGACGATGTGGAACGCATGTTCGCCCTGGCAAACGAGGCCAGCCATGAATACCATCTCACCCGTCTGCGCGACCTGCCACCTCCACCGCCAGACCACCCAAAAAAGAAGCCCCCCACCATGCACGGGCTCACACCCACGTTCGAGGAGCGACCCGCTGTCCCCCGCGCCTTTCCCACCTACGGAGCTTCCACGATTCACATGAACCGCCTTCGCACGCTCCATCGGCAACTTTGCGAGCTTCGCTTCATCGGACAGCACCATCATATCGACTGCCGTGCTATCCCGCCGTACCTGGCGCAGCGCATCGACTGCACGTGGACCGCGGCCCGCCTTCTCTGCCGCAAGCTGCGCCCCACGGCCCTCCTGGCCTTTCCCGAGGCCTGGGCCCCCGACGTGCCAGCACCACGCGGAGAGCACCTGGACCGTCTGATCCAAAACCTTGACTCAGAGCTGGCGCGACGTGCAAACCAAGCCAAAGCTGAACGCATCAAGATTTGGGCTGAGGGCGTCCGCGAGCCAAGCGGGCGAAAGGCGGCCATATACGCACGGGCTGCCGACTGCTCGCCCACGGCGTATCTCCGCACGCCTACCACTCCCGACGATACACAACTCCACTGCGACACCACCGCCTTCAACCCTGACCAAGCTTGCACGGATGATAGTGATGCCGACACCGAAGCTGGCGGCTTCAGCCCCAGCGACGGTAGCTCGCTCGACACGGACAACGACGAAGGCCACACTTGTGACCCACCACCTGCCCAGGTTCCCGACTACCTCCCCGCCAACGCCATTGTGCCATTGTTGCCAATACCAAAGACATGCTTAAGCTCATGGTCGACACCTGGGAGCCCATCTTGGGCAGGTATCGCGCTCGTGCAGGTCATGACGCCGAAGCCATGCCGACGTGGGCTGACTTTTACGACGAGTACCGACAAGAGCTGCCTACGCCATCACCAGCAGCCCCTTTCCACCTCACCGACGACCAACTCATCCACTTCATTCGCGCCCGTTCACCGCGCCGCGCGGGGGGACTTGACGGCTGGACAACTAAGGAGGCTAAGGAGTTACCCGACGACATCCTTCGCCTCTTCGCCAGCGTCTTACGTGCTATGCAACGCGCTGGCACCATCCCAGAACCCCTCCTTCACGTGCCAAACCCGTGCCTCCGAAAAGGCCGAGGGAAACTCCCGACGGACCAACGACTTCTCTCGGTTCTTTCCGTTTGGATGTACGCGTGGGAAGCGCCAGCCTACCGTAGCCTCACGGACTGGCGGAAAGGATGGACCCACGCCACGAGCTTTGGCGCTGTTCCCAAAGCTACCATTGGGGATGTCAGCACCTCTCTCGCCCTGCGCATCGAGCATGCCAGGGCTTTACTCCTCCCCTTAGCTGGAGCTGCCCTTGACCGACAGAAGTGCTTCGACTACCTCATCACGGACATCTGCCTTAACCTTGCGCTGCACGCGGGGTGCCCTCAAGACATCGTTACCGTCCGCCGAAATTTCTACAGTCACCACAAACGCTACATCCGAATGAACGGAGCGTACTCTAAGGACTTGGCCAGGACTAACGGTCACCTCCAGGGAAGCTCGTGGTCCCTGGACGACATCAAGCTGCTCATGTGCGTGTGGACAAAGAGGCAGCATCGATACGTTCCTCGATCACTCAGCACTACCTTTGTTGACGACAGCAACTCCACTACCCACGCCGCGTCTGAGCTGCAGAAATCTCTTGACGAAGCCGCCAAGTTTGATCGATTCTCAGGTCAACGCATTCACCCTGGTAAAGTGGCAGGGTAGGCGCTCACCGACGAGCTTCACGCCGCCGTTACCCAGCTCACACTGGCGGAGCGCCCCCTACGTGTGGTCGATTCCTTCAAGCTCGTCGGGAGTTACATCAACGCAGAGGCAGCGCCGGCTCCAGCCGCACTTAACCTCACGGCCACCGCAGACGCCCGTGTACGGAGGGCGACTATTCGCCTGCCGCGCATTGGCAAGCTCCCATCGCCGATGCTTATCAAGGCGCGGCACGCCCGCTCCCTTGCTGCCAGCGTCTGAACCACGGGCACCGACATTCAAGCACCATCAGGCCCAGCCAAAACTGCCTACAACCACGCCCTCAAGGCGGCTATCCGCCCCAAGGGGAACAAGTGGGTCGAGTTTTGGACTCTCATGGCCGTGTGCGTCCCAGGACACGCCCTGGAGATCGACGCCATCACGCAGCGTGAAGCATTCCTGTGCCTGCGGCGACAGGTTAACCGCGACGTTACACTCTGCGGGCTCGCCAGAGACCTCCAACACCACGTCCAGACCCTGTTTGGTGGAGGACCTGTCGGGCGACTCGTCCAGTCGCTCCAGCAGCTCCGTTGGACCTGGCCCACATTTGGCATCATGTACGACGACTGGGGCTGCCAGATCAGCTGGCTGAACTTACCCCAAAACGCCTTCCTACACATGCTGCGGGCCTCACAACGCAGAGCCTTTCTGCGGGGGATCAAGCCACGGCGTCACGACCTTGGATACCTTGCCTCTGTCAGACAGGGCCTCGACCTCTTTGCCAGCACGTGGCTCGCTCGAACTAAAGGAGCAGCCAAATGCACTGCCTGGCAGCTGGCGCTCCTCCTGAACTACTTGTCGGGCGGGGACCACACCCAACAGCGACGATCCCGATCAAACACGTCAGCTGACCCCAGCCCCATCTGCCGATACTGCGACGAGGAAGAAGAAACTCAGGAGCACACTGTCCGCGACTGCAAGTGCTGGGCCCGAGAAAGACTCCCTCTCACCACCCTCATCAGTGACGAGCAGTGGGCCCGTCTTCCGCCGCACACAAGACACTGCGGGCTCTTCGATGAAGACCCAGCCCTCCTCGACCTTCAGGCCGACCTCGCGAGGGACCCGCTACCTCAGCCCATACCGCGGCCCCCACCTGAGGGAGATCCTGCGGCTTCAGCCCAGGACTCCTACACCACCTACCTTGACCACGACACTGGTTGGACATGGGTCTACGCTGCACGGACGGTGCATGCACCAACCAAGCCATCCCATTGCTTGCACGAGCGGGCTACGGCGTCTACTACGGCATCGACCACCGCATGAACTACAGTGCACGCGTTCACGGCCTAACGCAGAACGCCCAGGTTGCGGAGACCCTCGCCATTGTCCACCTTACGGCATGCGCCGAACGGCCCGTGCACGTTTTCGTGGACAACCAGGCGGTGGTCGATGGGTTCCAAAGCATCATCGACGGACATCCAGCGCCGCAGGGCACGCACGCGGAGCTCTGGGAAAAGATCCACCGATGTGTTTTGGCCAAGCCCAACATGTTTCGCGTCGAAAAAATCGCCAGCCACCTGGGAGACCTGGGCATCGACCTTGGGCTCATCGGGCCCATTGCGGAGGAGTTCAACCGACAGGCTGACGCCCTTGCCACAATGGCGGCACGCACTCACAACCTTCCAGACGACATTGTCGAAGCTGCCAAAACACGACATCGCCAAGCGACCGTGCTCCATGGGGTCGCTGTCGCTATCTACGAGCGCAGACACCGCACTCTCCCACTCCCGCACCGCAGGGCTGGGTTTACAGCTGCGGAACTCAGCAAAATGGAACCAAACCCCCTGCTGTCGGACCAGACACCACCCGCGGCTGGACCAGACATCCCGCAGAACCCGGACGAGCTCTGGGCCGAGGCCCAACGGGCGATATACGACGAACAGGAGGACGACCCGTTCGGCTTCGGCGGGGGACTAGACTTCCTGGACGACGGGCCAGCCAGCGCCAACCTTGCCCCGTCGGGCATCCGCACGACGCCCTCGACTCCGACACCGAGAGCGGCACCGCACCCACATGATGACGTCGCACACCTCCAAGACGCTGATGAACAGGAGGACGACCCGTTCGGCTTCGGTGGGGGATTGGACGTCTTGGACGACGGCCCAGCCAGCGACAACCCTGCCCCGTCGGGCAACCTCTCGACGCCTACCGCGACTCAGTCTCCGAGAGCGACATCGCACCCACATGGTGATGTCGCCCACCGTCAAGACACCGACGATGACCTGGTTGACCCCCTCGGACTGAGTGGCAGCATTGACGACGCTCCGCCGACACCCCACGCTGCCGACCATGCCGCCCTATTGAGACGCCACCCTACTACGCGGCCGACCTCAGAGCCCTCGCATGGCATCATGAATGGTCCTACCGTGCCAACCACTCCGTCCCCCCACCAGCGCCAGCCCGCGGGGGCGGCTTCAGCCCCCCCGCAGGGCACCGAGCCAGTCAGGCCGTCGCACCCCGTCCATGCTCCCATTGTTGCTGGGCGAGAGGATGCGGCTCTTCCGACCTCACGGGGCGTGGCCCTAGCGGCTCCAGCCCTGGGGCCGTGTGTTACCCTCCAGTCACCTCTCAAGGGTGACGGCCGTCAGCACACGGGGTGCCGTACAACGCTAGTCCACCACCTGGCCAGGCGCACCGACCTCGTCCCTGCCACGAGGCTCGCGGCCGCTGGCACTGAGCAGCCGCCCCTCACCGACCGCGAAACCGAGCTGTCCCAGGCTATGGCCGCTCTTCAGCAGAGGTGTGCTGCTCTCGCCGCGGACCTCGCCGCTGCTCAAGCCCGTCAAGGCCCTTTGCTCCAGCGCCTCCACAGCGCCGGGCGAGCCTTCGCCGAGCTGCTGACGCCCTCGTCCGATGGTGCCGTGCCGTCACTCCCTATCCAAGCTATGCTGTCATCGCTCCGCGGCGTTCCACCTGGTGCCCCGCGCTACTTTCCTCCTTTCTGCCTGCCCGTGCGTACGCGTGGCTCCGCGTCCACGGTGTCAGGGCGTGGGGGCGGGGGGTGCCCCGTCCCTGCGCGCCGCTTTGCGGCCGAGCGCCCAACTGGCGGTCTGCCAAGCCGCCTAGCCACGTGTCAGCACGTCGCCTTCCTTGTTGGGGCCTCTTTCTTCACGCGGTCTGACAGGTGAGATCTTCACCGTCTGTCCGCCGTCTGTAGCGTCTGTCGCACTGCGCCGGGGGTGGGTTTTTTTGTTGCCCGCCCTCGTATCTAAAGGCTGCACCGCCGCTAATAGTGCTTGGCGAGTTGTCGCACCGCAGTGCGCCTCGCGGACGGACCCTGGTCCGCTCTCTCTCTCTCTCTCTCTCTCTCTCTCTCTCTCTCTCTCTCTCTCTCTTTCTCTCTCTTTCTCTCTCTCTTTCTCTCTCTTTCTCTCTCTTTCCCTCTCTTTCTCTCTCTTTCTCTCTCTAGTCTCGGCTCGAGAGTGCCCAGCGCTCAGACCGCAGCCGCGACGCGAAGCGCCCCGCCTCGGAGCCAGACTCCCAGGCCTCGCGAGACCGGAGGGGTCCCAGCAGGACCCTACTGATTCGCGTCACCTCTCCCCACCAGAGCGCCCGCAGCAATGGCCCCCAGTAAGCCGGAGCGCCGTCGCTCTTCCAAGCAGCCCCCGAGTTCACGTCCTGCTGCTGAAGGGTCTCTCCTCCAACGCAAGCAGGACTGCATCGCAGCGTTCAAGCAAGCGGGGTCTGACCGCCCCACGGCCGCATACAACGGGCTTGCCGAACTGAACGCGGACGAGCTCCAGGCGACGTACGACATACAAGTCCAACACGAAGAAGCTTGGCAGCGCCCTGATCCGCATGTGCGCCGCCAACCAGATCAGCTACACGCTCGATCATCACCAGCGCAGTAAGCCTAAGCGCATTGGCGGTGACACATCACACCCACCAGCGGGTTCCGCACGTCTTCAGGCTGCGGACACCCAATTCATCGCCTTGGACCCGGCCTTTTGGAAGGTCCCTGTCCTCGCCGAACCCACGTCTCCTGACGACGGCAAGACGTACAAGCCCAGTATCAGCCTCCACGACTACGAGAGCGGTGAACGGCTGCTGCAACACCACCTCGAGCAGGGCAAGCGAACCACGGGTCAGCTTGCGATTGCTGTCATGGGCCCAAAAAACGACAACTACGTCGGTACCGAGCTCGCCGTCCCCGTGCTGAAGCGTCAACCCAAGGCGCCCAAAGTGGTCCACACGCACGTCCCCGTGACCGTGTACCAGCTGGGCACCAAGGAAGTCGCCTGCACGGAAAAAGTAGCCGTCGCCACCATCGACCCTGCCGACCACGTATGCTGGATTCGGGCGACCATGCATGAAACCGAGGCCATCGCCGCAGTCCCCTCATGCATCAGGCCTTCGAGGACCAGTTCTCGGGAGGTGCCCCCGTGAACGGTGGTCCACGCGCCAAGGGTCCTTTCCGAAGGGACTCCGCTCCACAGGACAAGGCGCGCCAAAACCAAAAGCACAGGGAGTCCAAGAAAGACGCTCGCCGCCAGGAGCTCGATAGTCAGCTCCAGGACACCTTCAAGGCCCTCTTCCACGGCAATTTTAAAGCCGTCACCATCCTCGAACCCTGCAAAAGCCTAGGCAGGTTTGGACCGGGCGTCGGAAAGAGGTCCCTGGCTGCCACCTTCGGCGTCAGTCTCCAAGCGGTCGACAAGGTCTTGGCGGGATCAGGGCAACTCGGTGCCACCTACGACCTCAGCAACGTAGGTGCAGACGAGCCCACCGCAGACAAGTATCAGACCGCGTGGTTCCCTGAGGACCAGCCCATCACGATGGCAGATGCGTTCCAGAAGTCGGTGGAGTTCAAGGCCCTGGGAGTCGTCAGGCACGGCAAGTCAGGCTTACTGGGGATCCGTGTTCCACGGGGGTCAGACGCCGCCAAGGCTGCTGCCGTCGGCATCCGTGGCTGCGAGGCTACCCTCGCCAAGGCGCGTTACCGCATCACTGGCATTGCGGCACGCCACGCCACGCTGACCCAGCTCACCAAGACTCTCACGGGCCCGTCCGTTAAATGGGACTGTGAGGTCTACCACACCGCCTGGGACCCTGCCACTGCGGCCCAGTTTGCCTTAGTGCGCGCCCATCGGCCCCCACTCACCTATACGGTGCAGGTCGCGGGGTGCCCCATCCCGTGGAGCATCACCGAGGCCTCGCTGGCTGAGGTGGTGCCGAAGCGGGACAACGTTACCATCGTCACGCCTACCACCATCACAGAGCCTGTGACGCCGCCAGCCCGTGGTGGCGGCTTTAGCCCCGCCACCGGCACACTTCTCACCAAAGCGGCCCAGAGCCCCTACCTCCACGACCTCATGACTGCCACGCCCAAAGGCAAGGGCGTCGCACCGCTCCCGATCCCCAAGGAGGAGCCTTCAGCCAAGCGCCACCGATCCTCCAGCGGGAAACGTGACGCCACGCCGCACGCAAAGTCACACTGCGCCCCAGGCCGCAGCTCCTCTGCACCCCCGCGCGGCACGGACGGAGCCGCTGAACAGACGGCCGCCCCAGGATCAGGTGGTCATGACTCTCGGCTTGGCACGGTGGCGGCAGAAGGTGGGGGCCACACCGAAGGCGACGCTGCCACAGCCGCCGAAGTACCATGCGACGCCGACGACGTCGAGATCCTCTCATCAGGCGATGAATACAGCGTGGCCTCCCACGAACTCAACACCTTCGGCGAACGCTTCGCATCGGCCTCTAAACCGCCAGATGCTGCCACGACCCGCATCCAGCACATGGAACAGCAGCACGAGCTGCTAGCCAACACGGTGGATAACATGCAGGTGCAGCTTGCGGGCGTTCTCTCCTCCCAGGCCACACTCACGGAGCACGTTTCAGGGCTGGAACGGGGGCTTGCCACCGTCGGCACCCAGCGACAGATGGCAACCGCCGACGCCGCTGCACTGCGCGGCGACATCCAGACCCTCCTCGGGCACCTCACGGGATGCACCATCCACCTGCCACAAGTAGCCACTCCGGAAACTAAGAAGGAGGAAGCTGCAGCGGCCGCCGAACCCGTGGCTGCCTGCGGTTGGATCGACCAGCCAGGCCAGGTCACCCCAGGGACGGGGCCCCCAGGGGCCGACAATGGCAAGGACAAGGGTCGGGCCACCCAGGAACCCTATTGAAGGTGCCTCAGAGAGCCCGCCTCAGCCCTCCGAGGAAGCGCCTTCAGAGGCATCTCTCCCCTCTTCGCGTCGTTTCTCTTTCTTGTCACCTCATGTCTGTTTTGGCAGCAGCACGCGCAATCTATCTGGTGTAGGGACACCCGTAGTCTTGCAGGGGGCGTGATTGTAGCAATGTGCATGAGCATTCAGGGGTATTTGAGGACGTGTGCTGCCACGCAGCTTTCGGCTCATCGCTCGCGCCGCCCGCCAGGCCTCGCCATCATGTGGCGCCTTGCTTGCAGCCTGGCCCTCCCCTCGCTCGCTGGAGCACACCCGTCTTCAGGCGGTGCGCCCCAGCATGGAGGAGAGGTTTTCCTGCGACACGCTGAACGTGGGACTTTCTTCTACCTCTACGATGACAGCATCTACAAGTACGATCACTGCACCATTTTGGGCCCGATCGTGAACAGCCCCGCCGCCGCGGGTCCGTGCGGCAACGGATCGCTGGGCGCCATCGCGAGCGCATGCACGCCCTCGACAACTACGACACATGCATCGCAGTCCACCCCCAGCGTGGCCTCGACCGTCGTGCAGCACATCCTTGACGGGGCCGCTGACAAAAGCCAGGCACGCAGTGGCGGCTTCAGCCCCGCTGTCGTGCCCCGCTATAGCCCCACGGGTCTCGCTACCCCTCTGTGCGCCAGGGGCGAACCCGAGGAGGACCCCGCTTTCTGGCACCTGATGATGATCCGAGCTCGGCTCATACCGTGCGCTGCGGCGTGGGCACCAGGTGAGGACCACCAGGACGTGTTCTGGGCATGGCTCGAGGACTGCGTCCCGTACATCCTGGCGACGCTCCATCTGCCACAGTACGACCACTTTTTCCAGGAGGACTCCGAAGAGAAAAACGACGCCCTGCGCCAGCGCACCGCGATCGACATGTGCGAGGACATCTGGCTTAGAGCAGGCCCCGACAGACAGCGCACCAACCGCAACCTCACTCGTATCCAGAGCAGCCGCGAGTACCCCACCCGCTACTTTGGCCTCCTTCTGGAATGCCAGGGCGCTCGTGCTCAGCTCGTCGGCCCTGAGGCTTTCACGGCACCATTGCCGCCATACCTCTCACGGGCCCACGCCTTGCTGCCAAGAGGCCTCCCGCCACCCGACCAAGACGCCCTGGCGTACCTCGCGGATGCGATCCTGCATCGCCCGCCAGACATGCAGCCGCTTGTCGAGGCGGAGCTCGCCGCGGCACCGATGGAACCGCTAAACCTACCACCGCCAGCTGGCCCCCTCGCCCAGCACGCCACGTGCGACCAGCCCGCGGCCGACGCCGAACCGCTTCTGCTCCAGCACATTGCGGCCAGCGACATCAGCAACATATCCCTGGACTCGTTCCACGCGTCGGACGATAGCCAAGACGACATGGAAACCCAGGATCGCAACGGCACGGCACCGCCAGGTGACACAGCCCAGCGTGACCGTGATAGCGAATCCTACATAGGGCGCCCCCCGTCGCACAGCAGTCCGCCAAACAACTCTGCCCAGGCCACTCCCAGCGCACAGTTCAACGACGCTGAAGGCGCCACTGCCGCCGACGCGACAAGCCATCCCACTGCATCGCCTGCTCTAACCAGCCCGCGCAGTGGCGGCTTCAGCCCCGCTGCAGCATTGGCTGGACCTGGACGTCTCAGACCGCAGGCGGCAGTACCACGCCCCGCACCCTTGTCTGCCGTGCTAACGTGACTGACTCCAATCCCAGCGCCGTTGACCACTGGCAGGCTGACATCGACAACGACCCCATCGACGACGCGAACCCAGACGCCAGCGGCTCCTACGAGGCCCAGCACAGCGCAGCGGCCTCACGACACTGTGGCTGTCTCATTTGCCTCTTCGTGGCCACGTACGCCATCGTGATAGCCATGCCGTACAAGGACCAGATCGACGGGTACTTGCCGACACCGAGCCGAGACCCCAGCTACCGGCAACGACGACGACGTGAAGCGGCGGCACCAGGCCCACCTGTGCCCACTACACCCCGACGCACAACGGCATACAACGTCACGCCCGCATTGTGGGGTATTCTCAAGTGGACCAGCGCCAAACTCAGAGATATCGTCTCGGGCGGAGCCAGCGCTGTCGGGTTTGGCCTCGGGGGTGTCCTGAAATGGGCCAGCGGCAAACTTGGAGCTATTGCCACTGGTGGAGTGGTGTGCGGTCTTCTACTGGTCGGCGCCAAACTCCTCGCTCAAGGAGCCGTTGGACACGTAGGAGCCCGCATCTGTGCGCGTGCCCTGGACTCATCCACAGCCCAGTGGTGCCTCCGCTGTTGCCAACCGAGCAGGAGGCCGCGCGATGAGGCCACATACACAATGCCGCGCACGCTTCCCGACGAACCCGATAGCCAGCACGTGCACTCACTTCGACATCCGCTGCTACAGGAGCACTACGCCGCTGCAGTTGCCGCCGCAGTCGCCGATGTCACCACCGCCACCACCGCCGCCATTGTCGAAGTCACTGCCGCGGTATCGCGAGCCTCGTCTGTCACACCACGATCGACCAGCCCGTCCCTGCGAGATGGCCCCACGAGCGGCGCGGCCTATGGTAACCCACCGACTCACGAAGACGCCACAGCCCACGCCAGCGACGCCGAGGCAAGGGAACCACGTGAGCGCACCCGCGACAGCCCGTGGTCCATCTTCCGACATGCAGATGCTCGTGGTTCCTCTTCCGACACGGACACCCAACCACCACGCCGGCGAGCACGCTATGCATCACCCGCCAGGCCCCAGGCGCCTTCAGGCCCTGGTACGCCCCACCTAGCCCTCAAGCCACCGACGCGCAACTTACGCAACACTATCCAGCGCGACCCAGCGGTCCCCGTGCCGCCGACGAGCATCCTCAACGCCCTGTACCAAAACGGCTTTGCGCTTGGTAACAGTGGCGTGTCTACAGAGGACATCAAAGACGCTCTGCGACTCCACGACCATCCTCGATTCACCCATGATCTAACACTCCAAGCGCTGGGGCCGTGGACTGACATCATGCAGAGGCCCCCGAACCGCCTCACTTGGGTGCTCGAAGACTCGGGCGGGAACTCAGGCGAGACGATCTTCCCCTACCTCACGTGGGACCTCCGTAAACCCACCACCGACGCGCCCACTGTCTTCTGGCATGGGACCCGCGGCGACCTTGCGGCCCGTCTCGCTGTCAACGGAGGGCACCTCCTGCCAGGCCCCCGCCGTGAAGCGAAGGGTCGAACTGGCACAAATGTTGGCCGCACGTACGTGAGTGTGCACCCGTCGCTGGCCGCGTGGTACGCAGTGCCGCCCCACCCGCCCTACAGCCTCGAAGACGACACCCTCGCGTGGGGACCCATCGCGCTCTGGATGTGCGAGGCCACCCAACCACCGCGCGGTGAGAACTGGCACAACTTCGTGAAAGGGGAGGCCCACGGAGCGCGCCTCATCTACCCTCGGGTCCTGGGCCTCCTCATCCGCATGGACTGGTGTGCCCCCACGGAAGCTGCCTCCAGGTGCCGTGCCCTACCACAAGCCTATGGCATGGGCGACTGTGCGCACGCCCTCCACATCGCTGGCTACGATCATCCAGATCTCCGTGAGGCGGCTGAAGCCCAAGACCAGGAAGCTAGCACTCGGCGCAGGCTGGACATCGCGGCAGCGTGGCCACCGCCGCAGGCACTATACTCGCCAGAGGCAGCGCGAGCATGGGCCAAACAGCAATACGACACTGAAGCAGCCACCAGGGCCGACCCAAACCAGCCCCGTCCACGCGTCTCGCTTCGCAAGCTCCAGCTGGACCCGCAGCCACTGATCGACCTGGTGTACACTGGCTTGCAAGCCGTCCCCGTGCGGGGGCATCCCGACGCACGTGAGTCGCGCCCCAGCGGCTCCAGCCCTGGGGCCGCGTCTGGCCCACCGCGCACTTACCAGTCAGGTACCGCCCTGGCACACAGCCCAGACCGCTCATCGACGACATCAGGAGCCGACGACCGCCGTGCGCCTTCCCTCATCAGCGCGGCCGCCGCCCTCGCCCGAGGCCATGCCCGCCCACGGCGATCCCCCTCCCGTTCGTCACGGCAGAGTGGCGGAAACTCCACCTCGGACAACAGCGACATCGAGACGTGGGAGCACATCGAGACGGAAGAGGAGCCGACCGCCTACCACGTTCTCGCCTTCCACGTCCGCGATGTGCGGGCCCGTGTCAATGCCCCCGGCATCGAGGTCTGGCTTGACCCTGGCGATCACCACGATGGCGCCTACTTACCGTGGGGGACGACCGTCATGGGCCATCGCGTTATCGACCCTGCGGTGGCGGGTCGCGACGGCTGGGTCATCCTCCACCACGACCATGGCGATACCACTACCAAGCTCTGGGCACCGACCCAAGTCCACGTCAAGGCGGACGACACTTGGCGCACGGTCATGGTACCAGCGGACATGGGGCCCCAGTGGATCGAGCGTCATGCCGACGACGCTCGCCTCCCCGCCGAGGTCGTCCGCACTACAGGCCAGTCCTGGTTTGCCGACGTCTGGCGCTTGTGGGATCGACCCCGACCCCACCCAGACGACCCAGGCACAAACGAGCAAGCGCTCCCGCCCCTACCAGGACGCTGGTCATGCCTACAGTGCCGATTCCAATGCTGTCAGTACTGTGCGGCCCGCCGCAACACGCAGCTCGGCACCTCGGGCCAACCAACGTGCCCAGACTGCGCCCTCAGCGGACTACGTGCACTTATGGACTGGTCCACGGACTACTCTTGCAACAGCTGGACGTGTGCATACAGCACCGACAACAGGGACTCCAACACATGCTGCCTGTCCAGCAGGTGCCCCCATCCGCCTAGTCCGCACAGCCTGTTCGACGTCCGTGCCACAGGGATGCATCCGCACATCCTTGCCCGCCAATACGGCAACGCGCCAGCCCACCACGACCTCAAGGAACCCGCCCGAGCGCCTTCAGGCCCCGGGGGGGAGCCTCCACAACCAGGCCAAGCAGGTTACCAGGGTCAATGGTACCTTCCACCGAGGCCGCGGCGCGTCCCCAGGCAGGGACTGCCTGACGGCACGAGGCGGCCACCTGGGTTCACAGGAACGGGGATGCCTGAAGAACCGCCCCCCGACCAACCGCTCTGGAGGGAAGGTTACGTGCTCTTCGGCCCCCACCAGGCCCTCAAGGAAGACTTCACCTTCAACAAGACGGTCCGCCGACCTTATTCCCTGGCCATCACCAACATGTACAGGGATCGTGTCACAGTCAGGACCGTCTGCGAGGCTATCGCCGAGCGCATCCACACTACCCGCACCCGCTGGCGAGATGTGGTACTGTACTGGGACGCCGAGGGCGGCCCTGGGCCTCAAGCTCTCGACTATGACATGCGCCTCTGCGACGCCATGGTGAGCCGTGCCACGACCGAAGCTGAGCTGAACCACGACCGTAGCAACCGTGGTAGTTTCTGTCTCTATGGACCAGCGCACCAGCGAGCTGTAAACATCACGGTGCTCCCCGAGCCGCAGAACATTGACTACATGGAGCATGTGCGGCGATACTCACCCGTCGGGGAGACCTACCCAGACCACGCCTTCGAGCACGTCTATCAGGGCTGGCGGCGGCCCGACGTGCCCACCATCCTCCCCGACACCCGCCCGCTCTCGAGAGCCGACCAGCAGCGCTATCAACAGCACCAGCAGCGCATCCAGCAGCGCGACCAACGCGACGCAGGTCAGCCGAGCACGCCACGCTACCGCTCCCCCGCGCGCGTCCCGACAGGCGGCAGCACGGTGTACGGCGGGGGTGCCGCCTATCACCGCGGCCCCATTGGCGCCAGGCCCGCGGCGGTTGGTCGCCTCAGACACCCTGCCAGAAGGGCCCCCGCCAAAATCTTCCCCTAACAGACGGGGGGCTGCATGAGCCGCGCGCGCAACTGGGCGCCCGGCTACGCCCGCAACGCCCGCGGCACAACGCGGAAGGGAAGGAATCATTATCATCGCATCGTATTCCCACGAACATCGCCACGCTAGAGCCCGATCGGGGCGGGGGTTCGGGAAAAGGAAACGCGGCGCCTGCATGACGCCGCATGATGATGTCGCCCCCTGTCGTTGGCGGCGGCTCAAGATCTGGGCAATGCGCCCTGCTGTGGCATGGGGCGTGCCGCCCAAATCACACGTGTGGTCGAGTTCCACCCTCTGGCAAATGCGTTGTGGTTTTGTTGCCCAACGCCGTTTGGGGCGCGGTCGGGAGGGACTGTCTGCGACGGCACGCCCCTAGCATGCGCCTCGTGGTGGGAGGCTGGCGCCGCAGACTCGCGCGACGACAAGGAACTGTCGCAGCGGTGGCGTTCGTCGCGTTCATGTCTCCACGTCGCGGCCACGGCGGCGACGGCGTTTGGCCCCGAACCCCATCTAGCGAGAAGGACGGGCATTGAAGAGCACAGTCCAGCCCTGTGCGGCCCATGCGGGCCCAGGCTGGGACCATCATTCGAATGACAAGGCACGGCCTTCTGGGATTTCGTGGTCGGCCTTCTTTCGGCTCCACGAAGCGCGTGCTAAAAAAAATCCTGCTCCTCGTTATCCTCATCATCCCCCTCCTCCTTTTCATCCCCCTCCTCCTCGTCCTCCCCCTCCTCCCAATCCCCCCGCGCCCTCCCGCATTCCCGCCCGCCTCCCTTCCCCTGAGGACGAAGGGGAGCTGGAGGTGAGAGACAGCGTAGAACTCCGCATGCGTGCAACCATTGAAAGGTAGACCGGCCGCAACATAACACGACTGATACGACACATGATTTCTCTGCTGCAAGAAACCTGGAGCTCGTTGTTCCCCCGGCCGCAAGCTGTCGCCGGCACCTCCATTCGCACGAGGTTGCCCAGCTTTGCCTACGCCCTGCTAGAGCCCACGTGAGAAGACGAGCGCGCAGCCACAGAAGTATCCGCCGAGGCGCACCAGCAAGCGGCATTGCATCCAACTTTCGTGTGGAAGCCCTCTCACACCCGAGCCCCTACATGATGAAACGAGCTGGAGCCCGCGACCGCTCCGATTAGCAAAGTAGACCCTTGACCTTCCTTCGTGCTTCCATGCACGGAAGGCCCCCCCAAGCTATACACGCATAGCTACGATCAGATGCTGCGCGGGATAACTCGGCAGCAAGCGCCCGCCGCGTCGGAAGCTAAATCGCATCACGGCGGGCTCCTTTTCATGAACAGAGACCTCACCAAAGCCTTCTTATCATCCGCCGCCTTCTTAACGGCAGGACTCTTGGCCTTGGCATCTTTCTCGTCGGCGTTCTTCCCCTTGGGGCCAGCGAGGGTCAGAGCTTTCGCCGCGGACTGCCTCTCGCTCGGCGCGAGGGCCCAACCGAACTTGATGACCTCCTTGATGTCCTTGTACACGAGCTTGGCCTCCGCATCCTGCATCTTTGCCTTCACTGCCTCGTAGTGCTTCGCGATGGCGGCCTGGCCATAGAGCGTCCCCGCCGCCCCATCACTGCCAGCCGCCTCCTCGAACTCGCATTGGTTTTTGAGGCATTCCTGGAACTTCGTCATGAAGTCCGACTCTTTGGCCTTCTCCAGCCCCGGGGCCGCGCCGGCGCAGATCGCCTTCACGTAGCCGTAAACCGTCGTCCACCATGACTTCGAGGACGCGCCGCAAAAGTACAGCAGCTGGGACGTGTTGATACTCTCGAAGTTCGCCAAGATCTCCGAATCCTTCTTGCGGAGGGGCGGGGTGGGGAAGCACCCGATCACCTTGCCCTCCAAGCGCGACTGCGCCATGGTGCCCGTCACCGCCTCCCAAAAGCCACGCTCGATCTTGCTGAAACGGTCGTTGGAGTCCATCCACGAGCGCTTCTTCTTCATGAGCGCCATGATGGACACTGCCGAGGCCTCGTCGTCATCGAGCGAGTCCGCCAGGGTCTGCCGCACCAACTTGCCACCCTTGCTGATGCAAGCGTCGGATATATCCTTCTGCACGGGCTCTCGCTCAGCAAGTTGGTCCTCGCACCACATCTTTTTCACCTTCCCGTTCTCCACAAGCCACGCGCGGCAGCGTGACTCCACCGCGGAAGTGTAGTAGTCCAAGTGCGAAATGCACGGCGCTGGCGAAGGGGATCCACGATATTTCATGTCGAAAATGCGGACTTTGGGGAATCGGGAGTTCGCGTCCATGCCCTCGTCCTTCATGGACCTCAAGAAACCTCTGACGACTACGTTGAGGCCAGTAGGAGGGAAGGGGAGGGAGAAGAGGACGGAGAAGGAAAAGGAGGAGGGCGGAAGCAGGATCGGGGGAAGGAAAGAAGAGGATGAGGGGGAGGCGGGGGGGGGGGGAGGAAAAGGACGGCTGAAGGGGGCTGCGGGGAGGGGAGTGATATAAAGGAGAGGGGGGGGACAGGGACATGAGACATAAGGGGGAGAAGAATAGAAAGGAGGAGGAGGATTATGCGGAAATCTTGTATCGTCAACGCGACCTGCGCGATTCGTTGCAAGGACCGGTTTGTTGATCCTGGCCTCGGCCTCCAGCGATACGATGGCCCTGTCGACAAGCACCGCGCCGCGGTCAACGTCGATCTGTTTGAGCGCCCGCCCGAACAAGCGCGCCCCGATGAAGCTTGAAGCGGTGACTTTTCGAAGCTGGTCCTGGCAATCCGTCCACTTCCCCTCCTGCTTGAAGCACACCTCTGTCTCGGCCCTCGGGGCGAAATGGGACGCGTAATCGGACGCCTCGCACCACCACTCGTACGACGTCTTGCCCTGCGCCTTGTAGGAGAGCAGCTCTTTCACCACGGAGTAATCCAAATGGTCGTGCATGAGGTCGGTGTACTTCTTGAATTTCTCATGGAGGCCAAGCCGCAGGATGAGCCTCAAGAAGCTCAAACAAATCTGCGCATTGTCCAAGTTTTTCATCGGGGGTGTCTTCAAGACCTGCTGCGCCGCAGCAGCGAAGTTGCGCTGATTCACATCAGCAACGTTCTCGCACCAATCGTGCCACAGGATCAAGCAACGCTTCGTCTCGAGCAGGTCCATGATCGCAGCCTGCGGACAGAGAACAACAAAACACGTACCAAAGACCAATGCATGTTTTAATTGTGTGCATTGTTTGATAATGTTGCCATTTTGGCTTAGATGGCCGATGATATGATCAAGGCGGCCTCGAGAGACTCGTCCATCTCCTGGCTGTCGTCTTCGACTTGCATTTGTGCCAGGGGCGAGTTGGGATCCTGGTTCTTGATGCGAAGGTCGTTGTAGTACGTTTTCCCCATGGTTATGTCCTCGCCGTCCAGCTTGCGCAGTTTGTCCCTCTTGACCTGGTCAAACACAGTGCCCTCAATGCCGAGCTTGTTGACGTGAGTCTCCGTCACGGTCCATCCGGGGAAGTTGTCGGCCACGGCCTTCTCTGTGGCCTCGTCGATGGTGCGCTTGCCCTTCTTGGCGCGCTGGGCCCCCTTCTTCATCTCGTCGAGGTCGTCCTTGTCCTGCAGCCGCTTGGTGGCCGCGGCCTTGGCATTCGCCTTTCGGGCCACGGCGGCTTTGGTTGCCTTGGCGGCCTTCTTGGACTTCATGGCCTTCACCATGCTGAGGCCGCTGTAGGTCTATGTTGCTTTCCGAAGCGTTGTGCCACGACGCCCCTTGAGACAAAAACGGCTGTGGAGGGGAAGGGAGGAGCATAACGGAGGGAGGAGGAGGCAGAGAGGGGCAAGGGGAGGAAGACGAGAAGGAGGAGGGAGGAATCGTGGCCCCTTATCTCCCATCACCCGCCAGCTGTGACAACTGAGGGGCACGAAAGATGTCAATGAGGTGCCGCACATATTTGCGCTGCCAGTCGGGGGCACGATGTACTGGCATGCTCCGATATGCTCCAAGAGGGGCGGGGCAAACATTTACACTGATAGCCTGTCGTTACCGAAGAGTGAAAACGCGGAATGGTCTTCAATCGAGCTCGGCCTGTGGTGGGATCATATACGCCTCAAGTCTTCTCAGCTGCTGGCGCAGACCGGTGGGGAAACTCTTCCAACGGCAACGACCCCCATCGAAGACCTCCAACGGCGCACAAAAGGTTGCACGCACAGCCGGCCAGTGCCCAGCAGGGCCGACAAACACGCATTCATCCGCTGGCGCGCCTGCGCGGCAGTGGCGTGTTACAGCGCCTCCGGACTGTCTGGTAGGGTTTCCGTATTCTGCTGAGGGGCCCCCAAAGACACCCCCGTCCTGGTCTCAGACTTCTGGGTGCCCAGCTCCTCTCTCCTATGGGACCCAGTCCCAACTGTAAATATATGGGCCCGCGCTCCCGAGGCCACGAACCCTCGTAAACAAAATGGGCCCAAACCATCAACGCCAAAATGGCCCAAGATGCCTCCAAGACGGCCAAAGATGGCCTCCAGAACGGCTCAACATTCTCCCTCGTGTGGCCGCATCTCTCCGTTTGGAGCCGGTCGCAGAAGGGAGCGATCATGTATCAGCCGAGGATATGACAGAGTCGTGCTGCAGGCTGCGACTAACCCGTTTTGTCGCTCTGAGCGTCGCCAAGACGCATTGGGGAAAGTCTGTACAAAACAACCGTTTGGTACAGAGTTTCCCCCTTCATGTTTCCAGGGTTGCTTGCACTCGAGGTTGACGCGTCGGTGATCGTCCTAGTTGTGCAGTCCCGGGCACGCACGTCGTTGCTGGCGCGAGTTTTGATGGCAATCTAAACGGTCGCGACCGTTTAGAATGCCATGGCCGCCGCGACCGTTTAGATTGCCACCGCGACCGTTTAGATTGCCACCATACTGTTTCGAAGCGCACTGGCGTCACGAAACTCGGCCCCCAAATGCCTCAGGTGAAGATGCTGAGTTCCACGCTGCCTCCTCACCCTCCTCATCCTCAGCCTCATCCTCTCCTCCTCCCCCTCCCCTTCTCCAGGGAGCGGGGGAGAGGCAGGGGAAACGACACAGCGGGAATGGAGGGGGGCGGGGAGGAAAGGCAACGGCCCCGTCCGAACGGAACACCTCTGCAGGCTCAAAGCGGGGGCTGGGATACGGCAAGGCACTGCGACTGTCATATGGGGGAGCCCACCGCGCCGCCCAGCAAAGAGGGCGGGGAGCGGGAAGGAGGGGTAACTGGAGGGATTGGATTGCGCCCGCCACTCAGCGCAACTTAGCAAGGCAATGCGAAACAGTGCAACAACGGACGTAAAAATCAACACCGCCGATCGTAAAATGGAGCGCTGGAGCGCAATGCAGATGTAGCTGAAGTGGCGTTGGGGCCGCGGGGTCGGGCGGGAGCCGACTCTGATTCCAGCTGCCCGGGACGGCTGGCTTCGAAAATGTCCGAAGATTTGGCGCGGTGGCCAGCCGGGCACGGGGTGGAAACGTAACGAATTTCCCCCCTCGCCACAGCCAGCCCTCAACCTCTTCGGGGTGGAAACGTAACGAACTCCCCCCCTCGCCACAGCCAGCCCAGAACTTCTTCTAGGGGGGGAAATTCGTTACGTTTCCACCCAAGGCACGGGGTGGAAACGTAACGAATTTCCCCCCCTCGCCGCAGCCCCCCAGAAGCTCTTCGAGGTCCCTGGGCCCCCTGATTTTCGATGCCTCTTTGAGGTGCCGTCCCGATGCGCCCCGACAGGGACGCGAGGAGAAAGGGGGGGGGGCCAGAGAGAAGGCCCCCCAAAACTTCGGCCAGGGAGGCGCGGCGGAAGTTTTGGGGAAGAGTTTTCGGGGCCCGATTTGGCCCCCGAGGGAAGCCCCCCACAAAAGAAAAACCTTCTCCCCAAAACCTGTCCCAAAACCTCCCCCAAAATCTACAAGATTGAATTCACTATTTAGAAATATTGGAGCGGGATTTGGGGAGCGTTTTGGTGGATATCGCGTTGGATAAGCGCGCTTGAGCCTCGTCAAGCAACTCCCCTCGGCCGGATCGCCCGCAACTCCCGCACGCGGACGGCGAGCTGCGGCGAAGCCCCCCTAGCAAGCTCAGTCAGCTCGGGCGGTTCCTGATAGCCCTGGATGTCCCCGGCCCGAAACCGGAAATCATCCCGGCAACCGTCATCGAAATACCTCTGGTAAAAATACGACAACTTGTGGATCCATGCGTTCACCATGGTCAAGCACGCCGCTTCGTCATATGAGCGAATGCTGTAGCTCCTGGAAGCCTGGATGCCATACTTCCGGACGAATGCCCGGCCCGGCCCTTTTCGAGCGAACGCCATGTAAGCGTCGAAGGCGACGCCTTTGTTCTTCTTTGTCCACTTACCCCCACGAAGCGTGAAGGTGAAGAGGTCTGGCAAGGGTACAAGGGCGACCTTCTCCAGCTCGAGTCGCCGCTCCCACAGACGCTCCATTGCGTCGATCTCGTCCAAGTCGTCCGAGCCCAGGCTCTGGGCGTCGGCATCGTCCGAAAGCGTGGAGTCGCTGTCATCAGGCTCGCCAGCGGCCCGCTTCTCCCTCCCCTTGGCCTCGGCGTCGCAGTAGAACAGCCACATCGCAGGGTCCTCCATCCATGGATCTGGCGCGGGGAGAGGACCCGGCCCGTGCCCAGAGTCGCCTTCCTCCTGTGCGCCAGCGGTGCCAACAGGGGTCAAAATGTCAAGCAAATCCAGAAGATTAGTCCATTCGCCGTCGCAGCCGATGTACCCGTCCATGCAGATGCAGTCGCTGAGAACCTGGACCCTGTCGACACCGTCGAACACGCCGTCGTCGGAATAGCTCCAGCCGCCGACCCAATCCCATCGGAAGCGGTGGTCGAATACATGCACGTCGGCGGCCGCGTAGCCCACGCGCGGGAGGGCGTCCGCATGCAACTCGACCTCTTCCTCGTGCACCGCGCAGCAGCACATGAGCCAAGGTTGCTTGTATCCATAGACGAACTTGTAATCGTCCTTCTCCTCACCGCGCCACACTCGCAGCAAGCACCTCGAGAAGTACTCGCGGTTGGTGCAAACAAGAGGTACCCAATCTGGATAACGGTTTTTCGGCCCTGCGCTGGGGATGTCCATCGCCTCCAGCGTCTTGATCTTCCACTCCGGTGGCGGCCCCACTGGTCTGCAAGCCCGCGAGCGCAACTCGTCGAGGCGGGCCTCCGACCACTCGCTGGACGCGCACAGGTCGTTGAATTCACTGATTTGGGCAGCGCTGAAGCGGCAAGAGCCCGAGCTCAGTCGCCCAGACTCCTTGGCCGCTTTCTCCGCGAGCTCCCTCTTGATATCTCGCTTCAACTGAAGTTGCTCCTGGAGCTGAGCGCGCACGACATCAACTTTGTCCTCCTGCATGTAGACAGCCATCGACTCGTAAAGGTTCTTCTGCGCCGCGCTCTTGTCCTGTGCGGTGCGCCAAACAGAAGTCTACAACAAACGTTCCAAAAAACTATGGTTGGGGGGGCATCAAAACCTGATCGTGATCATGGGGGGGATCGCACTGCCCATCAGGAAGCATCGGCATCACATGTACGAGACCCCCGCGCTCCTTCCATCTTCGACCATGCCCCTGTATCACAGCCTTCGTGAGCTTGTGGTTGACGTTGTACCTCTGCTCCGAATGGGCCTTCGCCTGGTCGATCAAGGCGCGGACGTAAGCGTGCCTGCCTTTGATCGAGTTGGGCCTAGAACGCCTCAGACGTTCTATTTTCTGGTGACATCGCGCGAGCTTCTTCGACAACGGGCACTCCTCGAACAGCGTGCGGGCCTGCGCCACAGTAGCCCGCGATGACACTCTCCTTCTGCAGTATGCTCTGTGAGCTTTGGCCAAGGACGACTGTGGACTATGAGCTTGTTCCACTTCGCGGGAGGAGTGGGGAGTATTGCCGAGTAAGACGACCGCTGGCTCGAGAGCCTCCTCCGAAACCCCTTGCTCCAACAAGTCGTGCATTTTTTGCGTGAAATGTTCGCCCGGCCGCGGGCCTCGCCTGAGCTCGCGGAGGTTCTCCAACACGTCGCCCCTGCACACTGTCCATGGGGGCCGCCTGTACGTCCGCAGCCGTGCCATCAAATACCCAATCTGCACCGCGACCGCCATGATGATGTCGTGGCGCATCTGGCGAACGCTGCCGTCGCAACACTTCGCAAGGAGAGTGAGCGCATCATCTGACACAGCAAGGATAAAGTCACGCATCTCGTTGATCTTACCATCCATCTGCGGCAAGATTAGAGGCACCCGGTCGTCTTCGAGCACCATGACGAGAACCGATTCACTGAGCCAACTCGTCAAAGCTATGACGATGATCGTGTACAACACCTGGTCTTTGAGCCGTTTGAAACCCTTGATGTAATAGTTCGTCTCACTCTTATCATCCAGCACCTGCTTCACAAGATGTTTGAGTCCAGTGACAGCCCCGCTGGCTAGCGCGCGGCAGCCTTGCCCCAGCCCGCACCACCTTGAATCGCTCCACGCCCGGAACCTCCAGATGTGGAGCAGCGCAGCCGTGATGCGTTTCACGAGGTCGAGTTCGCCCTGCATGTTCTCGGCAACGCACAGGTAGCCGTCCTCCCAACGCAGCTGCAACTCTAGGAAAGCATCCAGCCATTTGCCCGTGATCCCAAGCATTTTGTACATGACCTCGAGCGCGTGCACATCACCGTTCTTAAAGCGAATGCACCTGGCCAAGAACGACGGGAGTTGTCGCACCAACTGCCCAAAACCGTGCCGCAGGCTTTGAAGAACCACCCAGCAATCCTTCATGGTTTCACGATTGTTCACGAAAGACAACACTGACCATTTCAGAGAGTTGTGGCAATCGTGCACGCAGCACGCGACAACAGTCACCCACGTAAGCAACCATAAGAAATCTGCGCGCGCTTCTCCAAGCAACTCTTGCTGATGGACATGGTATGCTTCCGCTCGCTGCCGTAGTTTTCGCCCGCACGCCGGCATCACGGCGCGATCCCAACACCCGTGCTGAATCACGATCCATTCGTGCCCGAGTTGCCTGGCGCCATCCCAAAGATTTTCCATGGCAGTGTAATGTGACCATGCCGTTTTGTCACGTAGGAGCACGGGGCTGGAAAATAACATCTTGGGCCTCTGGTCTGGCACTTTGAGGAACAAGCGATGGTTAAGCCATTCTCTGGATTCCTTCCCCGCCCGGCGGACCTTGAGATCGCCGTAATCCCCTGAGTAGTACTCCGTGGTCGTCAAAGGTGTCGAATCCGAGGTGTACGCCTCTAGAAGAGGCGCATGCTTGTTATCCATTACAAAAGTCTGGCACATGAGGAAGAGAAACTTTTGAAGCACTTCGCAGAGCTTGTCGCATTGTCTGACCTCCGACCCCGTGAGGCATCGCCGTGTTTTGGATAAAATCAGAACGTCGTCGGATGGCTTGACATCTGCATCCCCCGATTCAGATGCTGACATGTGGTAGGAATCCACTCGCCCACTGCCCCAAAGCACGGCTTTGAGCCAGAATGGTTGCGGGAAGTCGGGGGAAGAGCATTGGAGGAACGAATTTCCCAGACAATCGACGCACATAGGATTGGTGGGACCCACTACCACCCTCGCACTAAGCATCGTTATTGTCGTCATCATCCTCTCTGTATCTACCACAGAGCTTGTTTGAGTGGGGGCTGGACTCCGCCGCCGCGCCTGCGCGGCAGTGTCAGGTCAGAATGCCTGCGGACTGTCTGGTAAGGTGCCTGGATTCTTCTAAGGGCCCCACCCCGTCCCGGTCGCGGACTTCTGCGTGCATCTCCCCTGTACCGCAGACCATGTACCCCGTAAGAATGAATGGGTCTGCGCTCCCGAAGCCACGATCCATCGCGTAAAACAATGGGCCCCCGCCTTTGAGGCCAAGATGGCTCGAGATGCTTCCAAGACGGCCCGAGATGGCCTCTGAGACGACCCAGTTTGGATTTGAAACGGCCCAGAAAGCCCCGAGGGCCCCTCTCCCGACGGATCTTGGGCGCCCGAAAGCCCCTTCCCCACAGCCCTGGGCGCCTCGGGGCCTCTTCCCCCGAGCACCCCGGGCCCGCGGCACGGCAGCCGAAGTGACGGGGGCAGCTAAATTGCAATGTGCCCCAGAATTCGTCTAGTAGGTGCTGGGGCTGCCTGCCGCAAATGCTCTTCAGCAAAAGCCTGGGGTGCGTGCCCTAGTACGTGCCCACTAAGGATCTGAAAAATACTACGGCCAACCTGTGCATCGCTAAACTCCCCTCCCCTGGGTTAGGATGGTGGGCGGGCGAAACACCCAGCACATCACAAAGCACATCGTAGGTACACAACCGGGCGCAACATCACGCCAAGAGAGACGACACACTGACCACACCACCAGGCACAGCACCAAAGACACACAAGGCACTCCAAATACGCCACTGGACAAACCAGGCACGCCAAGTTCACCAAAGACACGGGGCACACCTCAAGCACACCATGAGCACACAAGCACTCAGACACGCGAACAAGCATGGAGACAATTGCGCTATTTGCAAAGTGGGTCAACACATGTTTCGCGCGCTGGCGGGACACTTTTTGTCACGGTGGCCTGGGGGAAAAACCTTCATTTCTCTTTAAAGGGAAACGAGAAGTATTCCCCCACCCATCCTGAGCGAAAGAGCTTCGCCAGCACACCGAAAAAACCGCACCCTCCCTACAAAAAGTGGAAGTGACTTCGCGCGCTCGAATGTGCCTGCGTGCTTGCGTGCTTGGTGTGCTTGGGGTGTGCCCGCGCTGTGTTGCGCGCGCGTGGTGAGAGCGCGTGCGTTTTCACTAACGGCGTCACGGTAAAATTGTTGAGCAGCATCATGAAGCGGAAACCCTGAACCTTGGGGTACGAAGACAAGTTCTGCGGCGTTAAGCGGCAAAGCTCATCAGAACCCATTTTTCGAAAAAGTGACAGCATTGCCCACTTCTAAACGTAGAAAAATATGCAACACTAAGAGAATGATTTCGCTGCTTCCAAGATTTCGACGGACATGCTGGCGACGGAATGTGCACACTTGCGCACGCACGCAACCACACATTACCAAACACACACGCAAACGCACACGCACACAAGGCACACCACCCGCCACACCACCTGGCATATCACCCCCGCACACCATCGGGCACGCCACCAAGCACACCATGGCACCACGAAAAATGGCACATTGACCACACGACCAAGCACACCAGGACTAAGCGCACAGAAGGCACACCAAGGACACAAAAGGAGACACCAAGGTTCTCATCGTGGCCCGTCGTCTTAATCGTCATAGTCGCCCGATCAACCCGGTCGCCGACTCGGTCGCTCGCGCGTCGTGCTCGCCCTCGCCGCCGTCACCACCGTAGCGTCGTCGATGGTCGCGTTGCCCTTTCTGCGTGGACATTGCGTCCCTTACGGGGTGCGCGCGAAGCCGACCCAAACGTCAAATCTCATCCTCCCCTCTCACTCCCTTGTACCTTCCCCATCCCTTCCACTGCCCTTTCTTACCCCGCCCTGCTCCTTTCATCCTCCGTTCCCCCTCCGTTCCTCCTCCGTTCCTCCTCCGCTCCTCCTCCATTTATCTTCCGTTATTTCTTCTTTCAAATCTGAGCAGGCGTTGGTAATCAAATCGCCGCGCTCGCTCCCTGGCACGCAGCAGCAATTCCGCGAGCATACACCGCACTGTGGACAACAACAAGCAGAAGGTGATTTTGAATCTGGCGTGGCGAATTGCGGGTGCGAACTTATCGTTCGATATACGCGTGCATTTTGTCGCGCCCGAACTGCAAGGTAATCGCAAAAAGTCAAAAGTATTGGGGAAGGTTTTGGTTCTTGGGCGCGGTGCACGCGACGGTTGGAGCAGCCGCCTCCAGCTACGGCCATGCCCCTCACGCCAGGGTGCACCCAGCGGTCATCGGCTACCCGCGTGCACTCGTGCAGGCCCCCCCACGGGCCACTTCGCCCGTGCCAGGGTCCACGCGTGCCTGGGGCCATTACCCAGGCCGCCATGACAGCACCCCCAGCAACCAGCCCGCAGTGGTAACCCCTGCGGCTTCAGCCCAGGGGGCTGCACCAAGCCGTGGCAGGACAGGGCGCCCTGAAGGATGGCGTGATGCGAACGTGCGTGCTTGGCAACCGCGCCAACACACGCCCCCGCCAAACGTGGCCGCAGCGCTGCGCCCTGCCCAGGCAAAACCTGCCCCACCTGAGCGCGAGAGGCAGCCGCTCGTCCCGCTCGTCCTCACGTACACCCAGGCGCACCACAGCGCCTCCCCGCGGCACAGCGAGGGAAGTGCCCATCACGTCAGCCCCCGCCCTGACGCTGTCGACCCTGACCAGGCTGCAGCCTCGGCGGCGGGCGGCACAGGCGGCTCCCGCCAGCCCAGCCCAACACCCTGCGCGGCGCCGATCCGCTCCCCGAGCAGGGCGGACTCTGCGCGCGCTAACGCCCAGGCGACCTCGCCACGCGACCGCCACACGGGCGGGCGCGTCCCGCGCAGCAGGTCCTGCAGCCGCCACAGCTCGCGCAAGGCCCCTGGGAGCTCCACGAGCTCGCCGCCTCGCGAGACTCAGGCTGATGGCCAAGCCCCCGAAGTGGTGCCACGCTTCGGTGCCAGCGCCATCGAACCTGGCCAGGTCGACCTCGAGCCGACGCCGTCCACGGACCAGGAGCTGCCGCCGCCCACCCGCGTGATCGCCCCCATCGACGAGGCGCCGACCTTCGACCCGTTCAAGAACAAGAACCGCGTCAAGGACCTCGCGGCGGGTTTCGGCGGCGGCTCACCGCTCTCTCCACAGAGTCGTGGCGGCGCCCCCGCCACCTCAGCCGCTGCCGCGGCAGCGGCGGCCCCGCGTGGAGTCAGCCCTGTCCGCAACGCGTGCCTCACGGCAGCGGGCATGGACGAGGCCCAGCGCCAGGCCACCGACCGCGCTGCTCGTGCTGTTCCACCTGATGCTGCTCATCACGGTACTGACGGGGCGGGCGCGCCGCCGCAGGACGGACCAGCGGTGTCGCGTGCGCAGTATATGCGCGCGCGTTGCGCCGCTGCCGCGCCGAGCCGCCGCCGCTGGTTTGCTTTTGCTCTTGTGTTCGGCAGGACGGATCGAGGAGTCGCCTCCCTCTCCCTCTGCTGCCGTCTCACCTCTCCTCCCCTCGTCCCCCACGGTACAGGAGTGAGGAGGATTTTTCGAGGCAGTTTTGCTGATGTTTATGAACCCCCCCTGGCGCAGTGCCGACCATGCCTCGCCTATACTTCGGGCCTGACGGCGGCTTCAGCCCCGTTCAAGCCAATCTGCAGGGACGCCATGAGCTCCTACTGTGGCCAAGCCTTCTACCTGGGTGAGGGCCAGGCTGCCCTCCACCGTGCGGGGCGTGCCAACCCCAGCTCCACCGACGGAGACGGGCCAGGTCGCTCCATCCACCTCGTCAGCCTCAACATCACTAGTCTCCCAGCGAACTGGCCAACCATCACCGCTCTTGGTGTCGACCACAACGCCGCAGTCATAGCACTGCAGGAGACCCGACATGCCAAGCCGACCAGACAAGCCATCGCTACCAACGCCGCCAATCCACACCACGGGGGATACCACGCCAGTCTGGGACCTGACCTGGATCTGGCGCGAGCCCAGCGCAGAGCTGCCCACGGCGGCACAGACCACACGGTCGTGGGCAACACTGGCGCCTCGGGAGGGGTCGCCATCCTCTCTAAGGACGCCATCGTCGACTCCACCGTCGACGACACTGCGTCCTGTATCGCCACCCTCAAGGCCAAGAAAAGATGGCACGAGGCCTTCCTCCCGCTCTGCACCCAGCACCGCCGCAGGCGGCGACGAAACAACCACGGGCCCGCTGGGATCTACATAGCGAGCCTCTACGGGGTCGCTGGAGGAGACAGCACCGACTTGTTTCGGCTCGCTGACTGCGCCGCCGCGAGGGTCGGCTCAGCCCCGTATTTCATTTGCATGGACGCCAACACGAACATCGACGACAATCCACACCTGCTGCACATGATGCAGCATGGATGGTTTAACGTCGCTGAAGGCACACCAGACCACACCATGCACACTTATGGCAATATCCCTGACTGGGACCGCGTCACCAAGTGCCCCCGCACTTCGCGCATCGATTACATTATCGCCAACCAAGCGGCGCGATCCCTTGTCACCGACTTCTGCTATCTGCGTGACTTGCCAGCGAAGTCCCATGTTGGCCTGCAGGTCACGCTCGACCTTAGCCGCCTCGACCATACGGCCCGACGCCTTCTAGCCCCCACGCCTTACCCCCCTAACGATGGAGCTCATGAGGGCCACGAACTGCAGGCATTAGGGACCCTCATCGCTGGGCGATACCAGGACCGCATGGAGCAAGCCGACACACGCGACGATGTGGAACGCATGTTCGCCCTGGCAAACGAGGCCAGCCATGAATGCCATCTCACCCGGCTGCGCGACCTGCCACCTCCACCGCCAGACCACCCAAAAAAGAAGCCCCCTACCATGCACGGGCTCACACCCACGTTCGAAGAGCGACCCGCTGTCCCCCGCGCCTTTCCCACCTACGGAGCTTCCACGATTCACATGAACCGCCTTCGCAAGCTCCATCGGCAACTTTGTGAGCTTCGCTTCATCGGACAGCACCATCATATCGACTGCCGTGCCATCCCGCCGTACCTGGCGCAGCGCATCGACTGCACGTGGACCGCGGCCCGCCTTCTCTGTCACAAGCTGCGCCCCACGGTCCTCCTGGCCTTTCCCGAGGCCTGGACCCCCGACGAGCCAGCACCACACGGAGAGCACCTGGACCGTCTGATCCAAAACCTTGACTCAGAGCTGGCGCGACGTGCAAACCAAGCCAAAGCTGAACGCATCAAGATTTGGGCTGAGGGCGTCCGCGAGCCAAGCGGGCGAAAGGCGGCCATATACGCACGGGCTGCCGACTGCTCGCCCACGGCGTATCTCCGCACGCCTACCACTCCCGACGATACACAACTCCACTGCGACACCACCGCCTTCAAACCTGACCAAGCTTGCACGGATGATAGTGATGCCGACACCGAAGCTGGCGGCTTCAGCCCCAGCGACGGTAGCTCGCTCGACACGGACAACGACGAAGGCCACACTTGTGACCCACCACCTGCCCAGGTTCCCGACTACCTCCCCGCCAACGCCATTGTTGCCAATACCAAAGACATGCTTAAGCTCATGGTCGACACCTGGGAGCCCATCTTGGGCAGGTATCGCGCTCGTGCAGGTCATGACGCCGAAGCCATGCCGACGTGGGCTGACTTTACGACGAGTACCGACAAGAGCTGCCTACGCCATCACCAGCAGCCCCTTTCCACCTCACCGACGACCAACTCATCCACTTCATTCGCACCCGTTCACCGCGCCGCGCGGGGGGACTTGACGGCTGGACAACTAAGGAGGCTAAGGAGTTACCCGACGACATCCTTCGCCTCTTCGCCAGCGTCTTACGTGCTATGCAACGCACTGGCACCATCCCAGAGCCCCTCCTCACGTGCCAAACCCGTGCCTCCGAAAAGGCCGAGGGGAACTCCCGACGGACCAACGACTTCTCTCGGTTCTTTCCGTTTGGATGTACGCGTGGGAAGCGCCAGCCTACCGTAGCCTCACGGACTGGCGGAAAGGATGGACCCACGCCACGAGCTTCGGCGCTGTTCCCAAAGCTACCATTGGGGATGTCAGCACCTCTCTCGCCCTGCGCATCGAGCACGCCAGGGCTTTACTCCTCCCCTTAGCTGGAGCTGCCCTTGACCGACAGAAGTGCTTCGACTACCTCATCACGGACATCTGCCTTAACCTTGCGCTGCACGCGGGGTGCCCCCAAGACATCGTTACCGTCCGCCGAAATTTCTACAGTCACCACAAACGCTACATCCGCATGAACGGAGCGTACTCTAAGGACTTGGCCAGGACTAACGGTCACCTCCAGGGAAGCTCGTGGTCCCTGGACGACATCAAGCTACTCATGTGCGTGTGGACAAAGAGGCAGCATCGATACGTTCCTCGATCACTCAGCACTACCTTTGTTGACGACAGCAACTCCACTACCCACACCGCGTCGGAGCTGCAGAAATCTCTTGACGAAACCGCCAAGTTTGATCGATTCTCAGGTCAACGCATTCACCCTGGTAAAGTGG
Source organism: Prorocentrum cordatum (assembly GCA_963575745.1). Taxonomy (NCBI): domain Eukaryota; class Dinophyceae; order Prorocentrales; family Prorocentraceae; genus Prorocentrum; species Prorocentrum cordatum. Next base: position 23,002 of record CAUYUJ010000725.1, on the reverse strand, counting down.
CAGGGTGGGCGCTCACCGACGAGCTTCACGCCGCCGTTACCCAGCTCACTCTGGCGGAACGGCCCTTACGTGTGGTCGATTCCTTCAAGCTCGTCGGGAGTTACATCAACGCCGAGGCAGCGCCGGCTCCAGCCGCGCTTAACCTCACGGCCACCGCAGACGCCCGTGTACGGAGGGCGACTATTCGCCTGCCGCGCATTGGCAAGCTCCCATCGCCGATGCTTATCAAGGCGCGGCACGCCCGCTCCCTTGCTGCCAGCGTCTGCACCACGGGCACCGACATTCAAGCACCATCAGGCCCAGCCAAAACTGCCTACAACCACGCCCTCAAGGCGGCTATCCGCCCCAAGGGGAACAAGTGGGTCGAGTTCTGGACTCTCATGGCCGTGTGCGTCCCAGGACACGCCCTGGAGATCGACGCCATCACGCAGCGTGAAGCTTTCCTGCGCCTGCGGCGACAGGTTAACCGCGACGTTACACTCTGCGGGCTCGCCAGAGACCTCCAACACCACGTCCAGACCCTGTTTGGTGGAGGACCTGTCGGACGACTCGTCCAGTCGCTCCAGCAGCTCCGTTGGACCTGGCCCACATTTGGCATCATGTACGACGACTGGGGCTGCCAGATCAGCTGGCTGAACTTACCCCAAAACGCCTTCCTACACATGCTGCGGGCCTCACAACGCAGAGCCTTTCTGCGGAGGATCAAGCCACGGCGTCACGACCTTGGATACCTTGCCTCTGTCAGACAGGGCCTCGACCTCTTCGCCAGCACGTGGCTCGCCCGAACTAAAGGAGCAGCCAAATGCACTGCCTGGCAGCTGGCGCTCCTCCTGAACTACCTGTCGGGCGGGGACCACACCCAACAGCGACGATCCCGATCAAACACGTCAGCTGACCCCAGCCCCATCTGCCGATACTGCGACGAGGAAGAGGAAACTCAGGAGCACACTGTCCGCGACTGCAAGTGCTGGGCCCGAGAAAGACTCCCTCTCACCACCCTCATCAGTGACGACCAGTGGGCCCGTCTCCCGCCGCACACAAGACACTGCGGGCTCTTCGACGAAGACCCAGCCCTCCTCGACCTGCAGGCCGACCTCGCGAGGGACCCGCTGCCACAGCCCATACCGCGGCCCCCCCCTGAGGGAGATCCTGCGGCTTCAGCCCAGGACACCTACACCACCTACCTTGACCACGACACTGGTTGGACATGGGTCTACGCTGCCACGGACGGTGCATGCACCAACCAAGCCATCCCATTGCTAGCACGAGCGGGCTACGGCGTCTACTACGGCATCGACCACCGCATGAACTACAGTGCACGCGTTCACGGCCTAACGCAGAACGCCCAGGTTGCGGAGACCCTCGCCATTGTCCACCTTACGGCATGTGCCGAACGGCCCGTGCACGTTTTCGTGGACAACCAGGCGGTGGTCGATGGGTTCCAAAGCATCATCGACGGACATCCAGCGCCGCAGGGCACGCACGTGGAGCTCTGGGAAAAGATCCACCGATGTGTTATGGCCAAGCCCAACATGTTCCGCGTCGAAAAAATCGCCAGCCACCTGGGAGACATGGGCATCGACCTTGGGCTCATCGGGCCCATTGCGGAGGAGTTCAACCGTCAGGCTGACGCCCTTGCCACAATGGCGGCACGCACTCACAACCTTCCAGACGACATTGTCGAAGCTGCCAAAACACGACATCGCCAAGCGACCGTGCTCCATGGGGTCGCTGTCGCTATCTACGAGCGCAGACACCGCACTCTCCCACTCCCACACCGCAGGGCTGGGTTTACAGCTGCGGAACTCAGCAAAATGGAACCAAACCCCCTGCTGTCGGACCAGGCACCACCTGCGGCTGGACCAGACATCCCGCAGAACCCGGACGAGCTCTGGGCCGAGGCCCAACGGGCGATATACGACGAACAGGAGGACGACCCGTTCGGCTTCGGCGGGGGACTAGACTTCCTGGACGACGGGCCAGCCAGCGCCAACCTTGCCCCGTCGGGCATCCGCACGACGCCCTCGACTCCGCCACCGAGAGCGGCACCGCACCCACATGATGACGTCGCACACCTCCAAGACGCTGATGAACAGGAGGACGACCCGTTCGGCTTCGGTGGGGGATTGGACGTCTTGGACGACGGCCCAGCCAGCGACAACCCTGCCCCGTCGGGCAACCTCTCGACGCCTACCGCGACTCAGTCTCCGAGAGCGACATCGCACCCACATGATGATGTCGCCCACCGTCAAGACACCGACGATGACCTGGTTGACCCCCTCGGACTGAGTGGCAGCATTGACGACGCTCCGCCGACACCCCACGCTGCCGACCATGCCGCCCTATTGAGACGCCACCCTACTACGCGGCCGACCTCAGAGCCCTCGCATGGCATCATGATTGGTCCTACCGTGCCAACCACTCCGTCCCCCCACCAGCGCCAGCCCGCGGGGGCGGCTTCAGCCCCCCCGCAGGGCACCGAGCCAGTCAGGCCGTCGCACCCCGTCCATGCTCCCATTGTTGCTGGGCGAGAGGATGCGGCTCTTCCGACCTCACGGGGCGTGGCCCTAGCGGCTCCAGCCCTGGGGCCGTGTGTTACCCTCCAGTCACCTCTCAAGGGTGACGGCCGTCAGCACACGGGGTGCCGTACTACGCTAGTCCACCACCTGGCCAGGCGCACCGACCTCGCCCCTGCCACGAGGCCCGCGGCCGCTGGCACTGAGCAGCCGCCCCTCACCGACCGCGAAACCGAGCTGTCCAGGCTATGGCCGCTCTTCAGCAGAGGTGTGCTGCTCTCGCCGCGGACCTCGCCGCTGCTCAAGCCCGTCAAGGCCCTTTGCTCCAGCGCCTCCACAGCGCCGGGCGAGCCTTCGCCGAGCTGCTGACGCCCTCGTCCGATGGTGCCGTGCCGTCACTCCCTATCCAAGCTATGCTGTCATCGCTCCGCGGCGTTCCACCTGGTGCCCCGCGCTAATTTCCTCCTTTCTGCCTGCCCGTGAGTACGCGTGGCTCCGCGTCCACGGTGTCAGGGCGTGGGGGCGGGGGGTGCCCCGTCCCTGCGCGCCGCTTTGCGGCCAAGCGCCCAACTGGCGGTCTGCCAAGCCGCCTAGCCACGTGTCAGCACGTCGCCTTCCTTGTTGGGGCCTCTTTCTTCACGCGGTCTGACAGGTGAGATCTTCACCGTCTGTCCGCCGTCTGTAGCGTCTGTCGCACTGCGCCGGGGGAGGGTTTTTTTGTTGCCCGCCCTCGTATCTAAAGGCTGCACCGCCGCAAATAGTGTTTGCGAGTTGTCGCACCGCAGTGCGCCTCGCGGACGGACCCTGGTCCGCCTACTTGTCCGCTCTCTCTCTCTCTCTCTCTCTCTCTCTCTCTCTCTCTCCCCCCTCCTCTTCTCTCTCTCATCATCGTCATCTCTCTCTCGCTCACTCTCTCTCTCTCTCTCTCTTTCTCTTTCTCTTTCTCTCTCTCTCTCTCTCTCTTCTCTCTCTCTCTCTCTCTCTCTCTCTCTCTCTCTCTCCCTCTCTCTCTCTCTCTCTCTCCCTCTCTCTCTCTCTCTCCCTCTCTCTCTCTCTCTCTCTCTCTCTCTCTCTCTCTCTCCTTCTCCTCTCTCTCCCTCCCCCCCCTCTCTCTCTCTCTCTCCCTTTTTCTCTCCCCCTATCTCTCTCTTTTTTTCTCTCTCACTCTCCCTCTCTATCTCTCTTCCTGTCTCTCTCCCCGGTCTCTCCCTATCTCCACCCTCCATTTCAATTCACTCGGTCCGCCGCTGGACACATATGTAAATGCAACTATACCCTGGATGGCGCCTGACCTCAAGCCCCCTCGCGTCGTCCGCGACGTTCTCCGGGCCCCCCCCCAGCGACGACCGCCCCGCAATTATGGCCACCTCCTCCAGCGCCGCCGCCTCTGCGTCGGGCCACGAGCCGAGGGACGACCATCTTCCTCCATCGAAGGCAGTGGCCATCCATCCACCCGCGGCGCCCTGACCTCCAGCTCGGCCCGCCCCGCCACCGCCACTCAGGGTCAGATGAGGAACCAATGTACGCGCCCCTTAGCCCCGCGCAGTGGCGGCGGAGGGTCTCGCCCACCCGCCATCGCAACTCGTTAGCGCTAACGCCCAACAATGGGCCTAGGTCCGTCGCGACGATCTCAGCATGAAGACGCGTGGCGCGCGCAATGACGTCGAGGCTATCGCTCGGGCATATTCCCATTGTAGATCTCTGGCGGTCAGTAAAGCGGGTGGCATTGCTCGCAAGGCGAAGAAAAAATCATGCTGCGAGCCCTGAGGATGCCCCTCTCGGAGGGCTTCCTCAGGGCCCCTTCTTCTCCTGTCGTGGCTCCCCGCGCGCGGCGCGACAATGCCGCCCGAAAAACAGACCGCCTGAAGCTCGCGTCGTTCTTCTGGAGCGAGGGGGCGGGCCCACCTTCCGAAAAAGGAAGCGAACGAGGATCCAGCAGTCGCTCCGCCGGCGGCCGCCGCTGTCGCCGCTGCCAAGCCTGCGTCCTCCACGGGCACTGCGTCCGCCGCGCCCACGTCCCCCACGTCGTCCTCCACCACGTCTGCCACGACGTCCGGCGCGCCTGCGCCCACTGACCAGGGGGGGGCGCGCTCGGCGACCGCCGCGGGGCCAGCGGCAGCCACGCCGCCAGCCCCGGCAGCGCGGGCTGCGCCTGCCACGTGGGCTGCTGCAGCGCTGGCCGCGTCAGCCGCGCTGCTGGCCCCTCCTACAGTGCAAGCCCATCTGTCGGCGCGGTTAGCCCCAACCGCGCCAGCCACGTCAGCTCCAGCGCCTGCTGTGGCAGCTGCGTCGGCCCCCCCTCCAGCGTCTGCCCCGCTGTTAGCGTTATTAGCCCCAGCAGTCGCGTTGGTCGCAATGCCACTGTTAGCCCCAACAATGTTGAGGCAGTCCTTCAAACGACGACGCACCTGTCGTCGACGCTGCCTGCGAGCTGCAGCGTCGCCATCATCCAGCTGGGGACTTCTGGCCAGCAGGCCTGCAGCGAACCATGGCTCAGGCGTGGCTGCAGCGAGGCGCGGCGGCCTCGCAGGCGAGGCAGGCGAAGTGAAAGCGCGGCTGCGCACTGCGCGGACGACGCCTGGCGCCGACGATGCAGCTGCAGGCGCCAGCAGTACAGATGCCGGCGCCGGCTCAGCGGCCGGCGCTGGCGACGCGGCAGTCCAGCGCGCGAGCCCCGGGCGGGCTGCCTGCTCCTCCGCGCCCTCGTCGTCCGACAGCAGTAGCCCCAGCAGTTGATCTCCAAGCCTGGCCCTGCTTAGCGCCGGGCGAGCTGGCCGCTGAACACCGCCACCATCGCCCGACAGCAATAGCCCCAGCAGCTCATCTCCAAGACTGGCCATCTACGCTGAGATCGCTGCGCGAGCCAAAACGGCCGCGGGGAAGCAGCGCAAGCTGCGCGGGGCGACGAGGAAGAGAAGGAGGTGGTGGGAGGAGGGGGAGGAGGAGGAGGAGGAAGGGGAGGCCGAGACACAAGAGGCAACGGGGATTGGAGGTGGAGGAGGAGGAGGCGGAGGAGGAGGAGGAGGAGGGGGAGGAGGAGGAGGAGGAGGAGGAGGAGGATGGCGGGGGCGCGGGATGCCCGCCTGCTGCGCCCCCACTGTCGCAGCGTCGCATTGGACGCCGCAACAAGGGGGAGGGGATAGCGAGGAGCGAGGGTCAGCAGCGAGCCCACTGGGGGCCCTCTCCATGGAACCCCCCTCTTGCTCAGAGTATTGGGGGGGCCTCTTGGGGCCGCCTTCCTGTGGGCATCGATCAATCAGATGCAGCGGTGGTGGTGGTGGTGGCGGTGGTGGCGGTGTGCGGGGGGCTTAAAGACCCCTTCCCCCCCCCACCCACACACGCACACACGCACACGCACACACACACACACGCGCGCACACACATGCACACATACAAACACAAATACAAACACACACACACACACACACACGCACACACACACACACACACACGCACACACACACACACACCACCCCCCCCACCCAGGACACACACGCGCGCACACGCACGCACGCACGCACGCGCACACGCACGCGCACACATACAAACACACACACACACACACACACGCACACGCACGCACGCACGCACGCATGCACGCACACACACACACACACACACTCACACACACACACACGCACACTCCTCTCTCCGGGACGATCGATTTCGCTTCCTGGGCGGCTTTGACTAAATAATATCAGTATTTTTCATAGCGGGAACGCAACATAAAACATTGCTTCTCGGAGGAGGGCCCTGAAAGTACGCGACAACATTTCTCAGGCAGGGCACCTCGGAGCATGTTGGAAGCCGTATCTGGCGATCTGCGGCGCGGTGGGACGGAGGAGGAGGCCATCTGGGGGCATCACTGGCGGCCCTCGTCCTTTCGCCATCTTGGGCAATCTTTGGCGCTCTAAACAATCGGCCAAACCCTTATCTCGGCAAACCCCGCGGCAAGCAACTCCCCGCCTACGACGCCTCTACCCTCTCGCCGTACCCTAGATTATGTATATATATAAAATATATATATATATATATATATATTTATATATACAGACATTATATATATATTAATAAATCATATATATAAGTTTGTATAGGTCCAGGGGGGGGGGGGAGGGGGAGAGGTAAAAAACCAGGTCCAGGGGAGGGGGTAGGAGGGGGAGGGGTAAAAAAAACCCTCCCAAGGGGAAGAAGGAGGTTGGAAGAGGAAACTCTTTAGGCCACCTACGCCCTAAAGGGCCGGTGGGATTCGCTAGTAGACAGACCACCTGCGGCCAGAGGGCGGCGGCAATAGTCGCGGTGGCGTTGGAGCGGCGGCGCTGGTGGCGGGAGCGGCGGCAGTGGCGGTAGCAGAGCGGCAGTGACTGGGGCGGGGCGGCAGTAGTGGTGGTGGTGGCGGCGGCGGCGGTTGGCGGCGGCGGCGAGCAGCAGCGGCGGCGGCGGGCTGCTTCTTCGCCCTGCCCTCCCTGTGGCCCAGGTGGGCAGCGCTGGGCGGGCGCTGCTGGGCCTGCCGGCGACTGGTGGCGCGCAGGCGTCGCTCGAGAAGGCGTTGTTGCTGGGGCTAATAATCACTGCCGCCCCCCCCCCCCTCCCCCGCAGCAGCCGCCGCCCCCCCCCGCCTCCCATGGCGGTTGGCGGTGGCGCGGGGTCGAGGCAGGGGGGGGCGGCGGCTCGTTGGGCGGGCTAGAAGGTGGCGTACGACATGCTGATCGGCGACGCCCCGGTGCCTGGGTGGTCCGATCCGCAATCGCAGCAGGACTTGCTGGTTGGGAAAGACAAGGGGGGGCTGGTAGGTAGCTCCCCCTTAACCCTGGGCCCCTCCTCTCCCAGAGGCCGCTTGCTACCAACAACCTGGGGTAGTAGGGGGAGGATGGGCCGGCCGCCTGCTACAAACCTGGGGCTAGACATCACCCCCCCTGCCTGGCCACCTCGCGAGGACCAGCTGGAGACCCGGGTCTTGGAGGCGCTAAGCGCGGAGCACCGGCGGCGCCAGTGGGCGGCGGTGGTCGAGGAAGACAGCCGTCTCGCGACCTTGCCGCGCGTGCACTGGCTGTCGACTTATCCGAATAATCTCATTCCATCGAAGCTCTTGACGGGGTGGGGCATGAACTGGTGGCTCGGCGGCGCGGCGGCTGTGCAGGATAGGGCTAATAGCTTGGACTGGGACATCCTGGTGGACTGCCTCGGCGACGGGCCTGGGGGCGGGGGGCGGCAGTGGGCGGCGGGGCTAAGGGGCCCAGTCCACTTGCCAGCATCGTGGAATTACCGCGGGGTCGCGCAGCAGCTGAGGGGTGCGATAAGAACCCTGGCTGCGGCGCCGCGTGGGGCTAAGGTGCTCATCTTCTGCCGCCAGGGGAAGTGCCGGTCGGCGTGCGTGGCTGCTGTGTGTCTCTGCGCCATGGGGCTAATGAGGGTTGAGCAAGCGGTGCGCCTCGCGCGCGCGAGCCGCCCCCAGGCCCTCCCACCTGGCAACTCGCGCGCCATGGAGGACATCGCGAAACTCGAGAAGCTCTGGGAGAACGAGGGCGAGGCGCTAAGGCATGCGGCTGCGGCAGGCGCCACCAGGGCTCGCGGGCGGCTGGGGGGCGAGGAGGGGGAGGGAGGAGGGGGAGGAGGAGAAGGAGGAGGAGGAGGAGGGCGACGACGACGAGGACGAGGGCGAGAACGAGGAGGACGAGGACAAGGTGGAGGAGGAGGACGAGGAGGGAGGAGGAGGAGGGAGGAGGACGAGGTGAGGAGGAGGGAGGAGGAGGAGAAGGAGGAGGAAGAGGACGAGGAGGACGAGGAGAGGGGGAAAGAGGAGGAGCAGGAACGTGAGGGGTCGGAAGAGAAATAGGAGGAGGAGGATGGGGGGAGGGAGGAGGATAAGGAGGAGGAGGACAAGGGGGATGATGACGAGGACAGGGGGGGAGGAGGAGTGGACGGGCAGGAGGAGGAGGTGGAGGAGGAAGACGATGAGAGGGGATGATGATGTGATGAGGAGGTGAAGAGGAGGAGGAGGAGGAGGAGGGGAAAAAGAAGAGGAGGCAGATGATGAGGGGGCGTAGTTCGTTCCAGGCAGAGTGATGAGGGGGGGGCCCCTGCTGCTGTCCCCCCTGTCTTCCATCTCCATCTCCTCGTCCTCCTCGTCCTCCTCGTCCTCCTCCTTCTCGTCCTCCTCGCCCCCCCCAACTTGGCTCCTCCTCCCCCCCCCCCTCGCCTGCTGCTGCTGCTGCCCCCCTCCCCCAGGCTTCGACGAAGCCCAGTTGCCCCTGGGGGGGGCCGCCGTCACCGTGGCCTTCGAGCGCGGGCGCGCTCGCGTGAAGGGCGAGGGGGGGGCGGGGGGCTAAGTTTCGGCGGGGCGCCGCCGCCGCGGGCGCCGCCGGAGCTAGGGTATAAGCGGACAGACGGCGCCTGGTTGCCGCAGCGAATTTGGGAGAAAAGGTGGAAGAGACATAGATAGGGAGTAAGAGGGGGGGGGAAAGGGGGGGGGAGGAGGAGGAGGGGGAGGAGGAGGAGGAGGAGCAGGATGAGGAGCCTCCCCCTGACGACGAGACGACTACCATGCTTTTTATACCCGAAGGCTAGGGGCAAAAAACAGTACCGAGTTCAAAGGCAAACAAGACGACGCGTCAATCATCTTCTTGTGCTTTCCATCGGCGGGCTTTAGCAACACCACGCCAGTGCCCTCGCCGCCCCCCCCCCAAAAAAAAAAAAAAAAGAGGGCCCCAGGGGGGGCATCATCTATAGGCAGGGGGATGCGCTTGTCCAAGGCAAGCGCATATTCAATTATTAAATGAGAGGAGGAGGAGCAGGAGGAGGGGCCAGGAAGAGAGAGGAGCAGGAACAGGAAGAAAGGAGCAAGTCATATTTGACTTGACATTATTTCCTGGCGCGTTCCCCAGCAGATTGGATTCCATGTGATCTTAGCCCATCCATGCGATCTTAGCCCCCATCGCGCGTTCAATTCCATTAGATCCCATGCCCCCCAGCAAGTGAATGAGAGCCCCAGGAGGGTTGAATCCTAGGTGCCAGATGCAGGTGGGCTAGGTGCCAGTTAGCGCGGTTAGACTTTCCTCCTGGTCCATGTGCGGGCGGCCTTCCACCACGGCACGCCGCAGCGGTTCGGACCTGGCGGCGGCGATTCGTTTCCTGCTCTCCTGAAAAGGCGCGTCCCAAACACTGATGCCCAGATCAGCGTAGCGCCGCGCCCCATGTTGCTCGCCAGAGCCTCCAGAGTGTCCAGGTCGCGCTTCGGGATCAGCTTGGTGGCCCAGCGTCGGTGGCGAAGGCCCCGGGCCTCCGCGTTCCGACGCGGCACGCGGCGACGCTGAGGCGGCTCCTCTGAGCAGCGCTCGCGTTCCGGCCAATATCGTGGGCAGACGGGTGGCCCTCACCACCAGGCTGGGCGCGGCGCTGCAGCCGCGGCTGGTGGCGCTGGGGGGCGCCGGCCAAGTGCTGAGGCGCCCCAGACCTGGAAGAGAATGCGGCTGCCGAGCCGCTCGGCGAAGGTCCTCTGGAGCTGCGGTGGACCTTAGGAAGCATACCGCAGCTCCGCTACCATGTCGGAGCGCGCGCAGACGCGCACGGGCCCTTGTCAGCGCACGAGCCAACGAGGGTTGCGGACGCACTCTCCGTCTCTTTGCTCATCCTGCCCACATGCTACCTGCTATGCTACACAGCATTGCAGCATGGGGTCGGAAACTCTGGATAACCATACAAACGATGGGGTCGAGAGCTCCAGCAACTACAGTCAGCAATTACACAGGAGAAAAACCCAATCAATGGATGGTTTGATGAGATCGATGGTGAGATCGTTTGAGTGAGATGGATAATGAGATCTATCATGAGATCGATAACGAATCGTGGGATCGACTAGGAACCCGGGAACCCGGAACCCACCGAAATCGGCCTGGAACCAATAACCAGGAACCAAGGAACCCGGAACAAGAAACCCAGAACCCAGCTGGCTACCAAAATCGGCGGGAAACTTTCGCCAAATCTTTCCATATCCGCTAGGACCCCTTCAGTGCAAGCACTGACTGGGAAATAGCCCTGACCATGCAGGAGGCCTCAGCAGGGTGACGCGTGACACACCCGAAACCGCACGAGAAAAACAATTGTAAGTTCGAAACTCTAGAAGCCAGCATGTCGCCAATCAGCCTCAGAAAAGCAACGGGTGACACGTGTCACCCCCGAAACCGTGTGAGAGAAACCGATCGTACATCCCACCAGCCCTCTGGGCGTAGGTGGTCTAGGCAGGCTCCTCTTCCAACCCCAATCTTTGCCTTCGGGGAGGGGTTATCACTGTTCCTTATGAATATACACCCCCTCCCCCAGGCGACTGGGGGCCACTGGGGGCCAACCAGGCACCGTGCCGACACCATGCCGACACCATGACGACATGACGACCCGCCCACCACCATCCCTGTCAAAAAACCATACAAACCGCACTCTGCCTCCACATTTGGAGCATGCGCGGCCAACCCGATGCGGCCCCCCCACCATCCCTGTCAAAAACATGCAAAGTACACTTTGGGTCAAATTCTTGAGGCATGTTCGTGAGGCCCGCGAGCACTTTGTAGTGTTTTTGAAAAGGACGGCGGGGGTGTCAGCATATCCCGTGCTGCGCGCAGGGCTACCATCCCTGACAAATAACCAATACAACATGCACCTCGCGGCTAAATCTGGTTCATGCGCGGCCATCCTGCGATCAGTGTCAAGTGGTTTTTGACAGGGACGGCGGGGGCGGTGGCGCGTGGCCTGCTGTGCACAGGCCCACCAGGCACAGTGATTGGCGGGGGCCGCCATGTTTCCCGATGTGCGCTGTCAGGTGTGCAGGCGCGCCTGACGCACTCTGCACGTGCCCCGAACGCGGCGCACCTGGCGCGGCTGGAGTGTGCGGCACACCTGGCGCACGTGGAGCACGTGGCGCATCTGGCGCACCAGGCATGCCTGGCACGCTCGGGCCCCAGGGGTGCCTGGCGCGCGTGGCGCCCCTGGCACGCGCGGCGCACCTCGACCCAGCGCCGCGCACCTCGGGTCGGCTTTTGGTTCCCAGTAGCTGCCCGTCTAAAGACTACCGCTGAACATGCTGAGGCTCGGGTGTTACTTCTGTGTGGGGAGGGCGGGCGGGAGTGAGCTAGACGGCTTGCGGGCGGGCGGGTGGCTTGACCCCTCCCCCATACCCCGTCCCCTGGACCTGGACGGGCGGTGCTGCGACCCATTGGAGGGTCCAAAACGGCCTCGGCGAGGAAGCCACAATCATTGGTTTTACTAGGGTGTCGGCCTAAAGTTGGCCTCGTAAGGGGGGCAAGGCTAATTGCCAACCCCCTTCTTCTTTGATCGATCTCCTCCACGATGGCCCCAAGAGGCGCCCAGGAGGCCCAAAGAGGCCCCAAGATGGCCCCAAGAGGCCCCGAGAAAGGCCATCAGGAGGCCCCCAAGAGGACCCCAAGCGGCCCCAAGAGGCCTCCCGAGGCACCCAAGACGCTCAAGAGCTCCCCAGGACCGCAAAGAGACCCCCAGGACGCCCCGAGAGGCCAACATGAAGCGCCCAAGAGATATCCCAAGAGGCTCCGAGAGGCATCCAAGAGACCTCTGCCCATTTTGCTTACCCTCCTCCTCCTCCTGCTCCTCCTTCCTCCTCCTACTCCATCTCTTCCTCCTCCTCCTCCTCCTCCTCCTCCGCATCCTCCTCATCCTATTTATCCTCCTTCTCCCCACACCCTCATCCATCCATCCAGCCTCCTTCTCCTCCTCCCTCCTTCGCACGGTTCGACCGTCCCCCTCTTTGCTCCTGCACTTCCCTGATCACCTCAACTCGCCTGGGTATCGTTTCTGGATGGGTTGGTAGGGATATGTTTGTCGCAACCGCAGGCGAAAATTGCCTAGCGCACGCAGACAACTGCAATCCTACCGCTAGACGCGAAGCGTCTAGAATTTAAGACTATGAGACCCAACATGGATCCTTTTGGCTCAGACAAGCAGCGGGTGACACGTGTCACCCCCGAAGCCGTTTGAGAAAGACGAATTGCGAATTAGAAACTATGCGAGCCAACATGGGGTCAACAAGCCTGGGCTGGTGACACGTGTCACGCCCGAAAACGCGTGGGAACAACAATTGAAAGTTTGGGAGCCAACGTGGGGTCAATCAGCCTCAGAAAAACAACGGGTGACACGTGTCACCCCCTAAATCGCGTGAGAAAAAAACAAGTGTGAATGTCGTAGTCTTGGGGCAAATATGGGGTCAATCAACCTCAAACAAAAGCATCGGATGACACGCGTCACCCCCGAAACCGCGTGAGGAAAACCAATTGCACATTTGGACTTCTGGCAGCCAGAAAAAAAAAAGACAAACGCCAAAAAAAAGAAAACACAGAAAAAAAACAGCCAAAAATCAAAAAACAAAAAAACAAAAAAAAATAGAAAAAAGAAAAGAAACAAAAAAAAAAACCAAAAAAAAACAAAAAAGCCAAAAAAAGAAAAAACAGAAGCCAAAAAAGCCCAAAATAAACAAACAGCCAAAAAAAAACCAAAAAGCCACCAAATGCCACCAAACTAAAAACGCCAAAAAAACAAAAAACAAACAAAAAAAAAAAAACATCAAAAAAATAAAAAAAAACAGAAAAAAGCCAGCATGGAACCAATTAAGCTAAGAAAAGCAGCAAGTGACACGTGTCACCCCCGAAACCGCATGAGAAAGACCAATCATGAAACTGGGATTGTGGGAGCCAACAGCAGATCATTCAGTTTGGACAAGACCAGCGGGTGACACGTGTCAACCCCGAAACTGTGCGAGAAATTGCAACCGCGTCGCTACACCCCCCCATGGAGGAGCGGGAGCAACGAAAGACTCGGCGTCGAAGACAGCGACGACCGACGACGAACGCCGACCGACGACGACGACGACGACGACGACGAAGACCTGCGGAATCCCAATGGGGGGGCGCGCAAGGCCTGGCGACGACGACGACGACGACGACGAACGACGACGACGACGACGACGACGACGACGACGCGACAATGACGACGGCGGCGACGACGACGACGACGACGATTCACCGACGAAACTGCGGACGCCGAGTGGGGCGGGGGCTGGTTGGCGAGTGGGTGGGCGCGGAAGTAAGATGCTCAGCGCAGCTCGCGCTCCGCATTTTTCGTGGACCCGCGGAAGGATCCAGGGCTCCCAACTTCGCGCTTCGCGCTCCGCGAAGCGCGAAAAATTTCGCGCTCTCGCGCCGCCCCCCCAAAGGGAGAGAAGGAGGACGAGGAGAAGGGGGAGAAGGAACGAGGACCGCGAAGCGCGAATAACTTCGCGCCCTCGAGGGAGCCCTTGAGGATGGCGGGTGTCCAAAACAGTGCCGCATGACCAGGGCGTTCCGCAGCTTGCTGGCCCCGCGGAGGGAAGGTGGGTGTTGAAAACGCCAGCGGATTTTACACGTCGGTCGGAAGAAGTAGGTAGAAACATGAAGTAGGAAGGCGGATATAGTGGATTGGGTCCAGGCCCCCCCAGGGAATAACAAAACACAGCGAAAGCGTGTCGATTATTGAAGTAGGAAGGCGCTTGAAGTAGATTGGGATCTGGGAATCTAAAAATACATACTTTCAGCGACCGGCGTGTAAAGCCGCTCGAACCCCTTTATACCCCATGCATTGCGGCTACGGTGCGATGAAGAAGGCGTCCTTGTCTGCCCCTCGTCATGCCAGACGATGCAGACATTTTGTATAGCAACCCATGCGTTGCATCTACTGCGCGATGCAGAAGGCGTCCTTACTTGCCCATCGTCGTGCCAGACACATCCCAGGACCGCTAACGCGACGAGTCATCACTCGCATCTGCGATCGCACACCCTGGTCACTGTCCAAACACTGGCAAATGACGAATTGACTTGTCCTTCCCCGCCCCCGCTTTCGGAGGTATTGTCTCTGCAACGGGAGGACGGCACAAGTGAATGAAAAGAAAAGAGTGCATGGTTCCGCGCCCGTAGAGGACTCGGTTGGAATGCCGTGAAGTTGAGGACGCCGGATGGACAACTGATTACCAACAAAACCAGCCTGACATGGCTGTGCTGGTTTATAAATGGATGACGGCAGCTTGAGCCGAATGTTCCAAATATGACGAAGCATGGGAACACACTGAAGAAAGAAGAAGGATGGATGGATTTCAAGCTAGATGCCTGGGGAGAATACTACACGTACATCCGCCTTTCTCACCATAATACCTAATAGCTAGGTCCTGAAAGATGGGCAAAAACAATACAGCGCACAACTCTTTAAAGATTGGCCGGCCCTCTCTTCTTGCGCCCACGCGCTCTGGCATACGGCATGAGCGATTGAGTGAGTTCCCCGCCCCCGATTTCGGAGGTAGTTGCCTGTGCAACGCCAGATGCTAGCAGGACAGCTCGCCAATTAAAAAAAATGAATTCTTGGACCCTGAAACAGCAGGCCCCAGGCTGCCACTGAGGCAGACGGATGCATGGCTCGCCCTGGACGCGGCCAGACGCTGGCAGGGCACCTCAGCTCTCCTCCAGCTCACTCCATGTCGCCGCTCCCGCCGGCTCCCACCGGGCGGTACGACCGGCCACGCGACCTCAGAGCAGCCCCGAGCGCTGCTGAGGGCGACCCTGGCGGCGGGGCAAGCGGCGGGGCAAGCGGCGCAACGGGCCTGCGCGCCCCTCGGCGCAGTTCCTTGGAGACGGCGCCCGCCCAGCTCCTGGGGCTGCCAGCGGCGCCTTCGCCCTCGGCGCCTCCTTCGGCCAGCGCTGCGACCGCCGCTGGTCCGAGGCAGCCGCGTTCGTC
Organism: Prorocentrum cordatum; assembly: GCA_963575745.1. Classification (NCBI taxonomy): domain Eukaryota; class Dinophyceae; order Prorocentrales; family Prorocentraceae; genus Prorocentrum; species Prorocentrum cordatum. The sequence goes on along the minus strand of CAUYUJ010000725.1, from coordinate 7,706 downwards.
GAGGCACGGGCGGCGCTGCTTCACGCCCAGCTCCCAAGGCGAGCACGCCGGTCGCCGGGCGGCAGCCACCTTCTGCTCCCAGAACGCCTCGGACCGGAGCCGCCTGAGCGGGGCCACCCTCGGCGCCGGCATCGCAGACCTCATCTGGGGGAGGAGGAGGACGAGGAGGACGAGGAGGAGGAGGAGGAGGAGGAGGAGGAGGACCTTCTCAGGCAGCGCCATCTCGAGGAGCGCTGGCTCGTCGCCGTCCCTCGGCAGCGCGGAAGAGCTCTCCTTGTGCGCGTCGGCGTCCTGGTCGTCGCCGAAGGCGAGCAACTCTGGCGTTGGGCATCGCGTGGGGGCCGAGCTCAGCCAGTCCAACTCGGGACGCGCCACCTTGCCCTTCCACTGCTCGGTGAGAGCTGCTTCAACTTCTTGAAACATCGCGCGCGGGTTGACCATGGCTGGTGGGATACTGGCCGGCCGGCAACCACACGCTGCTAAAGTCGAGATCTCCACTGCCCCAAATATTTCTTGAGCCACAACGGCTGCGGACGGAAGGGAGATGATGGGTTCCTGGGAAGACCAGGAGAACCCCCGAAAAACCTCCCAGTCATAGAATCCCACCAGCCCTCTGGGCGCAGGTGGTCTAGGGCGTTTCCTTTTCCAACCTCCTTCCTTTCCCTGCTTGGGAGGTTTACCCCCCCCATCCATGCGTTTGGACGGGGGGGGGGCCCGACCCATAGCAGCGTCCAAGATGGCCCAAAATGGCTCCAAGAGGACATCAGAGAGCGCAAGGTGGCCTCCAAGATGGCCCAAGATAGCGGGAGATGGGTCAAGATAGCCTCCGACACACGTCCAAGAGGCCTCAAGACGGCCCCAAGACGTTTTTAAGTGCTGTCCGGGGCCTCCGAAGACCCCCCCAAGAAGCAAAAATCCTTCAAAACCTAATGAACACCACTGTTGTTTGTCTTCTCGCTTTTTCGCCTCCGATGAGCTCTCGAGGCCTCAAGATGCCCCCAAAACGGTCCAAAATAGCCCAAAGAGGGGCCCCCAAAAACCCCAAGACGGCCCCCAAACCGCTCCAACAGCGGGCCAAGAGGGCCCCAGGACGGCACTTTTGAGCCTCCGATGGGGGGGTCCGAATTAAGGAACCGCCTTTTTTTTGAACGAAAGGGTCCAAGACGGCCCCCAAAGGCCCCTCAGGCATCCCAAACGAGCCCCAAGAAGGCTCCCAGGCCCCCCAGAAGAGCCACAAGAGCGGGCCAAGAGAACCCCAGGAGAGCCCCAAGAGGGCTCAAAAAAAACCCTAGGAGGTTCTCAAGAGAGCCCGAAGAAAGAGCTCCAGTAGGGCCCCAAGAGGGCCCCAAAAAAAACCCAAGAGAGCCCCAATATGGCCCCAAGTTTCGAATCGCACGCGAGTTTAATATACAAATCGGTGCAACAACCATTACGAGTCATCGAAAACACCCATCACCCCTCATCGAAGCACCACGTAGCTTGCACCGATTTCATTTTAGACTTCAATGCGGGAAGCTATGTGTGATCCTTGTTTTCCCGAAAACGGCTGCGCGACTGCATGCGTCCTGCCGCCCCTGATTCACCAACTCCTCTGCTGATCGTCTGTGGATGGGCTGGCGGGGATACGCGAAGCGCCGAGAATTTTCTATAGCTCTCCTCCCCAAAACCTGGAGTGGTGGAAACAAACACAAAAAACGACAAATTCCCGTGACGGGCGCTTTTCCCGGGAGAGGCGTAGGCCCAGGTTTCTCTTTTAGAATGGTAAGCCTGTCGCCGGCGCCAAGTTCGAGGAGGGTTCGAAGAGGGCTGGCGGATTTATTCGCGATAAATCAGAAGGTCGAAGAGGACAAGCGGACCCAATGTTGAGGACGTCACGAACGAACGCTGGTTTTGGAAATCATGACCGATGACACACAAGCGAAACGCTTGTCGTTTTGTCTCGAGCGAAACGCGTGTTATTGAAAGTCATATGTTGCGGATGTCCTAGCGAAACGCTTGCTTTGCACATTGTGTCGAGGATGCTTCGGGCGAAACAATTGTTTGGTCCTTTTGATTGCTCCGTTCCTGGGATTCGCGCCCTTCGCGTCTTACGCGTGATCCTGTCGGAAGGTTCGCATGGCGCCGCCGTCCCATGTCGGCGCACCCCTCACACGCTTCGCGGCCCCATAGGGAGCTCCACCGAAGGCCCCAGTGAAAACGAGACTCGAATCCCCGAGGGCCTGCGCCGCGGGGGGCGCAGCGGCCGCGGGGAGCAGCGGCCGCGGGCTTCCGTAGCTGTGCCAATGACGCGTCACGCACACACACACACACACACAAACGACACCGACCCAGCACCAACAAGGGGCTTTAACGGCGCATATTCCCCAGCCCAGGCCAGGGCATGCACCCGGGGCGGGTGGGTGGGTTCAAGAACCAGGGGATGGGACCCTGGCCCTGATGCTTTCCCGACTGCGGTTCGAACCCAAAACTTGCGGCGACGAGGAATGCATGCACAAGGCAAGCGATGCAATGACCAGCGAACGCACGCACAAGGCAAGCAACGCAATGACCTGCGAATGAGTGAACAATGCAAGCAGCGCCAAGTGCCACAACACGAGAATGCATGCACGTGACATGAGAACAATGCAACAATGTGAGAAAGCATGCAGAGGCCCCCCGTGACTCTCCCTACGTTTTCCGGGCCGTACGAAGCAGCATCGCCGTCTGCAGAAAACGAGACTTGAATCACCCGGGGCCTGCGCCGCGGGGGGCGCAGCGGCCGCGGGGGGCAGCGGCCGCGGGCTTCCGTAGCTGCGCTAGTGACGCGTCACGCACACACACACACACACACACACACGCACACACACACACACACACACACACACACACACACACACACACACACACACACACACACACACACACACACACACACACACAAACGACACCGACCCAGCACCAACAAGGGGCTTTTAACGGTGCGTATTCCCCAGCCCAACCCAAGGCCTACACCCCTAGTGTGGGCTGGGCGCGACGACCCCACTGTGGCGCCCTACGCGCACCCTGGTTCACTGTCGCTGTGGTCGGCCACATACTGAGCGCACGCCCCAGTCTCGAGCTCGCGCGGCTTCATGTAAGCCATAAAAAAGCTCGCCGACCTCCGTCCGCCCGCTCGCAAAATCTCCCACAACTGGCACCCTTGGGATGCCATGTCCTGGGCCATGCCCCGCCTGAACGCATGCGTCCCTGCGTTGGCAACGCCGCTCTCCAGAGCATATGCGCAAATCTCTTGCAAAAACTTCGGATGCCCGAACGAAAATGATCCTGGCGAAAGACCCAACCATAAGCAATTGTTGGTAACGCGTTGTGGGTGCCGCTTTCGGTGGGGCTCCATATGGAGCCACGAAGCGCTGCCTTGGATGGGGGAACCGCATGCGGACTGCGCCACCGGGGCGGGCCTTCGGTGGAGCTCCCTATGGGGCTACGAAACGCTGCCCTGGGTGGGGGAACCGCATGCGAACACCCCCACTGGGGCCTTCGGTGGAGCTCCCTATGGGGCTACGAAACGCTGCCCTGGGTGGTGGAACCGCATGCGAACACCCCCACTGGGGCCTTCGGTGGAGCTCCCTATGGGGCCACGAAACGCTGCCCTGGGTGGGGGAACCGCATGCGAACACCCCCACTGGGGCCTTCGGTGGAGCTCCCTATGGTGCTACGAAACGCTGCCCTGGGTGGGGGAACCGCATGCGAGATGCGCCGGTGTTCCCTGGGGCCTTCGGTGGACTCCTATGTGGGCCACGAAGGCGCTGTGCTGTGGGTGGGGGAACCGCTGCGAACACCCCCACTGGGGGCCTTCGGTGGAGCTCCCTATGGGGGCCACATGACAAAAAAGGAAAGGGGGAAAGAAAGGATACGAACGCCTGCCCTGGGTGGTGACACCGCATGCGAACACCCCCACTGGGGCCTTCAGTTGGAGCGCGGCCTATGTGGCTCCGAAACGCTGCCCTTGGTGGGTAACTGCATGCGAACACCAACCACTGGGGCCTTCGTGTAGCTCCCTATGGTGCCACGAAACGCTGCCCTGGTGGGGGACCCGGGACCGCAATGCGAACACCCCCACTGGGGCCTTCGGTGGAGCTCCCTATGGGTCCACGAAGCGCTGCCTTGGATGGGGGAACCGCATGCGGACTGCGCCACCGGGGCGGGCCTTCGGTGGAGCTCCCTATGGGGCTACGAAACGCTGCCCTGGGTGGGGGGACCGCATGCGAACTGCGCCACTGGGGCCTTCGGTGGAGCTCCCTATGGGGCCACGAAACGCTGTCCTGGGTGGGGGAGACGCATGCGAACTGCGCCACTGGGACTTCGGTGGAGCTTCCTATGGGGCCACGAAAAGCTGTCCTGGGTGGGGGAGACGCATGCGAACTGCGCCACTGGGACCCTCGGTGGAGCTCCCTATGGGGCCACGAAACGCTGTCCTGGGTGGGGGAGACGCATGCGAACCCCACTGGGGGCCTTCGGTGGAGCTCCCTATGGGGCCACGAAGCGCCTGCCCTGGGTGGGGAACCGCATGTGCGACCGCCCACATTGGGCCTTCGGTGGAGTCCCTATGGGGCTACAAAACGCTGCCCTGGGTGGGGGAAACCGCATGCAACACCCCGAACACTGGGGCCTTCGGTGGAGCTCCCTATGGGGCCACGAAAGGGCTGCCACTGGGTGGGGGGGGAACCGCATGTGTAACACCCCCACTGGGGCCTTCGGTGGAGCTACCTATGGACCCTAACGAAACGCTGCCCGGTGGGGGCGGCATGCGAACCCTGCCACTGGGGCCTTCGGTGGAGCTCCCTATGGGGCCACGAAACGCTGCCCTGGGTGGGGGAACCGCATGCGAACACCCCCACTGGGGCCTTCGGTGGAGCTCCCTATGGACCTACGAAACGCTGCCCTGGGTGGGGGAACCGCATGCGAACACCCCCACTGGGGCCTTCGGTGGAGCTCCCTATGGGGCCACGAAACGCTGCCCTGGGTGGGGGAACCGCATGCGAACACCCCCACTGGGGCCTTCGGTGGAGCTCCCTATGGGGCTACGAAACGCTGCCCTGGGTGGGGGAACCGCATGCGAACACCCCCACTGGGGCCTTCGGTGGAGCTCCCTATGGGGCCACGAAACGCTGCCCTGGGTGGGGGAACCGCATGCGAACACCCCCACTGGGGCCTTCGGTGGAGCTCCCTATGGGGCTACGAAACGCTGCCCTGGGTGGGGGAACCGCATGCGAACACCCCCACTGGGGCCTTCGGTGGAGCTCCCTATGGGGCCACGAAACGCTGCCCTGGGTGGGGGAACCGCATGCGAACACCCCCACTGGGGCCTTCGGTGGAGCTCCCTATGGGGCCACGAAACGCTGCCCTGGGTGGGGGAACCGCATGCGAACACCCCCACTGGGGCCTTCGGTGGAGCTACCTATGGGGCTACGAAACGCGTGAGAGGTGCGCCGAGAGCAGAGGCAAGGAGGGGGAGGAGGGGGAGGAGGAAGGAACGCGGGGCACCGTCTCTTCAAAACGAGGACCCAACACCACAGGATGGTTGGGAAAAAAAAAACTCGTTCCTGCGAGCGAGCCGGGCGCGACGCACTGCGTCCGCCAACCTGTGGACAGCGCACATGCGACGACCTTGTGTTTGACAGGGGCACACCCTGCGGAACGATACGGGCACTGTGTTGTTCTTCCGCTGCGCCAAAGCAAAGACCGCAGCCGCAGTTTCAAAAGCGATGCCCGACTTGCGCCCTTCGGCGAAGCGCCCGTGCAGCAGCGGGACGAGCTCTGCTCCTGCCCGGAACAAGAACCCTCTCGCGACTACGAAAGCGTCTGCAATCTCTTGTTTACCATCCCGCTCCGCTGCCACGATCATCTGCTTCACTACGTGACCAGGCAAGGCGGGGCGCGCCACGGCGCGGCCCGCTGCGCTCCGGATTCCCGGATCGCTCCTTTGGTGAGCTGCTGGACACCTCCCTCCCTCCATGAGTTGGGGATATCTAAAAACCGATGCGTCCAACGCAGTTGCTGTAAGCATTTGCTCAAGGTGGCTCCGTGAGGCACGAACATGGCAAACCAGCGGACGCTTTCGGTCGCAACGGGGAAGTGTGGCAGGCCGAACGAATCGCAGAATTCATCCCAGGCGTACAACGCACTGCGCAACGACCTCCAAGACCCCCGAATGGTCTCCAACGCAGCGCGCCTGGACCCCTCCTGGAGGAGCGCGTTCTGCACTACAGTAGCAAACGCGCCTTGCTGGGCAGCCCTGAGACCCGCCAGGCGCTGGTGGGGTGTACCTTCGAACGGGAACACGGACCGGAAACGTTCGTTGAAAGTTTCCCTGTGGAGAGCGGCGCACCGCGTGGGTTCCTCAAACGGATCGCCGACCGCGTACGCGACGTCGTAAGCAGTGGAATGCTGTGACACAACTTGCAGCCATGTCTGCCCGAGCCCGGGCCGCGGTCGCAAAGCAAACTCTAATGCCGCTTGCTTTGGCCCGTTGGCGTGGTCGACCCCCTCCGGGGCAGACCGCCGAACAACTGGCAGTCCTGCAGCGCGCGGCACGGCAATCGCCTCCGTGCGCCGGACAGCAGCGCGTTCCCCCCGTGCGGGGGGCAGCCGCGGCCCTCTGGGGCTGCGACTCCTCCGGGTCGCCAGGCCTACGGGCGCTGGCGGGGCCCTCCGGGGGGCTGCGGCTGCGGGGCGGTCGGTTCGCAGCCCCACAGGGCATATGGGGCGCAGTGCCCCCGCCATGACGCACCGGGGGGGGGCCGGCGGCTCGCGCGACGCCGACCCTCCCGCGCCGCTGTTTGACCGGGCGGCGTTCGGCCAGCTGGCACGCGAGTGCATTAGATTGGGCAATGCGGCGCACGAACGCACTCGCGCGCACCACACCGACATATACACACACACGACACACACGACACACACAACAACACACAACAACACACAACAACACACAACAACACACAACAACACACAACAACACACAACAACACACAACAACACACAACAACACACAACAACACACAACAACACACAACAACACACAGCAACACACAGCAACACACAACAACATACAGCAACACACAGCAACACACAACAACACACAACAACACACAACAACACACAACAACACACAACAACACACAACAGCACACAACAACACACAACAACACACAACAACACACAACAACACACAACAACACACAACAACACACAACAACACACAACAACACACAACAACACACAACAACACAACACCACACAACAACACACAACAACACACACCAACACACAACAACACACAACAACACACAACAACACACAACAACACACCACAACACACCACAACACACCACAACAACACACACACAACAACACACACAACAACACACACACAACAACACACACAACAACACACACAACAACACACAACAACAACACACAACAACAACACACAACAACAACACACAACAACAACACACAACAACAACACACAACAGCAACACACAACAACAACACACAACAACAACACACAACAACAACACACAACAACACACACAACAACACACACACACAACAACACACACAACAACACACACAACAACACACACAACAACACACACAACAACACACACAACAACACACAACAACACACACCAACACACAACAACACACAACAACACACAACAACA
>CAUYUJ010000724.1:75000-110079 GCA_963575745.1 Prorocentrum cordatum | reverse complement strand
GTAGACCGGGGGCCAAACTGTGGAAAACCCAAAACTGTTGAATTTCGATGTTTTTCCAAATCCTCGGCGCTGTTTTTGTTAGTGCCTCGCGGGTTTCGTTAGCCGGGCCCCTCAGGAGTGTGGGATCTTCCGGACCCCCTGGGGGTTCTGGAGGCCTCCTGGAGGCCTGGAGAGCCGTCGGAAGGGTGTCCCGGGCTGCGCGGGAGCGTGTTGGGCCGTTCTTTACGTTCTAGGGGCTCCTTGAGGTCGTCATGGGCTGTCCTTCGGCGTCTTAGGGTCTCCCTCCGGGAAGCCGGGAGGTGCGGTACCGGCCAGATCATGGGATGTGTAGGACCCCCCGAATAGGAGTCCCACTTTGAAACATGATCGACCCACGAACCCGTAAAGGAATATAGAAATGTAAAGCATTGCAACATTTCAAAGACACCTGATTGGGCGACGGGCACATGCAATGCTGAATGTATCGATGATGATGTACTGTGCCGACGGCTGTGCTGTGCTACGCCGCGCTGAACTGCGATGTGCCATGCCGCTATTGTGCTCTATATAGCGTTGTGGATCGAGTCCTCCCTGGCATCCGAGTCCTCACCGAACTGATCTGGAGCGTAAGCTCGAGCTGCCTGAGCAGATGGTAGCTGCCCCAGAACTAATTGACAGAGGGAACATGCCAGGAGGACGCGCCGCGGAACGTCCCAAGGGACGCGCCGGGCGACGTGCCAGGGGACGAGCCATGGGCACGCACCGCGGGACGTGCCAAGGGGACGCGCTACGGAACGTGCCAATGGACGTGCCGAGGGACGTGCCAGGGGACGCGCCGCGCGACGTGCCAGGTGGACTCGCCACGGAACGCGCCGAGGAACGTGCCAAGGTGTATAGTTGAATGTATCGATCTTGACGTACCGTGCCGACGGCTGTGCTGTGCTACGCCGTGCTGAACTGCGATGTGCCATGCCGCGATTGTGCTCTATATAGCGTTGTGGATCGAGTCCTCCCTGGCATCCGAGTCCTCACCGAACTGATCTGGATCGTCAGCTCGAGCTGCCTGAGCAGATGGTAGCTGCCCCAGAACTAATCGACAGAGGGAACATGCCAAGAGGACGCGCCGCGGAACGTCCCAAGGGACGCGCCAGGCGACGTGCCAGGGGACGTGCCATGGGCACGCACCGCGGGACGTGCCAAGGGGACGCGCTACGGAACGTGCCAATGGACGTGCACCGCGCGACGTGCCAGGGGCTCGCCACAGGACGCTCCGCGGAACGTGCCAGGCAACATGCCAGGCTGCAATGCTAAGGGTATCGATACTGATGTACCGTGCCGACGGCTGTGCTGTGCCCGGGCGACCTGGACACGTGAAAACACGCGTTTCGCTCAAGACGTTGTCAGCACATCCTCATGCTAGACATCCGCCTGGGCAACCTGGACACGTGCAAACAAGCGTCTCGCTCGAGACATCCTCAACAAATGCTCATGCTAGACATCCGCCTGGGCGACCTGGACACGTGAAAACAAGCCTCTGGTTCGAGACATCCTCAACAAATCCTCATGCTAGACATCTGTCTGGGCCACCAGGAGGCGTGAAACCAAGCGTCTCGCTCGAGACATCCTCAAGACCTGGGCACGTGAAAACAAGCAATCCACTTGAGAGATCCTCAGAATTCTGGTCCGCAGGAGAGGACAATCTATAACACAAAACAAGCGTTTCGCTCGAGACATCCTCAACCAATTCTGAAAAACAAGCGTTTCGCTCGAGACATCCTCAAATGTTAATTCGCCGGCCCTACGCGACCTCGTTATTTATCGCAAAAGAAATTCGCCGGCCCTACAGCCGTCAGATCTGGGGGTGAACCTCTAAAAGAGAACCCTGGACCGACGCCCTTTCCGGGAAAATCATGGGATGTGTAGGACCCCCCGAATAGGAGTCCCAATTTGATAACATGATCGACCCACGAACCCGGAAAGGAATATAGAATTGTAACACATGGCAGCGTTTTCAAAGACACCTGAATGGGTGACGGGCAAATGCAATGCTGAGTGTATCGATCTTGATGTACCCTGCCGAGGGTTGTGCTGTGCTGCACCGTGCTGAATTGCGATGTGCCATGCAGCGATTGTGCTCTATAGCGTCATGGATCGAGTCCTCCTTTGCATCCGAGTCCTGACCGAACTGATCTGGATCTTAAGCCCGAGCTGCCTGAACACATAGTAGCTGCCCCAGAGCTGATGGACAGGGGAGCACGCCGGGAGGTCGCGCCGCGAAACGTCCCAAGGGATACACCAGGCGACGTGCCAGGGGACGTGCCATGGGGTCGCACCGCGGGACGTGCCAAGGGGACGCGCTACGGAACGTGCCAATGGATATGCCACGGGATGTGCCAGGGACCCGCCACGCGACGTGCCAGGGGGACTCGCCAAGGGACGCCCCACGGAACGTGCCAAGTTGCAATGCTGAGTGTATCGATCTTGATGTACCGTGCCGAAATCTGTGCTGTGCTGCGCCGTGCTGAATTGCGATGTGCCATGCAGCGATTGTGCTCTATAGCCTCGTGGATCGAGTCCTCCTTTGCATCCGAGTCCTGACCGAACTGATCTGGATCTTAAGCTCGAGCTGCCTGAACACATAATAGCTGCCCCAGAGCTAATTGACAAGGGGACATACCAGGAGGACGCGACGCGGAACGTCTCAAGGGACCCGCAAGCGACGTGCCAAGGGACGTGCCATGGGGACGCACCGCGGGACGTGCCAAGGGGACGCGCTACGGAACGTGCTGGGGACAAGCGTTTCGCTCGAGACATCCTGCCAACATCCTCAGAATTCCTGCGCCCGGGACGCGGCACGCGCGAGACATCCTCGGAATTCTTGCGAGCGGGACGTGAAAAGAAGCATTTCGCCTGAGACATCCTCTGAATTCTGGACCCCCACGAGGCCCCCCACGAGGCCCCCGCTCGAGACATCCCCAAAGTTTGCAAAACCAGCGTTTCGCTCGAAACGTCTTCAACACATTATGAAAGACAAGCATTTCGCTCGAGACATCCTGCCAAAATTCAGGGACATCCTGGCAAAACAAACGAATTAGTCGAGACATCCTCGAAATTCCTGCGCGCGGGACGCGGCACGCGCGAAACATCATCGGAATCCCTGCGCGCGGGGCGCTTTTCCGCGTCGCGGTCGGCTCTGCAAAACCAGCGTTTCGCTCGAGACATCCTCAATAAATTATAAAAACAAGCGTTTTGCTCGAGACATCCCAAACTATGCAAAACCAGCGTTTCGCTCGAGACATCCTCAACAACTTCTGAAAAACATGATCGACCCACGAACCCGGAAAGGAATATAGAACTGTAACACATGGCAGCGTTTTCAAAGACACCTGATTGCGTGACGGGCAACTGCAACGCTGAGTGGATCGATCTTGATGTACCCTGCCGAGGGCTGTGCTGTGCTGCACCGTGCTGAATGGCGATGTGCCATGGCGCAATTGTGCTCTATAGCGTCATGGATCGAGTCCTCCTTTGCATCCGAGCCCTGACCGAACTGATCTGGATCTTAAGCTTGAGCTGCCTGAACACATAGTAGCTGCCCCAGAGCTGATGGACAGAGGAACATGCCAGGAGGACGCGCCGCGAAACGTCCCAAGGGATGGCGCCAGGCGGCGTGCCAGGGGACGTGCCATGGGGTCGCACCGCGGGCCGTGCCAAGGGGACGCGCTACGGAACGTGCCAATGGACGTGCCACGGGATGCGCCAGGGGACGCGCCACGCGACGTGCCAGGGGGACTCGCCAAGGGACGCCCCACGGAACGTGCCAAGGAACGTGCCAAGTGTCAATGCTGAGCGTATCGATCTTGATGTACCGTGCCGAAATCTGTGCTGTGCTGGGCCGTGCTGAATTGCGATGTGCCATGCCGCGATTGTGCTCTATAGCCTCGTGGATCGAGTCCTTCTTTGCATCCGAGTCCTGACCGAACTGATCTGGATCTTAAGCTCGAGCTGCCTGAACACATAGTAGCTGCCCCAGAACTAATTGACAAGGGGACATGCCCGGAGGACGCGACGCGGAACGTCTCAAGGGACCCGCCAGGCGACGTGGCAAGGGACGTGCCATGGGGACGCACCGCGGGACGTGCCAAGGGGACGCGCTACGGAACGTGCTGGGGACAAGCGCTTCGCTCGAGACATCCTGCCAACATCCTCAGAATTCCTGCGCGCGGGACGCGGCACGCGCGATACATCCTCGGAATTCTTGCAAGCGGGACGTCAAAACAAGCATTTCGCCGGAGACATCCTCTGAATTCTGGACCCCCACGAGGCCCCCCACGAGGCCCCCGCTCGAGACATCCCCCAATTTTGCAAAACCAGCGTTTCGTTCGAAACGTCTTCAACAAATTATGAAAGACAAGCATTTCGCTCGAGACATCCTGCCAAAATTCAAGGACATCCTGGCAAAACGAACGAATTAGTCGTGACATCCTCGACATTCCTGCGCGCGGGACGCGGCACGCGCGAAACATCATCGGAATTCCTGCGCGCGGGGCGCTTTTCCGCGTCGCGGTCGGCTCTGCAAAACCAGCGTTTCGCTCGAGACATCCTCGACAAATTCTGAAAACAAGCGTTTCGCTCGAGACATCCCCAACTTTGCAAAACCAGCGTTTCGCTCGAGACATCAAAAAAAAAACTGAAAAACAAGCGTTTCGCTAGGGACATCCTCAATTTTTAATTCGCCGGCCCTACGCGACCTCGTTATTTATCGCAAAAGAAATTCGCCGGCCCTACAGCCGTCAAAACCGGGGGAAACCAACTAAAAGAGAACCCTGGGCTCAGGCCCTTTCCGGGAACAAGCGTTTCGCTAGGAACATCCTCGAAAATAATTCTGCCGGCCCACCTCGACCTTGATATTTATAAAAGAATAATTCCGCCGGCCCACCTCAAGTCACACCCGGGGGTAAACAGCTAAAAGAGAACCCTGGGCCTAAGCCCTTTCCGGGAACAAACGAATTAGTCGACACATCCTCGCAATTCCTGCGCGCGGGACGCGGCACGCGCGAGACATCCTCGGAATTCCTGCGCGCGGGGCGCTTTTCCGCGTCGCGGTCGGCTCTGCAAAACCAGCGTTTCGCTCGAGACATCCTCAACAAATTCTGAAAACAAGCGTTTCGCTCGAGACATCCCCCGACTATGCAAAACCAGCGTTTCGCTCGAGACATCCTCAACAAATTCTGAAACAACATGATCGACCCACGAACCCGGAAAGGAATATAGAAATGCAAGGCATGGCAACGTTCCAAAGACACTTGATTAGGCGACGGGCAAGTGCAATGCTGAATGTATCGATTTTGATGTACTGTGCCGAGGGCTGTGCTGTGCTACGCCGTGCTGAACTGCGATGTTCCATGCCGCGATTGTGCTCTATATATCATTTTCGATCGAGTCCTCCCTGGCATCCGAGTTCTGACCGAACTGATCAGGATCTTAAGCTCGAGCTGCCTGAGCAGCTGGTAGCTGCCCCAGAACCAATGAACAGAGGGAACATGCCAGGAGGACGCGCCGCGGAACGTCCCAAGGGACGCGCCAGGCGACGTGCCAGGGGACGTGCCATGGGCACGCACCGCGGGACGTGCCAAGGGGACGCGCTGCAGAACGTGCCAATGGACGTGCTGCGGGACGTGCCAGGGGACGCGCCGCGCGACGTGCCAGGTGAACTCGCCACGGAACGCGCCAAGGAACGTGCCAAGATGCAAAGCTGAATGTATCGATCTTGATGTACCGTGCCGACGGCTGCGCTGTGCTGGCCGTGCTGAACTGCGATGTGCCATGCCGCGATTGTGCTCTCTCTCTCTCTCTCTCTCTCTATATATATATATACTAGAACTACGCGCGCGCTTCGCGCGCGCTTAGGTTCTGTCGAGTCACAGACCCAGGAATCGTTGTGAGAAAAAATTGGTGACGCGAAGCGTCGTGGGGGCGTCCTTGGACGTCTGGGGTCTCCTGGGGCCTCTTGAGGGGCCTCCTGGGGGCCTCCTGGCGGCCTCTTGGGGCGGAAGGCTCGAGATTGCGGTTCGTGGTCCCCCTCTGGGCCCCCTCTTGGGCCCGTCTTGGGGCCCTCTTGGGCCATCTTGGGCGCCTCTTGGGCCGTCTTGGGGCCCTCTTGGGCTGTCCTGGGGCCCTCTTGGAAGCTTCTTGGGCCGTCTTGGGGCGGTCTTGGGCGCCTCTTGGGCCATCCTGTAACGTCGGAAAGCCCAAAAGACAACTTGGTTGAAAATGTACGTTTTACGAAGGGAATGGGCAAATTTACTTAACAGCGAAGACTGATAGGTTTCTAATAGACTTAAAAAGAGAGCAGCACATTACTCCACAGGGGGGTCTGGGCAGCCGTTGGGGGCCGTTGGGAGGCCGTTGGGGTTTGCCGGGGGGGATCGTTTTTCGCATACAGTCACACACTTCGTGCTTTTCGATTTCCCAGAACTCCATTCCCGGGCCACATTCTGAATGCCTAGAGCCAACTGTAGGCCACTTCGTGCTCTTCGACTTCCCAGAACTCCATTCCCGGGCCACATTTTGAATGCCCGGAGCCAACTGTAGGCCACTTCGTGGTCTTCGAGTCCCAGAACTCCATTCCCGGGCCACATTTTGAATGCCCGGAGCCAACTGTAGGCCACTTCGTGTTCTTCGAGTCCCCAGAACTCCATTCCCTTCCAGGGCAAGATTTTGGATGCTTTGGATGGCCCGGAGCCAACTGTAGGCCCACTTCGTGCTGTAGGCCACTTCAGATTTTGGATGCCCGGAGCAACTGTAGGCCACTTCGTTGGTTTCGAGTTCCCAGAAGTCCATTCCTGGGGCATGAATTGAATGCCCGGGAGCCAACTGTAGCCACTTCGTGTTTCTTCGAGTTCCCAGAACTACCATTCCCGGGCCACATTTTGCAGGGAGGGGTAATTGCTGTAGGCCAGGCTGAGGCTGAGGTGAGGCAGGCTGAGGCTGAGGCTGAGGCAGGCTGATGCTGAGGCAGGCTGAGGCTGAGGCTGAGGCTGATGCAGGCTGAGGCTGAGGCAGCCTGAGGCTGACGCCGAGGCTGAAGGCAGACTGAGGCTGAGGCTTAAGCAGGCTGAGGCTGAGGCTGAGGCAGGCTGAGGCTGAGGCAGGCTGAGGCTGAGGCTGAGGCAGGCTGAGGCTGAGGCTGTGTCTGTGACTGCCGTTGCCACTGCGACTGTCATCGCGAATGCGACTACGACTGCGAGAACAGCACAATTCTACAATTGGATTCTCATCTGAATCTTAAGGGGAATGCTTCCAGATATGCTCCTACACATCGCTGTGAAGTTGCTTTGCCGGGATAATACAAAGGGAATGGGCCAACTTTTGCGTCTGGGGGCCCTCTTGGGACGCATGTTGGAGGCTTCTTGGGGCGTCTTGGGGGCGTCCTTGGACGTCTGGGGTCTCCTGGGGCCTCTTGAGGGGCCTCCTGGGGGCCTCCTGGCGGCCTCTTGGGGCGGAAGGCTCGAGCTTGCGGTTCGTGGTCCCCCTCTGGGTCCCCTCTTGGGCCCGTCTTGGGGCCCTCTTGGGCCATCTTAGGCGCCTCCTGGGCCGTCTTGGGGCCCTATTGGGCTGTCCTGGGGCCCTCTTGGAAGCTTCTTGGGCCGTTTTGGGGCGGTCTTGGGCGCCTCTTGGGCCGTCCTGTAACGTCGGAAAACCCAAAAGACAACTTTGTTGAAAATGTACGTTTTACGAAGGGAATGGGCCAATATTTGCGTCTAGGGGCCCTCTTGGGACGCATGTTGGAGGCTTCTTGGGGCCTCTTGGGGGCGTCCTTGGACGTCTGGGGTCTCCTGGGGCCTCTTGAGGGGCCTCCTGGGGGCCTCCTGGCGGCCTCTTGGGGCGGAAGGCTCGAGCTTGCGGTTCGTGGTCCCCCTCTGGGCCCACTCTTGGGCCCGTCTTGGGGCCCTCTTGGGCCATCTTGGGCGCCTCTTGGGCCGTCTTGGGGCCCTCTTGGGCTGTCCTGGGGCCCTCTGGGAAGCTTCTTGGGCCGTCTTGGGGCGGTCTTGGGCGCCTCTTGGGCCGTCCTGTAACGTCGGAAAGCCCAAAAGGCGACTTTGTTAAAAATGTACGTTTTACGCAGGGAATGGGCCAATTCTTGCGTCTAGGGGCCCTCTTGGGACGCATGTTGGAGGCTTCTTGGAGCCTCTTGGGGGCGTCCTTGGACGTCTGGGGTCTCCTGGGGCCTCTTGAGGGGCCTCCTGGGGGCCTCCTGGCGGCCTCTTGGGGCGGAAGGCTCGAGCTTGCGGTTCGTGGTCCCCCTCTGGGCCCCCTCTGGGCCCGTCTTGGGGCCCTCTTGGGCCATCTTGGGCGCCTCTTGGGCCGTCTTGGGGCCCTCTTGGGCTGTCCTGGGGCCCTCTTGGAAGCTTCTTGGGCCGTCTTGGGGCGGTCTTGGGCGCCTCTTGGGCCGTCCTGTAACGTCGGAAAGCCCAAAAGGCAACTTTGTGAAAATGTACGTTTTACGAAGGGAATGGGCCAAATTGTGCGTCTAGGGGCCCTCTTGGGACGCATGTTGGAGGCTTCTTGGGGCGTCTTGGGGGCGTCCTTGGACGTCTGGAGGCCATCTTCAGCATCTAGGAGCCCTCTTGGAGGCCTCTTGGAAGTTTCTTGGGCCGTCTTGGGCGCTTCTTGGGCCGTCTTGTCTGACTGGGGAGGCCTCCGGCAAGCCCCGACGAGCCTCCGGGCCCCCCGGGGTGCACATTTGTGGTCGAGGTCCCGGCCCCGGGCCCCCGGACCGGGTGCGCGCTATGTATGTATATATATATATATTATTATATATATATAATATATATATTATATAAATATTATATATATATATATATATATATATATATGTATATATATATATATATATATATATATATATATGGTAGCCCCCCCCCCACATGATCATACATATTTCTTTTTTTGCTACTCCTCTTCCTCGCGCGCCCTGGGGGGGGAGGGCCTGGGCTTCCTGGGGCTTCCTGAGGCCTCCTGGCCTTCCCGAGTCTTCCGAAACGCTTCCTGGGGCTTCCCGAAGCCTCCTGGGGCTGCCGAAACACTGCCCTGGTGAAAAACGCTGCGTTTTCCTGATATTCCTGACCTTCCCAGGGATTACCCCTGAGAAAACGCTGTGTTTTCCTGATATTCCTGATATTTCCAGAGACTACCCAGGCGCCGAAGCCTCCTGGGGCTGCCGAAACATTGCCCTGGTGAAAAACGCGGTGTTTGCCTGATATTCCTGACCTTCCCAGGGATTACCCTTGAGAAAACGCTGTGTTTTCCTGATATTCCTGATATTCCTGACATTTCCAGAGACTACCCAGGCGCCGAGGCCTCCTGGGGCTGCCGAAACATTGCCCTGGTGAAAAACGCTGTGTGTTCCTGATATTCCTGACCTTCCCAGGGATTACCCCTGAGAAAACGCTTTGTTTTCCTGATATTCCTGATATTCCTGACATTTCCAGAGACTACCGTGAGCCTGCAGGGTAGTCTCTAGAAATGTCAGGAATATCAGGAATATCATGAAAACACAGCGTTTTCTCAGGGGTAATCCCTGGGAAGGTCAGGAATATCAGGAAAACACAGCGTTTTTCACCAGGGCAATGTTTCGGCAGCCCCAGGAGGCCTCGGCGCCTGGGTAGTCTCTGGAAATGTAAGGAATATCAGGAATATCAGGAAAACGCAGCGTTTTCTCATGGGTAATCCCTGGGAGGGTCAGGAATTTCAGGAAAACACAGCGTTTTTCACCAGGGCCATCTCTGGGAAGATCTTGGAAATCTGGAAAATCTGGTAAACGGTATTTTTTCAAGAGCAGGAGGATGATAATCAAATCGTGTAGCTTCAACAGGGCAGCGTTGGCCGTCGGCTGCCCCCCGTCAGTTGTGAACGCAGCTCCCCAATCAGTTATGCGAGCAGCCTCCTGCTACGAAACATTACTCGCAAAACTAGCTGCGAACGCCGCTCCACACCTAGTTTTGTGAGTGATGTCTTCCTCCTCACCCTCGTCATGCTCCTCACCCTCCTCTTCTTCCTCCTCCTACTCCTCCTGCTCCTCCCCATCCTTCCTCCTCCTTCTTTTCTTCACTCAACCCCACCTCTCCGCTTCATGGCGTCACTCACAAACCTAGTTGCGAACGCAGCTCCGCAACCAGTTTTGCGAGCAGCCTCCTGATAAGAGACATTACTCGCAAATCTAAATGTGAACGCCGCTCCACACCTAGTTTTGTGAGTAAGGTGTTGCTCCTCACCTTCGTCATGCTCCTCACCCTCCTCTTCTTCCTCCTCCTACTCCTCCTGCTCCTCCCCCCTTCCTCCTCCTTCGTTTCTTCACTCTACCCCCACCTCTCCGCTTCGTGGCGTCACTCGCAAATCTAGTTATGAACGCAGCTCCACAACAAGTTTTGTGAGCAGCCTCCTGCTACGAAACATTACTCGCAAAACTAGCTGTGAACGCCGCTCCACACCTAGTTTTGTGAGTAAGGTGTTGCTCCTCACCTTCGTCATGCTCCTCACCCTCCTCTTCTTCCTCCTCCTACTCCTCCTGCTCCTCCCCCATTCCTCCTCCTTCGTTTCTTCACTCTACCCCCACCTCTCCGCTTCGTGGCGTCACTCGCAAATCTAGTTACGAACGCAGCTCCACAACCAGTTTTGTGAGCAGCCTCCTGCTACGAAACATTACTCGCAAAACTAGCTGTGAACGCCGCTCCACACCTAGTTTTGTGAGTAAGGTGTTGCTCCTCACCTTCGTCATGCTCTTCACCCTCCTCTTCTTCCTCCTCCTACTCCTGCTGCTCCTCCCCCCTCCTCCTTCTTTTCTTCACTTTACCCCCGCCTCTCCGCTTCGTGGCGTCACTCACAAATCTAGTTGTGAACGCAGCTCCCCAATCAGTTCTGCGAGCAGCCTCCTGCTACGAAACATTACTCGCAAAACTAGCTGTGAACGCTGCTCCACACCTAGTTTTGTGAGTGATGTCTTCCTCCTCACCCTCGTCATGCTCCTCGCCCTCCTCCTCCTACCCCCCCTGCTCCCCCCCATCCTTCCTCCTCCTTCTTTTCTTCACTCAACCCCACCTCTCCGCTTCATGGCGCCGCTCGCAAATCTAGTTGCGAACGCAGCTCCGCAACCAGTTTTGCGAGCAGCCTCTTGATAAGGGACATTACTCGCAAATCTAGCTGTGAACGCCGCTCCACACTTAGTTTTGTGAATAAGGTGTTGCTCCTCACCTTCGTCATGCTCCTCGCCCTCCTCTTCTTCCTCCTCATACTCCTCCTGCTCCCCCCCCTTCCTCCTCCTTCGTTTCTTCACTCTACCCCCGCCTCTCCGCTTCGTGGCGCCACTCGCAAATCTAGTTGTGAACGCAGCTCCCCAATCAGCTCTGCGAGCAGCCTCCTGCTACGAAACATTACTCGCAAAACTAGCTGTGAACGCCGCTCCACACCTAGTTTTGTGAGTAAGGTGTTGCCCCCCACCTTCGCCATGCTCCTCACCCTCCTCTTCTTCCTCCTCCTACTCCTCCTGCTGCTACGGCTCCTGATCACTCAGCCCCCTCCTCTCCACTTCGAGGCGTTCCCCTCCAATCTAATTGCGAATGCAACTCCACAACAAACCTTGCGAGCAACCTTCCGCTACGAATCATCATTCACAAAACTTGTTGTGAACGCCGCTCCACAGCTAGGAAGAGGCGGTGGAAAATGGGGGAGGATGTTGCTCAACTATGGCTGGTGCCACTGGAGCTCGGCATTCACCAGATGACGCGGAGGAGGGGGAGGAGAACAAGGGGCTCAATTTTGAGGAGTAGGGCAAATATGGTTTGGAGGAGAAGGTGGAGGAGGAGGTGGTGGAGGGGGAGGAGGAGGAGACGATGAGCAGGAGGACAAACATTGGGAGGAGGAGGAGTAGGAGGAGGAGGAAGAGGTGAATGAGGATTCAGAGAAGGAGGAGAAGGAAGAATAGTAGGAGGATTCTGATGAGGAGGACAAACATGAGGGAGAGCTTGAGGATAATTTAAAGAAGGAGGAGGGGAAGAGAAGCAGGAGGAGGACAATGAGTTTAAATTTGCGGAATCGGAATAGGAGGAGGACAACATGCCGAAGAGGAGATGGAGGAGGATCCAGAGAAGGAAGATGAAGAGGACAAGGAGGAGGAGGAGGAAGAGGAGGACAAGGAGTTTGAAAGTGAGAGGGGGTAGGAGGAGGAGAATGATGAGGACAAACATGAGGAAGAAGTGAATGAGGATTCATAGAATGAGGAGGACGAGGGGAAGGAGAAGGAAGAGGAGGAGGAAGAGAAGAGTTGAGGCCAATGCGTTTGATTTTGAAGCGGAGGGGGAAGAAGACAAACATAAGGAGGAAGAGGATGTGGAGGAGGATTGGGAGACGGTAGAGGAGGAAAATGAGGAGGAGGACGAGGAGGACAAGGCGTTTGGCATCGAGGAGGAGGAGGAAGAGGAGGACGAGGAGGAGAGGACAATTATGAGGAGAAGGTGGAGAAAACTTCAAAGAAGAAAGATGAGAAAGAGAAAGAGAGGGAGGGGGAGCTTGAGGTTGAGAAGGAGTAGGATGCTGAGGAGGAGGAGGAGGGGCATCATAAACATGAGATGGTGAGATTGGATTGCAATGCGCCGCGAAAGACTGAAGTCGCTTCGCGCTGAAGTGTTTGGATAGCAATCGACGGAATTGCGGTTTGCAACGTAGCAAACCATCATGAAGAAAAACAGGAGGAAGGAACGGGTTATAATGACTGGAGGGATGATGGGAGAATGTGTATGATCATGTGGGGGGGGGGCGAGCATAGGGGGGTGGGACTGGCCCCCCCCCCCCCCCCGAAAATCGGACCCCCGGGATCTGGCGCTTTTGGGGCCCCCTGGACGCCTTGCAAGGGGTCCCCCGGGCCTTCCGGGCCTCCTGGACGCCCCTGCCGGGCCTTGCCAGCGGGCCCAAAGCGGTCAGGAGGGCGGCCAAACGGCCCCGCGAGAGCCCCGCGCGGCCCCAGACAGCCCCAAAACGCCCGAAGACGACCCAAAGAAAGTCGAAAGTGAGCCTGGTAACTCAAATAGGGCATATAGCCTGGCAAATTGCATCCATCGCTCTGCTGTGAGGGTACAGTATGAGGGGTGGATGGGTAAGATAGGATAAGATCGATGTAATGATCTTTCCAGCACATAGCGAACGCAAGCAGTGTCCGGGCAAATAGGGCGCGCGTGCCTTGAGCCCAAGGCAGCGGCGCGCGAGCTATGCTCCCGATACTATAACATCTCCCAAAGAGCTACCCTTAAAGTCGGGAGGGGAGGAGACGGAGAGCATAGTCGCACGCAAAGATCGCGCGCACGACTGTTTGCAAAGAAAAGAAAGCAGTGCGTACAGTCTGGTCAAACACCAGACTGCAAGGCGAGTTTCCTCGCAAAGTATTTCACGCAAATACAGGACAGCCCCTTCAAACAATGAAGGGCTATCGGCTTGGTTAGAGGTAAACCAAAATTAGGCCATGCCTCACCAAACAAATGTGTATTAAGGCAAAGAGCCTGAGTTGTACGAAGCCGGCTCGTTGCCAGGCGTGAAATATAAGGCTCGTTTCCGAGCAGCTAAAGGGGCGCCTTTATAGTAGGCGCCCGTGCTGGCAAACTGGACCGCGAGGGCAACAAGGACATACTAAAATTGATTAGACTTGGGTTTGTCTCTGTCCTCGGGGCCCCGAAAGGGAACAAATTGCTTCACGTCATACTTGAATGACTGAGTGCCTGACATCACTTCCAGAAGCAGCTCCCGATCGATGCTTCCCTTTGTATGCCCATCTGCGGTCATATCCCTAGTATCACACCATTGTACATTATGTACTATACCTATATCCATGAGCTCACGTATCCAACTGATATGTCCAAGCAGAGTCCGTTCTGTAAGTATTTTGAGATCCCTGCTTGATAAAGATTTGTAGACGGACTCAGCGTCTATGGTAAGAGAGACTTCGATAGCAAGGCCTCCAACTTCACGCATGTCTCGTAGTTGTCGTGGAGTCAAAGCCCCTGCCTTAAGCTCGTGGAGAGTAATGAGCGTAGGGTAACACTCATCAAGGTTATGTGCGGCTGCAAGTGCCTCCGCAGCATAACTTGACCTCACCTGTAATCGGTGTGATTTGCATAGTCCGTCACAGAGGTGAACGACGGACTTGCCTTGAGGCGAGTTTCCTCGCCGTAGTACGTTGGCCCCGCGTATGCCGTAGCCCTTGGTCTCGTCATCCTCCTCCCCGGTAAGCTTCCGATATCCCGAATCGCTATGGATGTCAACTTCATTCGTCGGCTTCATCCGAGGGAAGGTGATACATTTCGGGCTGCTGATCAGCTTTCGCGTCACAGCATTCAAACGTCTGACTTGCAAATTGGTGGGCTCTTGAATTTTCTGAAGAGAGACCACATATACCATGAGCCAGATTTGGGTAAGAAGGGCATAGGCGAGGGCTCCTCGCAGGCTGACGAACATGTCGGTAATGAGTTTCGTGGCTTTGGCGTCGGCCGCCGCTCCTGTAAGTTCTGGGTGTGTGATAGGACGTAGTTGTTTAATGTACTCGTCCTGGTCCATGATCACATCTCCCTGATCATTCTTAGTGCAGCGAACGGCGCAGTTCGTATATGTGTGCTTGTTGAGCTTGCATTTGCCAAACACCTTTTCGACACGTTGTACATAGTCGTCTATATTTTTCTCTAGACCTGTCATATTAATATCATCTACATGTTTTGCCGTCAGAAGGTCTTGGCTGAATTCAAATTCAGGATCGTAGCTGGTCGGTGTAAGTCCTATAGCTCGTGTGGTAGTACGAAGTTTGAGAGAGAACGCTCTTGGAGCGTCCTTTGTACCCGTTCCTGGTTTGAGGCATCTAAGACAGTGTCGACTTTCGTCGTGGGATGAGAAGCCGGGTAATGTACGAAGTACCTGAGCACTTCCTGGTGGAAGAGTAAAGCAAACCATGCGAGTTTCCTCGCCGGTGGCATGGGCAAGTTCCTCATAGGTCAAACCCTTGAGGAACGCCTTATCGATATCCATGGATGCTAAGATCCACTCTGGATGCCATGCCGCTTCACTTGCCAGGAGTCGTTGGGACTGCCTTCTGGCGGTTCCCGAGAATGTTTCCACATCAAAAGCCTCAGTATCCATAAATCCACGAAGGACCAGTCTGAGACGAATGGTTTTAACGTTCTCGGTACCCATCTTTACGAACTTCCACTTGTATACATATCTGGACGTCATGATGTTGGAAGCTTTGGATAAATCGTGCATCTCAAGGCATCGATTATCAATCCAGATGTTGAGCTCAGTATATAAGGCTTCACTAACCTCCTTTGGATGTGCTGCTATGTCGGCTTTGGTTAGTAGATCATCTTCTTTGACAACCACAGCACGTTTAGCAGCAGAGGATACATATACTCTCATCGTTGCGACCATATCGGTATCGAGCTGTGCAAGTTGAGTCTGATCCAACACTATTTTAGACATTTCTGATGTAAAGCATAGTTCAACGTAAGGACCGTATTCATCACTGTCTAGAGAGTAACTCTCGTCGGCTGTGTTTGAACAAAGAGAGACTAGACAGGACTCACATGATTTCGGCTCGTCTCCGAGCATATCTGATGATATAATATCATCTTCGTCCACAAATGCTGAAACCAAAACACACTGGTCGGGCAGCATAGTTGTTGGGACGCAATAAAGATAATCATCGGTAGTCGTCGTAGGATGCAGGTCCATACGTAGCTCGTCGTACCACTCTTCCAGCATCATAGCTTCAATATTGTGTTCCTCATTTTCCTCATAGATTGTCGACAGACGGCCTTCGCTCGGCGATGAAGCGTCTGGTGTGTCTGGAGAAGGCCTGTTTCCAGGCGACTCGTGTTCTCCAGACATGTTGCATGGATGCTGATATTTAGCCAAATCGTTGTGAAATCCTAAGGAAGGGACACGTGAAGTCAAGCATTGAATAAGTCTGGAGTGAGTGCTACCAGTGATCTGAGAAATGTTTAAGCCAGTGCCCACGCATTCGTAATAGTGGAACGCCGGGCTGATGTCGTTGTCATAGTGGATCAGCGTAGACCCGGTGGCGTACTTTACTGCAGGTAGGCTTGACACACTCTTAGCCAATCGAACTGCTACTACATGTTCTACTCGGAAGTAATTCCGTACGAGATACTGTAGTGCTAACTAAGTGTACGCGCGGGTGAAACTTGCTGTCGTCTGACAGATTAAGGTTTCCCTTGTAATCGGGGATATACCCGAAAACTTTGGCAGGTTTCCCTGCGCTGAGGTGTGCCACATAAGCAAGGACGGTTTGCATGGCCATATTATCCATGCCAAGTTCCCGTGTGAGGAGACATTCGATGTATAGCGTGTGACGAGCATCAGGATACATCACAATTACCTCACGAGATCCTGCCTTGACAACAATATGTCCTCTTTCAGGCACGTTTCGGATCACCGGGAATGGGCCGTTCCAGCCTCCACGGTCGTCCTTGGTGGCAGTAGGTCGGTGGTAGTCGACCAAATCCCCTGATGAGTAGAGGCGAGCACCGTCAGGAGTCGTCTTAGCCCTAAGAGCCCGATTTGTCTTGGCTACAGCAGTAGCCTGAGTTATGGCTTCGAGGCTGACTTCCCTTACACGACGTTCTCGTTCGTGTCCTGAAGTCTCGGGTCCCTTGGGAAAGTCAAGGGTATCGAGATCAGGAAGGAAGGAGGGCTGACGTCCTGCGTGTGCCTGATATGGCGATACTCCGTTATAAAACGTAAACGCATTAGTAACGAAGATGCCTTCCGCCAATACTCTAGTGAATACAACAGGGATGTTGTGTCTGTTCAATTCTTCCTCAATCATGTGGAGGACGCCTCTGAGAATGCCGTTTCGTGACTCAATTGAAGTCGCGTGTTGGCCAGGAGCACGGATGCGAAGTTCCGTGCCCTTATTGGCCATCATGGTTTTAGCGGCATCGTTATTCAGGGCGCCTTCTCCGTCTGAGTATAAAACTTTGAAGGGTCCGTGATAGGCAATCCAGCAATAGTGGTAGGCGTCGATGATAGCGTCGCGTTCTCTGTCGGAAATCTCTAGGCCTGCTGCCAGGCGAATACAACGGTCCATAATATGAAAAATGGTCCGTTTCTTGTAAAACATGAGGTCCATTTCCCCTTCATCGAGCCAGTTACCAGGGAGGCTTACCGATGGTAATGTCGAGTTTCCTGGACGTTCCCATGCTCTACATTCCCGACAGGTATCGCAGATTTCCTTGATCATGTTCAGTCGAACATTATCAAGCCCCACCTGGCCGAGGATTAACCTCATTTTTGGCTCCTTCGCATGATACCATCGCAGATGCAGTTTTCGGAGTTCCTTTTTCACAACATGGGGTTCGTGACTACGGAGACTCTGTAGACTGTGTTGGATGTCAAATCTCGTCCAGTCGGGTAGTCGTGGAGCCCCAGAGCCGGTGGAGGCAAGAGGGTTCCTTGTAGCCCTATGTAGTTGATCCCCTGTGTTGACTGCGTCTGGAGGTGGCGGTACGCCTTGTAGACGTCCGCGGCGGGCCGCTACCTGTGGCGTATCGCTAGAAGATGCAGAAGGCGTGTTTCCACGCTCGGGGGCGTCTCGTAGCAGGTCGTAGCTGCTGGTACCAGATGTCGGATCGACGTTGCCGAAGGAACGTGGTCGTGGTGGCCTGGCGTGTGCGCCTTGGCGGCCACCTGAAGCTGAAGCTTGGCCCTCACCAGGTTTAGGTAGGGGTTTCCACCAAGCTGGCACGGTTTTGCCTTCGGGGTCGTGGTCGTCTGGTAGTTTAAATGGTTCAGCAAAACGACATTTACCAGGTTCGGTATCAAGGTGATTCTAAACACCCTTGCTTCTCGTAAGATCCCTCTGACATGCTGGACATGGCCAGTATACAGAGATAGAGTCATGATATTTGCACTGCGTAGGGTCTCTGTTATGGCTAGGACTGTCCTTTCGGACGTTGTCGATGCATGCCGGGCACGTAGCCACCTTTGGGATGATACGATCACCGATGCGTCTCATACCTTCACCTGGTTCAGCTTGCTCAGGAAGGTCGGCAGGATAAGCATGTGCAGTATTATAGGCGCGTTTCCGCGCGTAGTGTCAATGGCTTTCGCCAAGTAGACGGCTTCCACGAAGGCATACTGCAGTCGTCGAGTGTATTTTTGTGCCAGTGAAAGCTCGGTGTTGCACGGTTGTGCGTGCACATGCTGACCGTTGCACTTGAGTCGCTCAAAGGGTTTAAGAATTGTCTCGTCGTTGCTGGTGATATTTGTCGGCTTCTTAATATAGTCACCAGTCGTATCCTTAAGTCCCGTAGCGCATTGGTCAATGCGCACGGTTGTAATGCGTGGTCGGTTGGCAAGCTTCGTCCATGGAGAGATATCGTCAACCCATGTTCCTGTAGGTTGTTCGCGTATAAACCACCTCTGAGCGTCATCTTGGGTTACAGCAATTTTACCACAGTAAATTATGTGTGGTAAGTCTTCTCTGTGGTGCTGTTCCCAAGTGTTATAGTTGACTTTGTAGTTATAGTAAGATGGTGGTCCTGTGGTGCGGCAGCTGGGTTGCAGTATGGCAACTCGTACGTAGCATATCTTAAAGTAATGATCTATAACCTGCTGCACCGAGGGGTCTCCCAGGTCGACATATGTACTCTTGTCCAAGTTGCCACCTGAGGAAAGTCCCCTTGAGAAGGCAAGCTCTGAGATGCCACCCTCACCACCACAAAGCTCCAGCATATCCACGCAATTGTTATGGCCGTAGCATAGTGTAGCAACTATGCTGTATGTGTTAGCGTGTGTGTCGGGCATAGATGTGGGAAGGGTAAGGAACAGGTCATCGTCCTCGTCGGAGCTTATCAGCTCAACAGGGGCGTCAGCACTCCAGGTTGCCATAAAATCCTGTCCGAGTCCTGACAAGTCATCGCCGCAATCGTCATTTCCGTCTTCGACGTGCTTTTTAATGCGGCGAGGCTTGATGCCTGCTTCCTTTTCGGCTTTGAGCCTTTCCTTTTGCTTTATACGCGATTCAATGGGTAAAGCTTGCTCGTTTTGTTCGTCGGTCTGTGTACTCATTGTCGTGGTGGAATGGGTACATGCGTCAATCGCCAGAGTCGGGAGGGGGAGAGAACAGTCATCTATGATGACGCGTCTATGTTTCTGTGGTGATTGAGTAGGCTCGTTTCCGAGCAAGACCGGTTCCTCGGGTTGCCAGTACAACCGAGTGCTGATGTTGGCAACCCCTGCAGGTAATGGTGCATGCCAATCATACCCTGTTGGTTGATCGGTAACTGAGATATCTTGAATAACCGCGTTGGTATCCAGGTTGATTGTTACACGTCGGATAACTTCAGACCATGTTGGTCCTCCCTTATGAGTCGTCACGTAATGACGAGTGGTATGGTCTGTACGTGTATACGTATTTAAGTATACGGGCACGTTTCCGTGCGTGGTGGTACTCCCCAGGATTCTGTCGTTTAGGTAACGGATGAGTGTAGTACGTGTCTGAGCCCGCCATTCAGCATGTCGTACCGTATGGCCGTACCAGTCCAACACATGTTGTGGTATGGCCTGCTTACAGGTACATGTCCACAGCTTCGAGCTAATCGGTATCGATGATGCTACCTGCATATATGTACCACTTGGTGTATTGTCTTGCATAATGAACCGAATACCGAAATGACACAAACGCATCCGTATTACTGACAACTTTAGATCTTCCAGAGTATCACGTACTGGAGATAACTTCCAAACATATCCTGGGGGACCGAATATGATGATTTTCATGCGGAGTTTCTTGGCTTTTATCAACAGGTTCTGGATACGTGACTAGTGTGGGGCCACTCTCTTTCCTGGAGTTCGTATATACCAGTCACCCGGAGTACTGATCCATATGAGAGCGTAATCTCCACTGATCACCGCACCTAGATAGTTTGTGCCCACGCTTGTCATAAGTTCGTTGCGGGAAATACGGTCACAAATATAACCTCGTGTGCGGAGGTCGGCACATGCCTCCCTCGTATCTTCAATGACAAAAGCCCTCTTACTAAGGCAGGTTGCCCCGCTGTCCTTGTTACCCCCCGGCTTTTCAGCCATCAGGCAAGACGACGAGGGGGCGACGTCGCCCTGCCATATTCAAGATGAAGAAGATGTGCCTACAATATCTGCCAACATCTGGGCTTCCCTCAGATGCTGGAGCTCAGCACTGCAGCGCGCCGTGGCCTCAGAGGCGGATTGCTCCGCAAATGCTGTCAGCATCGATGGATTATCCATCAGCTGTTTCAGCACACCTTTGGACCTAGCGTCGCTGACCGTATGCAATTCACGATTAGTGTATCCCATCACTATTTTACGGCGGGACTGCACAGCGTCCATGGGTACACTACCACCATGCTGGGCCAGTGTCCTGGCAACAAAACAATCGAACGTCTCGAGATCGTCGATGTTGTCGCCTCGCATGGTGGCCTTGGCGAGCGTCTCCATCAACCCCTGGGGCAGGTTTCCCTGCAATTGATTGCGCTCCTGCGCTGGGGTCGGCTCGCCTGTCAGCACTGTCTGGAAGGACGTGCTGCTTGAGCTCGAGGCGGGTTGCCCCACAGCTCAAAACGATCACACCTGATCGACAGATGCCCTGACGGCAACTTCGTCGTCGGCATGATTTTGGAGCCTTCCGGGAGCTCCATCTTGACCTGCCCCTTACCAGGGAATATCAGCTTTTCCTGGCCTCGTTCAAGCACGATGATCGTGCGTTTGTCCTGCATACTGTCGAGACCTAGGATGGCTGGCAGGTCCTTTCCACAGCCTGACACAATGTTCGTCTTGTATGAATCGTGTTGGGCTGACCCCTGTACTCGCAGGCAATGCTAAATGTGCCTACGGTATCCGCTGGGGCCGACCCCTCTCCCACTCCGTTGATATGCAAACGAGAGCGGGGCTCGAATGTACAAGCACGACCATGTGACTCAGCAGCCTGGACGAACTTACGGCTCGTGTTCTCGCCCATGATGTTGATCTTCGAACCGACGTCGATGAGTATGGAATTTCCACCGTCATCCAAGAACGTCTTACTCGGCTGCTTGATGTGCACAGTTTCTGAAGTGTCGGCTGTGTCGGTAGGCGGGTTTCCCCGCGGCACATTCGTACCCCCTGGCGGGTTACCCCGCACGACACTGGCATGCGACTCGCTCTCGGCCATGCGTGCCAGGTCAATGTACTGGAAGTACGACACGTGCTGGGCGTGATCACCACGCTCCCCCCGCCAGTTGGCATACTCATCACGTATGCTCATATACTGCTCGCGGGTAGTGCGCCTTATCAGCGTTAGGTACGAGTGAAGGGCGATGTCTTGCAGCCCCTCGTTCGTGACGTGATCCCGGTACCGCAGCCACTCCTCGAACTCCTCATTCGTCGCTGAGATGTTGATGGCCCTAGCTGCTGTTGCCGCTGACGCCGCTGAGGATTCTGATAGGTCTAACGACGGACTATCAGTTTCAGGATTATTGGCATCTAGCATAAACGTTGTGTGCGTATTATCCATCTGATTCTGGAAATGTCGTACACGCAACTCGCGCAGCTGATCAGGGTCCAGTGACATCTCAGCCTCGCCTCCACTCTGGGGAGACATCTGAGGAGTATCCTGCAGGTTTCCCTGCTGAGGCGCCGTCATCGGGATAAGTTGATCGAAATATCCCGTTGCCATAGGCGGCCTTACCTCTTCAGGCAGGTGTCCCTGCTGGTGTGACGAAACTGTCTGCATAGCTAGCATCCTGGCCGTCATCTCCTCCACCATGCTCCTCAGCTCCCGCAGCTCCCTCGCTGACTGCTCGGGAGTCTGACTAAGGGAGCCAGTCCATTGGAAGGACGATGTTATAATGCCAGGTGCACGACAGATCGCACATGGTGGCTGCTGGGGATCTCCCTCACGCTGGTTTGTCACGTGGCCCACCACGTTAGAATTCCAGCATCCCTCGTGGAATAGGTGATTGCACCTCAGGCGATACACACTATCCCTGGGCTGAAATTCTTCGAGGCATACAGCACAGGTGTCCTCCATCCCAGTAAAGACTTCTACGTCTGCTACCCTGGGATATACCCGCCGCTGCCTCTCCAATCCCGTCTCGGAGGGCATGAAGGCTGATGGGGGTGTCCCCGCTGGATTCAGCACTTCCTGCACTTCGACATTGGGCATGGAAGTGGTAGGAGTCACGGCAGGCGAGTTTCCTCGCAAAGGTGAGCCCCTATTCCGCACCACGTCGAGTGCAGCTGCGCGTGACTGGTCCCGTACACTTTGCACCGCCTGCCTCCTCCTGAAGCATGCCTGCTGAGTGTGGTGCGTCTGCCTGATGTAGTCAGGCACGCCCCTACTGCCAGACGATATTGAATGGGCAGTGGGTTGTACAACCACCTCTGGTGATGTTGGGGAAGGCATGAAGGCCATGTGCGGGTACATGGAGTGGTCACTGCAGCGCACATTGGTGAGGTTATGCATCTGATCCGCCAATTCCCGAACAAATTTGTTCGGGCCCCTTGTACCGTCAGGGCATAATGGCGGATTCATCTGCGTGGGTGGTGGCCTCTGGCCCTGAGACATGCTCGGATGGGCGTTGAACGCCGGGATAAAGGCTCGTTGCCGAGCGGGGTCCCGTGGGTTGGGACCCTCCGGTTCCCAGGACCAGGCTGGCCTCCACCTCTGCCCACTGGGGTGAGGCAGATTATGGTTCTGCACCTGCTGTACCGCGGCCGCCACTCTTGAGCGATAGTCGTCGGGTATACCCGCCCTGTGGTGGCTTGGTGTACCAGGCAGGTTTCCCTGCTGACTCGTTGGCGTGCCGGGTGGCATCATGTTGAGGAGGGCTGTGCTGTGATCAGCCCTAGCCGCAGCTAACCTCTCCATGAGTGCGCCGTTTACGGCAGGGCGGACAGGTGTCCCAAATGGGGACTGTGCTGGCGGAGTGCCCGATGGAGTCATGCCCCTTGGAGTGTGCATGCTCTGCGCGGGGCTTGCGTGCATTGGCTCGAACCGAGCAGGTCCGCTTGTAAGCAGGTTTCCCTGCATGGCTTGACGGTTTCTCGTGGCCATAGCGGACATTGCTCCCTGGCCTGCGGCCCAGGGATCCTGCTGGTACAGCCTGTCCGCCAGCTGTTCTACCTGGTCAGGGTTCAGCGAAGCTGCAATCTGATCCAGGTCTGAAGTACTTATGGCCTGCCAAGACACGGCGCTCGGCCCTTGGCTTGGGGCACGGCTTGGAGCCGCGCTCCCGGCCTCACTCTCGGTGATCATAAAGATCCGAAAGATCTCAGGCTGGGTTCCCAGCTGGGTGGGGCTGTAGTGGTCCCCAACGTCCCTGTGGAGGTAGACCATGGCTGGATCAACGCCCTCTTGGTCTCGGGACCACTGGTACTTAATGCTGGAATCACCAACATCAGCCCACCTATCTGAGGCAGTCATCGTACTGACAGAGACTCGCGCACGGCGGCTCCCCAAATATTCTGGGTTGCGCCATTGCCTTCCAGTGGTCAGGTCCTCTACATGAGAAATGTAATACGGTTCAATGATACCGTTATCTCCCTCGGACAGAGGACTCCGTTATCGGACCAACAGAACTTCATACCATCTTGTATGGCCTTGCGCCAATCTACAAAGATGATGAGGTCTGAATCTGGGTCCCACCCACTGTTCACGGCACGGCGGCGCAATGTCGGCACGAAATGGATGTGTGAACGGCCTGTCCCACTTTTCTTCGTGTTGTGCTCAGGTCTACAGGACAGGCCGCACCACATGATACCTTCGAAAGCGTGCCATCGAGTGCCATGCATGGCGACTTCAGGGTATGGGGCCGGTCTCCCAGCGGGTTCGTCGCACAGTACAATGTAACTGTACAGCGACCATGGAGCTTTCAATGTCCATGAATGCCCCTGAGAGGCGCGGACGAAGATAGCGGGCTCGCCGGAGTCCCGCATTAGTACCTTGAATTGAAGGCGCTGTTTTTCTTCTCCGTCTGGTTCACGAACATGAACAACTTCCATCATGATGGCTGCGAGTTGGTCAACCGAGCGACCATACAACTGCTCGCTAATGACTTTGGCCTCGTCATATTTTGGGTTATGTCCAGCGTGCCTCGAGTGACCTGTGTTCCACGGAAAATCAGTCACGAGTTCCACGAGGTTAATCCAACCATCATGATCATCAAAAGATCTCAGGCGCCACACAGGATTATGTGACTTATCTGGCGCATGTCTACATATCCTGCTGATAGCTTTGCTTAACCATTTAAGAGTATCATTGGATGTGGGAAGAATTCCGGCCTTCCTGCATTCCTTCATGAATGACTCATCCACCGAACGTATCGGTGGGAGCTTCCGAAGTGCCAGTCTATCCCTAATCAGATCTGGAGTCCCACTAGTAAAGGATGTGTCTCCTGGGTGGTGCAGCTGGACTACTGGCGGGTTTCCCCGCATCGGAGCCTCTGTTGCCGAAGAGGCTGCGGCTCCAGAAGAGGAGGAAGCTGCGGCAGCAGCGCCTGGCGGGTTTCCCCGCGGAGATGCGCGACTGGCGCTGCCCCTGATCTTCGGCACCCAGTTACCCCTCGACAAAGCACCTTCGTCGGACCTCCTGGAAGAAGCCGCCACAGGCGAAGCCGGCGCAGGTGCATGCCCACTGCGCTCGAAAGCTGCCGCCCTTTTCTCAATGGACTTACTGCGGCTAAGCGGACGTCTTCGTTCCTCAGTGGGGTCCTGAGGTTGCTGCTTGGGCACAGATGCTGGTGTAGGAGCTGTGCCAATCGGCGGCTTCGGCGTCGCAGATCGAGACACCTCCATATGCACGTCTGGCCCAGGGCTCCGAGAGCTCGCCTTCGGTTTCGGCGCCGGAGGCGGCTTAGGTGTCGGGGGTTCACTCTTGGCCTTCGAAGTTAGTGGGAGTGGGGGCTTTCTAGCCCCCTTCATGTAGAGCTTGCTGGAATCCTCCAGCATCTTGCGAGTTGCCTCGCGTGTGCGTTCTTCTACTGTCCGAATGCGCTCCTCGTCCTCCGCCACACGTTGAGCCTTTATCTCGTCCTTGATGATCGGCTCTGGTTGTTGGGACTGGCTAGAGACACCAGGCGAGTTTCCTCGCATACCAGGAAGACTAAAGAGCGCGTCTTTCTCTTCCTGGGTCATGGCTACCATTCCCCTTGGAGCCGGAGTAGGTTTCTCTCCTTCTTTCGGATCCAAGTGGCCCAAGATCCCGAGACGACTATTCACTGCTGCGATCTCTTCCGGTGTCATCGGGTCAAGTGGCGGATGGCCCTCTTTAGGAGGGGTTTTGCCCCTGTTGGGGCTCAGGCCTTCGTTGTTTCCAACGGGGCATCCTGGCCTGTGATTCTGGAACGGCTGGGAACAAGGACCACATGCAGCGTGAGGCCTATACTGCTTGCGAGCCGCGATAATATCTCGCAACTGGGTCCGCGCTTCTTGAATTTCAGGGCGGCAGATGTTTGTTGCAAGCTGATAGCCTCCACGGATGGGCCTGCCATCGCCGTCCCTATAGGCGGGATTGCCCTGGCCAAAGGCCGAGTGTTCCCCTTTTCGGCGTCGTGGGTCGTTGTGCGGAAGTAGCTGGCCACCTCTTCTGAGAGCGTGTTCCTTTGGGCCAGCCTGTCTCCACTCACGAGGAAGTCGAGCCTGGGGATGTGGCTCTTCTCTGACGCGCGGATGGGAACGAGATCTTCTGGTGTTCTCATCAGAAGAAGCTGCCGATGCAGCAGGAGCGGCACCCGTTGGAGGTGCTTGAGGAGGCTCCTCTGCGATCCCAGGTGGATCGCTCGATGGAGGCAGGTCTCCCTGCTGGGTGGAGCTCGGCGCAAGTGGCTCTTGTGCCGATGGTGATGATGATTCAGACTCATCAGGGTCGAAATCGACCTCTTCCTCACCAGTCACGTCCATCATGAGGATGGTGACGTCATCCTCATCTAACCCACAACCATCGCCTTCTAGTTCTTCTGATGTCGCACTACCAATTATGATGGCCATTGACGCATCTGGTAAAGGCAGGTTTCCCTGCATGGCCGGCGTCTGGGCGTCGCTCGGCTGTCCTGGAGTAGGAGGCACAGTCGTCGGCTCAGGGTCATCGACGAGCATCGGCTGCCTAGCAATGTTACGCATGGCCGTATGGTTTGGCCTCATCCCCAGCTCCTGGCAAAAGGAAAAGGGGGAAAGAGGGGGGAAAAAAAAAGGAGGAGGGGAAGCGGGTGAGGAAATAGGAGGAAAAAAGGGAAAAAAAAGCGAGGGATAAGGGAGAAAAAAAGAAAGGGGTAAGGACCTAGGAAGAAAAGGGGGGGCAGGGGAAAAAGGAAAGGAGGAGGAAAAGTAAAGGAGGAAAAAAGAGAAAAAGGGAAAAAGGTGATAAGGAAAAGAGGGATTTTTTCCCATCTTGGCGGGGGAAGATCATGACCACGCATAGCCATTGCCATTTCCAGGGCACGACGCCATCTACCATGGGAGTATATCAAGTGTCGCTGCACTTCCTGAGGATTTATACTGTCAATGAGAGTCAAAGCTGCCAAGAGTAGCTCTGAGCTACCGCAAGCATCATTTTCCTGTTCTGACACGATGCCAGCTTCGATATGTTCTTGACTTTCAGGATAACCAATTGTAAGTATCTCATGCATCCTCATGAGGGTCTGCAAAAGGGTACGTGGTCCATATTCGCCTGGAGCAAGCGAACCAGGAGGTATGAACGGAATATCTGGTTCGCCTGCAATGAAGGCCTGAACAAATGCCTGAGACTCCATTTCAATTAATTCTTCAGTGGTCTGGGGATATTCCCCCATCAAAGACGGCCTGTTTCCAGGCGGGATTTCGGGCGGAGGTTCGAGGTTCCGTTGAACCTCGGAAGGCGAAGCCTCTATAGTGGTGTCCTCGTCGTCGCTCTCGTAGGCCATGATGTTGCCTGGGTTCCCGAACATCCAGTCGAAGAAGGAAAGAGGCTCGTTTCCGAGCGTACCGTGTTCCACGGGAGTGAGTTCATTACTGCCCGTGACGAACCGGCGGACGTACTCGAGGTAATACGCGTATAATCCATGTCCATACCCCTCGAGCTCGTCAATGTTGTCCATGCCAACGACCCATGTGAAAAATATCTGTTCCATAGCCTCAAAGTCCTGGAGGCTCAGATACTCAATGGATGGTGTGCTTGAGCCGAAACGGACTTCGGACGACATGCCCTGTCCATTTCCCTTCGCTGGACAATCTCGCACAAGATGATCGGCACTACCACACTCATGACATTTGAGAACCTGGCCGTCTCTACCTCGCGGGTTTCCCCGCCTACCTTTACCTTTACCTGAGGTCTCTCCACGGCCTTTACCGCGGCCTTTTCCCCCAAAGAATATCTCATCATGTTGTTCATCTGAGAGCCTCTGGAGAAATGCCGCGATACCTCGCCCGTTCAACCTCCGACGACCACGCTTGCCTTTACCCTTTCCTTTAAAACTTCTGCGTATCCTCCTTCTAACACGACGCACTGGTTTTCGCGTGAACCTCCTCCACCTTCGTTTGGCCTGTTGTAACAGCCAGAATAAATGCTCAGCACGCTGATTGTCGTTATCCATATTCATGATATCTGACCAATCTAGAGCTTCAACACCATCTGATGATATAGTGTCTGTATCGGTGCCGGAGTCGAAATCTTCGTCTCCTAAATAGGTGGATACACCGTCGGTTAGGGGATTTGATTCCCCCCATAACGAGCGGTGTGGTTGTGGTTCTCTAGAGGGAGGGCTGGTTGCCCAGCTTGGTTGTGATCGATCCCCTGCTATAAAGCAGTGGATTCTCCTGGGTCATCGGCCCATATGTTTGAGGGCCCGTTTCCAGGCTGGGCTTCAGTAGTCAAGGTAGTGTAGAAATTTCCACTACCAGATCCCCTTCCTCTTCCAAACACGGATCCTATGTTGCAGGGGATCGTTCGGATAGGTGACCTACCGAACGCATCCTTTCCAGCAACTCATCATATTGTTGTTGTGTTCGAGGCATTTGGTGGTTGAGTGGCTGTAAGAGTTGCATGGCTTTCTGGTTGCCGACGCCTAAGGCGCGGAATAGGATAGTGGTTAGCAGTTGGAAGTTAGGAAGGTCGAATCCCACCGACTGTGCCTCAAGCCGGGCCATTTCGAATCGGGTAAGAGTGACATCGATTCGTTCCCCGTGAGGCACATGGAAGTCGATGAGTTGTGTGCCGGAAGTGAGCTGTCGCTCATCTTCCAGGCGTTCGAACTTCATGCTGAGGAGGAACATGATGTAAGTTACTGGGTCTGTGTGGACCCCATCAATGTCAGCACCATAGTTTATAATGTCAGGCGGTACCCTCATGGCGAGTGTCCTCGCTAGGCCTCCCAGGCCGCGTTGTAAAGCGGCCGCTTGGGCCTGTGGCGTCATACGTCCGCTTGTAACGTTGAGCCACGCGTTGACCTCGTAGATGTACTCACGAAAAGGTACATTACCCTGAGGGTCCCAATATGGGCCATGTGTTTGCCCATCGGTGCTGTTATCTCCCCGACGCATGTGTGCGATTGCTGCCCCCAGCGCGAACCATATGATAGCGAAAACGATTAGCCCGAGAATGTGTAACGAAGGACGGTTATGATGAGCGGTGTCGCGCTGGGGAAGCGCCTTGTCGAGTCTTCGAGGCGCTCTGTCTGGCGGGTTTCCCCGCCCTTGCTTCAGGTATTGCGTTATTGGCTCGTTGCCGAGCGGTTGGTAGTAACGCAATGATGAAGCGTATATGGTACCAATTTGGTCGTCTAGACGTCGTACCTCTCGTGTAGCTTCTTGCTCTTGAATAGATCCTCGTAAATGTACTGGGAGTGGTGACGCAGGGTAGTAGGTGGTCACGAAGATCGTGCCGAAGAATGTGAGGTTGAGAAGAGCAAGAGCTGACCACACGAGAGTGCGGCCAGCTCCGCTACCAAGTCGAAAGTGAGCCTGGTAACTCAAATAGCATCCGATTCCATGATAGACATCGGATGGCAAATAGCGTCCATCGCTCTGCTGTGATAGTACAGTATGAGGGGTGGACGGATAAGATCGGATAAGATCGATGTAATGATCTTTCCAGCACATAATAAAAAAAAAAAACATAATAAAAATAAAAAAAATAAAAAAAAAAAAAAAAATAAAAAAAAAAAAAAAAAATAAATAAAAAAATAAAGCAAACAAAATAAAAAAAAAAAAAAAACATAAAAGAAAAATATAGAAAAAAAAAAAAAAAAATAAAAAAATAAAAGTAAAAAAGAATAAAAAATAAAAAAAAAGGATAAAGAAGGAGAAAAAAAAAAGCAGGAAGTAAAAATGAAAAAACTAAAAAAGTAAAGAAACAAATAAAAAAAAAAAAAGACCAAAAAAAAAATAAAAAAAAATACACATAGAAAAAAAAAAAAAGAAAAAAAATAAATAAAAAAAAATAAAGAAAAAAGATAAAAACAAAAAAAAAAGTAAAAAAAAAAATAATAAAAAAAAAAAAGTAGAAAAAAAAAAAAACAAGATAAAAAGGCGAACACTCGCGGTGTCCGGGCAAATAGGGCGCGCGTGCCTTGAGCCCAAGGCAGCGGCGCGCGAGCTATGCTCCCGATACTGTAACATCTCCCAAAGAGCTACCCTTAAAGTCGCTCGACCCGGGCGTCCGTTGACGGGGGGCAGTGGTACAGGGGGTGAAATTACGAAGGGTGCGCATCCCGTCCATCTGTTGCTGGTCCGCGGTTGCAGTGGGGCCCGTTCCAGGCTCTCTCCCGGCCACTCACCTGCAAGCTTCAAAACCCCGACGCTCATTGCTCCCCAGTTGCTGCCCGCCCGATCAAGCCACACCTAGAGGCCTCTTATATGGGGGAGGAACACATGGGCTCGGAAGATCGCACCACGCCGTCAATGCATCACCGATGCACCGGCGATGCGAAGGCGACGTCGGCGATGCATCGGCGACGTCGGTGTGGAGAACATCGGGTTCCGAAACGAACCGCATGGCCAATGCGCCGGTGATGCACCGACAATGTGGCGCGATCCTCTGACCACTTCTGGGATGCATAGCAAACGTCTGGCGATCCCCCGCGGCACTAATCAACAAAACGAGACGGCCGGCTTATTCGGGCATGCTGCGCCTCTGGAGACACGGGTCGCACTCCAGGGCTGTCAGCCGCACCGAAAAAATCATGCAGGTTGCAGGGCGGGCCTCGGGAGCCAGGCCAGTCGAAGAGCGGGCCCCACCTGGGCAAGGGATGGTGAACTCCTGGGGCCCATCTCACAAAGAAACCGTGCCGTGGAAACGGAAGGGGGTCCGGTCATCCAGTGTCATGATTGTTCCAAGTCTCCTGTGGTTGGGTCCTCGTTTTGAAACGAGCGCTCCTGCAACGGTCATCCTCCCCCTCCTGCTTCCGCCTCCTCCCCTCCCCGTCCTCCCCTCCTCACTGCCGCCTTCCCCCTCGTCGGTTCCCTGTTGCTTCTGTTTCGGCGCCCCTACCTGGCCACGCCCCATTGCGCCACCGTTTGCGCTCTCGACAACTCCTACGAGAACCGACGGACCGCGGTCCTACGCATGGGGCCCAAGCTGTCACCCTCTTCTCCCTCTCGCAACCAACTGCGACTCTGACGTCACTTTCGGGATGTCCACCGGGACGCGGTCCTACGAAAACCCAAACTGCAGCTGCTTCCCGATATTCCACCTTTACATTGAGAAGGCCATGGATGCAGTTGATGACTTTCCTCGCCGTCGTCGATTGCAAAGCCTCGGCAACCTAAAAACTGCTCTGGGGCTCTCAGGCAAACGACGGCCCATTGACATCGCAGGACCGGCGCCGGACGCGCTCTCCGCCGCCAGCGTGCGCAGGAGGGAGACGAGCATGCGCTTGGCGCGGTCAGCCACAAGGTGCGTGGAGCAAAAACGGCGTAGAAGCAGAAAGGTGCAGTGAACCAGAGCTCGCGGCAACGGGAGAGCACGAATTATGACAAATGCCCAAGATGAGGATTGGGGCGTCGACGACGAGTCCTCCTCGGCGCTTGGAAGGCGTCGCGGCGGCGCGATGCGGGTTATGAATTGTCGCAGGGGCTGTGCGCACCAGCGCGCGAGTTTGAAACCATCATTGCTTACGGCAGGAATTTGCCACATCCCGCTTGGCATGTGTACATATATATATATATGAATATATATATATATATATATATATATATATATACATACATATATACTCAACGCGAGGGAGCGGCTGATCGGTCATTCACTGTCCCTGGGGGGCGGTCGAAGTCGCGTCCTGCAGCGCGTTATTCTTGCGTTGTTGCTGTCGGCCTCGCCCGCGGCCCGTCCCGCGACCCGCCCCGCGCCCCGCCCCGCGCCCCGCCCCGCGACCCACCCCGCGACCCACCCCGCGACCCACCCCGCGACCCACCCCGCGACCCCTCCCGCGACCCACCCCGCGACCCCTCCCGCGACCCACCCCGCGACCCACCCCGCGACCCACCCCGCGACCCGCCCCGCGACCCACCCCGCGACCCACCCCGCGACTCATCCCGCGACTCATCCCGCGACCCACCCGCGACTCCCATTCTCATCCGCCACTGTGGAGGGCAACCTATTTTTCGTTGGGGGCGATCCGGCGCGCCGGTCCTCTCGCTAGGAGTCTAAGGGGGGCGCGGGGAGGCCGGTGGCCGCTTTGGGCGATCTCTCAGACATGGGTGCTCCTTGCGCGCGCGGGCGCAGTGCCCTGCTCGGGCCTCGCTGCCCACGTCAGAAATGTTGATGACAGGCATGGAAGGGGCTGGCCAACCGCGCTCCTGGTGCAGCGGGACGGATATCCACGCTGCAGGCATGAAAGGGGGCCCGTCGCCGTCGTCGCCGAGGAACCCCGGCGCACGCGGAGGCTTCGCCGAGGCTCTGCAGGCCTGGGCCTCCAAGACCCACCACGCGCGGGCCCCGAGAAAGCACTCGGGAGCCCTCGCTCGCCCGGCGGATCTCCACGCCGCACGGGCGCTCCGCCGCCAAGGCGCGCAGGAGGGAGACGAAGGACCGCGCGCTTGAGCCAGAGCTCGCGGCAACGGAACGACGAGGATGATGGCCACGATCTGGCATGACAAGAACGGCGACGGCGACGAGCACAGATTGGCGCTCCGAAAGCGTCGCGGAAGCGCAATGCGGGGATCGGCTTTTCGTGGGACGTGTGCGCAATGGCGCGGGATTCCGGGAACTACTATATTGGCGTCGGGATGATGCGGGGGTCTGAACAGAACTGTTGTCCCACCTGGACGCGATCACCGGGTCCCGTGCACCGGTCCTCTCGCTAGGCTTCTAAAAGGGCGCAGAGGGAGTGCTGACTGCGTTGGGAGATCTCCCAAATATCGATTCTTATTGCGCGCGCGGGCGCAGTTCCGTGCTCGGGACTGGAAACACACGCCAGCCTTTCACTCTAGATCGGAAAACGGTTGGCCAGCCGCTTTCTCTTCCAGCCTTGACTTGGCAAACCCATTCAGCAGGGGATGGAAAAGGGCCCACGTCGTCGTCGAAGAGCCTCGGCCAACGTAGAGGCTTCGTTGAGGTTCCCAGGCCCAGGCCTCAACATCCACCAGGCGCGAATCCTTAGGAATCATTCAGGGCTCCTGGCTCGCCCCGCTGATCTCCACGCCACGTGCGCGCGCTCCGCCGCCAACGTGCGCAGGTGGGCGACAAGGGCTCGTTTCGCTGGGTCAAGCGCAAGCACCATCATTGCTGACAAGGGGTGCGCAGTAGCGGCAGGGTGCTCTTGAGCCATACCTCACGGCCGCGGAACAACAAGGATGATGGAACATGTCGGGGACGGTGGTGAGAGCGTTGACGACGACACCTCGTCGGCGCCCAGAAGACATCGTGACGCCGGGATGCCGGGCTCGGGGCTTCGCGGGACCAGTATCGAATATTTCGGGATCCTGCGGGCCTCCGTTTCAATCAGTTAGTATGATTCACTTGGGGCGACGATCCCAGGATCCCGCGATCCCACGCACGGGTTCTCTCGCCAGGATTTTGAGGGGGGCGCGGGGGGGGAGGGGGGGACTTAATGCGGCGTTGGGTGATTCCTCAGAAAAGGGCTCACATTGCGCGCGCGGCCCCGCAGCCCATGACGCCATTTAGTGATGAATGCGACAAGGGCTGTACAGTCGAGGCGTTGACCTAAGGAACCATAAATAAGGAACGAGGCCCCTATTTCCCATAAGTTGAACTTCGATTTCGTGTCGAAAACCTAAGGGAAATCCAAGGCAAGCTGCGAAACCATTAAGGAACACGGAGCCCCTCCCCAACGAGAAGGGTTCCTTCTTCACGGCCCCGACTGTACCACTCCCCCGTGAGAGCTGCCACCACCCGCCGTCACAATCGGCAGCTCCTGGAACGCCCAGCGGAAGGCGGTCCCGTGAAGAGTCACGCTAGCATACTCCCCTCCCCGGGCTCTGGCACCCGCGCCATAGACGGCGATCGCGGGCACTCCTGGAAGTCCAACGGAACGCCTTCCTGCGCGGACCCACGCTACCGCTTCCACCCTGACGAACGAACAACACACACCCATACCCGCAGGGGCGGTCGTTGGGAGGAGGACTCGCTATGGGTATGGGTGCGGATTGTCGGACCCTGGGGAACGCTCCCGTTCGAGCGGGGACCCCCATCCGACCACACGTACCCATGGCCCTCTCCGACCCCCCTATGGGTATGGGTGTGTGTTGTTGGTTCGTCACACCCTAGGGCGCCGCCATCTGCGCAACCGTCGGTGCTCACGGGAGCTCCCAAGACGTTCAACGGAGGGCGATCCGGAGATGGCTCCTGCTCGACGCGGGGATCTTGCCGCACACATCTTTTGACATTCGGCTCATGCCTTGTCACCGTTCTTGTAGCCAGAAGCACGGACTCCAGCTCATTTTGAGAACTGGGCTCTCGCCTGAGTTGCGGGACCACGACGGCGCTTGTCCTCTAAGGGGGGCACCCCCGGAGTGGGACCGCACGCGAACCAAAACTTGCACTCTCCTCCTTGGGCGCTGGCAGCTGATGTTGCTCGTCGGCGGCGAGGCAGAGGCAGTCCGCACCAGCGCGGGGCGAATCGGGGCAGGCCGACTTCGAAGTGTCCGACGTGCAAGGGGACAGAACGAAAACGAGTGTGGCCGCGCGGGGCCCAGACCCCCGACGCCAAGACTTTTGTATTGTGTCGACCCTTGAAGGTCGCTGGGGGGGGGCAGCGTTGTTTCCAGGGCCAGGTCCCCGTACGCTCGGCGGGCGCGCTTGATCGGTCAACAGCAATCCTTACCGCCGCCCTTCGCGAGAGGCTCTGATTTCAGGTTTGCTCTTGCCCACGATTGGGCTGCTCATGCTTGCTCTTGCCCTACAAAAGCATTGCCCTCTCCCCCGTCGCCCCAGAAACACAGATCGCGTTCGCTGCCCCTCAGCGAGCTTCAAGTCGACCCCCAGAATTCTCGACCCATTCCCCATGACCGGTGTGTCATCCTGCGTCGTTTCCTGACGCTCCCGAGGCCCGGTGAACAGCCCCCAGAGGCCGAAAAATTTGCGAAAAGCCTCCCGTCACGATGGTTGTCACTGCCCGAGGGGGTCTGGGGGGGAGGACGGGGGGGAAACGCTCAGACGTGAAAGAGCTCCGCGAAGCGCAAGTCGGAGCGGCCAGTCGAGGCAGCGGCGGCCGCTGGCAACCGAGCACGCGTCGTCAGCTTCGGGAGCTCCAGGGGGGGGCGGGCGCCGGGCGATCCGCTGCGCGGGCCCACACTGGCACAGCGGAGGCCAGTCGACAAGACACCTCCCACAAGAAGCCCGACCCCGAGGCCCCAGGGCGTGAAGTTGGTGTCTGGTGTGGGAGCGCCACGCCTCCCAGCGCAGGACCATCGAGACCCAGGAAGCC
This sequence comes from Prorocentrum cordatum, assembly GCA_963575745.1. Classification (NCBI taxonomy): domain Eukaryota; class Dinophyceae; order Prorocentrales; family Prorocentraceae; genus Prorocentrum; species Prorocentrum cordatum. Next base: position 75,172 of record CAUYUJ010000724.1, on the reverse strand, counting down.
CAGGGCACGCTGGAGGCAAGCAGGGTGTTTCTTGCCATGGGTCTCCGCTGCACTCCTCTCCCCGAGCGCTGCCAGTTGCGCGACTGTCGACACTGTCGGGAGCTCGTGGTCGGTCCAGCGGGGCGATCGCGCCTTCCTGGGGCACGCCGCGCAGACGCCTCCGCCGCAGGTT
>CAUYUJ010000724.1:0-70000 GCA_963575745.1 Prorocentrum cordatum | reverse complement strand
GGGACCCAGAAAACCCAGGGCACCCTGGAGGCAAGCAGGGTGTCTCTTTGACTACCTACCAGACCACCCCAACCCAACCCGAAGACCCGAATTTGACCCGAATTTCGGGTTGGGGGGGGTACGGGTTCCATGTGTTTTTCCAACGTTCCCCGACCCCCCCACTGGAAATCGAGGATACGTTTGGGCCTTCGGGTTGGGTTGGGGTGGTTTGGTGGGTGGTGACTCTTGGCGTGGGCTTCCGCCGCAGCCTTGGGCAGCTCTGCTCGGCCCTGCTGTGCGAGCTGACCGCAGGGAGCGAAGGGGCCTGTCGGGCCACGGCGGGCCGCGGCCACGAACAGGCCCATCGACCCAGATCCCGGGAGCCCGGAGCGGCCCGAGCGCCCGAGCTGCCGCCTCCTCCTCCTCATCATCCTCCTCCTCCTCGTCCTCCTCCGCCTCCTCCTCGTCCTCCTCCCTGACCCCGAGGCGGTGCTTCTTCCAGCGCCGCGGCTGCGAGGGCGAGGGGTCTCAGGCAGCGAAGGCTCGGCCTGAGATCCCTCTACCTCCTCCCCTCAGGAGGCCCCACCTTTCAGGGCCCCATCTTTGAGCCGCCGATGCGGGGAGGACGCGGAGGGACATCTAGAGTGAATCTAGAGGGCTCCCAGATAAGGTCCAACTAGACAGGGTCGGAGAATCGCCGCATCGTCGATGCATCACCGATGCATCGGCGATGCATCAGCGATGCGTCGACGACGTCGGCGATGCATCGGCGACGCTGGCGTGGAAACCATCGGACTCCACATCGAGCTGCATCGCCGATGCATTGCGGCGCGATCCTCCGACCGCATCTACGGTCAGGAACCTGTGCTCAGCGCGCCACTGCGGCGGCCCCGGCGACGCGCTGTGCCCTGCCAAGCGGGAAGCGTGTCGAGCCGCTCCGCGGGCCGGGAGGTGGGGCACAGCTCGGGGCGCCGACGCCTGGGGACCGGGGAAGTGGACGCAGCGTGCCGCGCCGCAGCGTGGTGGCCCCAAAAACCACTCGAGCGACGCGCCACTGTATCCCAAAGTGCCCGACCGTACTCAGGAATAGAGGAACGAAGAATAACAGAAACATAACAACTCGGCGGTCCGCGCGGACTTCTCGGATCGTTGGAAGCGCGCCAGGGGCGGCGCCGGATGTGCCGCCAGGGGACTCCAGCGCCGATCCGAGAAATCTGTACGGACCCCCGACTTGTTGTGCTTATGCTAGGTCGGGCATGTCCTCCTACAGGCGGATTTTGAAAGAAAAACAAAACCCTGTCAAAACATTCTCAAACATAGCCAAACAAAACGAAACAGCGTCGCCATACCATGTTTTTTGAATGCTCCTCCTGTGGAGGGACATGCCCGCCTGAATTAGAGGGCAAAACATCCATCCCCCATGATAACCACCCCGACGAGCGAAGCCGTTTAGCAAACGCACCCAGAGAAAAGGCATCGAACAGGATAAGGCTGTTCCGTAAACGCCCAGGGGCCGCGTGGCAAACGCCAAATATCGGGTGTCGGGTCTGGGCGGCTTTCTCGGATATCCGACGTCGTGATGTTTTCCATACGCGGTCCCTGGAAGTCTCGACCTATTCCCCAGGACCGGTTGTTCATCCTTTTCGACACCCGAAATGGGTACCGAAAGAATGGGTACAATGCCCAACAACAAATGTTGTCCCAAACCAACAGCGGCCACTGTTGGGCAGGCGGCCTTCTGTCTCGAATGGACACAGGCCGCGGCGGCGTGGACAGCGAATCCTGTTCAAAATGAACAGGAACTGCCATTGGGCATTGTACCCATTCTTTCCGCACCCATTTCGGGCGTCCAGACCGGAAGTCTCGACCCACTCCCCAGGACCGGTTGTTCCTCCTGAGCCGTTTTTTGACGGCCCCGAGGCCCGGCCAGGCGAGGCCCCCCGGGGGCCGGCATCTGTGAAACGCCTCCGTCTCGTCCTCCTCCTCCTCCTCCTCCTCCTCCTCCTCCTCCTCCTCCTCCTCCTCCTCCTCCTCCTCCTCCTCCTCCCCCTCCCCCTCCCCTCCTCCTCCCTCCTCCTCCTCCTCCTCCTCCTCCTCCTCCTCCTCCTCCTCCTCCTCCTCCTCCCCTCCTCCTCCTCCTCCTCCTCCTCCTCCTCCTCCTCCTCCTCCTCGTCCTCGCCCTCGTCCTCGTCCTCGTCCTCCTCCTGGCCTCGTCCTCTGCGTCCTGCTCCTGCCACTAGCTCCTCCCCAAAAAAACGCGGGCGCCCCAGGCGGGCGCCACCCGATGCGGCGCGGGGGCGCGCGCGGGCGCGCGTCGGCCGTCGGGGAGCCCCGCCGCCGGCGTCGGGGGGGAGCCCCGGCCCCCGCGCGCGGCGGCGGCCGGGTCTCCCCCGGCGGCGAGGAGGGACGCACCGCGAGGAGGGCGGGGAGGAGGCGGGTCCGCCACCGGGGTCAAGTCGGGCGTGCCCCCCTACAGAGGGATTTTCGACGATAAATAAAAAATACCGCAAAAATGCCCCGAAAGGGTCAAAAAAATACTCAAAAAATAGTCCCCAGACTATTGTTGGACTATTTTTTGATTATGTTTGGGGTATTTTTTATTTTTCGTCGAAAATCCCCCTGTAGAGGGACAGGCCCGACTTAACACCAGGGCGCGCACACGCCAGGGAGGAGGAGCGGCAGTAGCATGACGAGGAGGAGGAGGACAGGCGCAAGCCGAAGACTCGTCAAGGATGTTGCAGCACACCCTCCCTCCAAATTTCCTTCTTCAGAGGCCCCGGCACGGATTCATTCTTCACTCAGGGGAGTCCCCCGCTGGGAGACAACAATTTGAAACTCCAGATTTGTGCCAGAACGCCGTGATTGGGACAACAACGCCGCGAATCACCGTTACTGTTGCTGCGTCTTGACGATCCTGAATCGTGACAGAACGCCGTTTCTGGGTCTTCAGCACCGCGAATCAACGTGACTACTGCGCCCTGACATTCTGACATCGTGCTAAAACACCATTTCTGGGACGTTCGCCATGAAAACTCTTGAAACTGCTGCAGCTCTTGAGACCAATGTGCGCGGCGCTAAGGCGAATGCCACAATGTTCGAAAGAGCCACCCTCAATCCTTGAAACTCTTGCAAACTTTTTAATCGAATGCGCGGGGCGCTGAAGCGAGAAGCACATTTTGAAAATGGGCCGCCCTCAATCAAGGAGCTCTTGCAGCATGTTCAAATGAATGTGTTCGCGAGAGCCGCATTTTGAAGAGGAGCCGTCTTCCACCAGTGAAGCTCTTGCATTTTAGTACGAATGCGCGAGGCGTCAAGGCGAGAGCCGCATTTTGGAAATGAGCCGCCCTCCATCCAAGAAGCTCGTGCAGATGTTCAAAACGAATGCGCACGGCGCTAAAGCGAGAACCACATTTTGAAAAGGAATCGCCCTTCACCCGTGAGACTCTTGCAAACTTTGACAACGAATGTGCGCGGCGCTGAAAGGAGAATCGCAAATTGGAAAACGGGCCGCCCGCCACCCGTAAAAACTCTTGCACATCGTGAGCTTCAAGATCTTTAAACCCCCCCAGGGCCACCTACCACTGCCTCGCCTCGACCTCCTCGAATCGTCGTCTTCGCCGCCAGCATTGCCGTCGATCTTCGGTTCACAACTCGGCTCTCTTTGGGTGTCCCAAAACCGTGTGGTGACAGACCCGACGGTGACCTCGAAATCCGCAAAGACCTCACCGCACGGTCCGTCACACCACACGGTTTTGGGACCCTGGAGGCTCCAGTCGCCCGAGGCATCCTCGGAGAAAGACCCAAGTCCCAAAACCGCGCGGTGACCCCGAATCCCCACCGACACCCCGTTTGGGGGCCCCCGATCTCTGGCGGCCGCTCGGGACGATGCGGGCACCCCGGGAAGCGCTCCCGGCCAGGCGCGGCCGCCGGAAGGCATCCCCCCGAGGCTGGCACGCCGCCGCTCGAAAACTCTGCGCCTCGACTCGCCCGCAGATGCCATGCTCCTGCCGACTTCGAATCTTCTCCGAAGCCGCGAGGAGTCACAGCACGGAGGTAGCGTCCTCCTCCTCCTCCTCCTCCTCCTCCTCCTCCTCCTCCTCCTCCTCCTCCTCGTCACAGCAAGGAGGTGGCGGGCGGGGCTCGGGCGTGAAGTCATGAGGAGGCGATCGGAAGCGGGGGGGAGACGCGTGCACCTTTGGTGCCCCTCTTGGGCCGAATAGGGGCCTCTCTAGTGTCCCTGGGGGGCACAAGAGGTGCGCCAACCTCCACTCCCCATGCATCGACGCCCGAAGCGGCCCCCATCCCTTACTCGACGCCCACATGCTCTGGAACGCAGTATCCACGCCGACGCCTCGCCCGGTGGACTCCTTCCCTCGGGCCAACAGCTCGTTCCAGGTCGCTATACTGACGGCCTCGGGGCCCGAGCACGGCCCCGGGGTTCCAGGGGTTCAGAGGGGCGACGACGACGACATGAAGACGACGACGACGAAGACGACGACGACGATGACGACGACGACGAAGACGACGACGACGATGACGACGACGACTGCGACGGCAACAACGACGACGACGAAGACGACGGCGACGACGAAGACGACGACGACGACGACGACGACGACTGCGACGGCAACGACGACGACGACGACGACGACGACCACAGCGACAACGACGACGAAGACGACGACGACGACGACTGCGACGGCAACGACGACGACAACAACAACGCCATCGCCCCCCCACATGACTCGACGCCCACGGAGCGGCGGCGGGAACAGCGCCAGCCACCCGCCGGTCACGGAGGAGACGCCAGGCGGCCGCCTGCCGCGCTCGCTCGCGACAGGGGCGCGCCTCGTGCTCGCCGCCGTCTTCGGGCAGCTCGCATCCCCAAAGATCCGAGGACCCCCAAAAAATATGGGCCGGCGGGATTTTGCCCGTTTGCGGGCTCTGGGGGCCTTCGCCGGGCCTCGGGAGCGTCAGAAAACGACTCAGCACGAAAAACCGGCCCACTGGAAGTGGTCTGGACCTCCAGGGCCCACGCATCGAAAGTATTGGTGCGGCTGGACATCTGGGTCACCGCCGTAGACCAGGAAGTCCCCCAAGAGGCCCCCCCAGCAGAGAGCCCAGCAGGCTCCCAAGAGAGCACCAGGAAGGGATCCAGAGCGTCAGCGCCGTCGTCGTCGCCGCCGTCGCCGTCGTTGTCTTCCCCCTTCAGGGTCGGCGGCGCCAGCTGCAAGGCCTTCCCAATATCCACCACCATGCACTGGCGCGCTGGTGTGAAGCAGAATGTCGTGTGGGCGACGCCAGAAACAATGGGTCTTACGCGAGATGGCAAAGCGACGCTACGCGGTCTCACGTGGGCCACCAGCGCGGCACGCCTCATTGAAGACGAGGGCGCTTACTGATAACTTTTGTGCCAAAGAGGCTGCGGAAGGGTAGCGTATCAGGCTCTGGTTTAAACCTGTTCAAGCCCGTTCTCTCCACGGTTTCCCTCAACACGCCTTCGAGGTCGCCAGGTCCACTCTGGAGCCAGACCTCGGAGGGAAACGCTATCTAAAACAGCATATAAAAGGGAATGGGGGTAGCTAGGCCACTGAGGCCCTTCCCCCCTCAAAAATTAATGTGGCCCTTTCTCCCCTCAAAAATTCATCTCCTCATCTTCCCATACTCTACTACACAGGCAGGTAACCTTCTCACTCGCTCCTTTTTCAGCCGCCTGGGCTCAAGCCTCTATCTCACTCTACGAGCGTACCAGGCCGACCATCTCCGTTAAGCTATCCTGCTTCTCCCTGGTCATCGGCTTGGTCATCATATCGCTCGGGTTCTCGTGGGCGCATACTTTGCCGAAGCCCAATCGGCCTTGTTCGCGCCACTGCTGCAGCGCCAGGAAGCGCATCTCCACGTGCTCCATATTTCCTGGCCCGCGCTTTTTCACGATGTGTAGCGCACTGTTGCTGTCGTTCATCACGGGCGGCATCGTCTTCTCCTTCCACTCCTCGAGTAGCGAGGCCAGTCCGAGAGCATCCGCCGTTCCCGAACCCAGCGCATAAAGCTCGCTCTCTGCCAAGCTCAATGCCACGCTGCCCTGGCGTCTCCACCGCGACAGGACGGTGCATCCGCGGTACTTCAGGACGCCGCGACTCGTCGAGTTCCTGTCCGTCCTGTCGTCGGCCCAGCCTGCGTCCACCCAGCGCCCCACTGCAATGCCTCCTCTGTTCGGGGCCAACTGCATCTTGTAGTCTCGCGTGCCTGCTATGTATCGCGCCATCTTCTTCAGCCTCCTCAGGCCCTCATCCACTGGCCCTGACATGCCCCTGCTTGGAACTCCAACTCCACGTTGAACGTCAGGACGGTGGCTCGCCAACTGCAATAGCTTCCCCACAAAGGTCCTGCAGCGACTGTGGCCCACCGAATCCAGCTTCACCTCGTCGCTCTTCATGCGCACCTCATTCTTAGTCTCGGGCAGTACTGATGGCTTCGCCGTCTCCAGGCCCAGCTCCTTCAGGGCGTCGTCGGCCAGGCTCGTCTCGCCGCTGATCGCGGAGCCGCTCTCGACCTTCGCCACCTGCATGCTCAGGAACGTCGCTCGGCTTCCGTTCTTGGCGAGCTTCACCACGCCCGATAACTTCAGCCCCCCCCCCCCCATCACCGCTAACAATGTGTCGACTTCGTCGCTCGGTCCAGCGATGAGGAAGTCGTCGGCGCGCCCCCCTGCTTTCATCCTGTTGCTCAGATGCGTGAAGAGACGCCCATCGTAGCGGCCCCTGACCATCTCAAGCTCCCCCATGGCGTTCGCACTGTGATCCCCCCAGGCCTTCGGCGCTCCTTCGAGTCCTGGAAATGCGCACAACGCCTCCCGAACATGTCCTTCAGGTGCTCCCACTTCTGGCAGCGGCTCCAGGAAGACACGGTCCTCCGTGGGCTGCGCCTGGTAGAAAGCCCCGCTGCAGTCGCCAAAAGCCACCGCGTGGTCGCGCAATTCCGCGTTGGCCAGCATTGCCGGCAAGTGCGGGAGTGAGGGGGTCGTGGCCACGAATCTCTCGTGCCCACGCACCCGCTGCTCGAGCCCCCTCGCGGTCCACCGACCCCCCCTGCTGCCGCCCGCCTGGGGGCGTCAACCCACTTCCCCGCCAGGATCTTGGACGCCGTGTCCTTGATCGGGATCACCTTTACGATCTTCGTGCCGCCTCCTGCGGTCTTCTCCAAGTACCCCTTCCTTGCCTCCGCGAAGTCGCCCTCCAGCGCGCGCCTCCTCGTCCTCGCCCTCCACCCGCGGCTCCTCGCGCATTTCTCTGACCGCGCTCATCATCTGGATGGTAGTGGCCCTGGACTGCTTGCCCTCGCTTCCTTCTCCGCCTTCGCGTTCTCGCTTGGGGCCCCCCCTCTACCAGCGGAATGACCGCGGGCTGCGGTGGCGCGGCCCTCAGGGTTGACGGTCCGACCTCCTCATCCCTGGGCCTCTTCGCCTCGAGTCGCCTCTTGTCCATGCCCGCGTCGTCGCACGGCGCTGCCGCCGATGCTGCTGCCGCTGGCCGTGATGGCGCTGGCCGCGGCCCCCCTTCTGCCGCTGCCGCCCCTGCTGCGTCTGCGGCTGCCGCGTTCGGATCCAAATACTTCGGTCATGGCCCGAATAAAATCGGTTCCTGTAGTGACCTCTGCGTTGGCGGTCTCCCCCTCGCGGTCGGCGTCGGCCCCCAGGATGGCCACCCCGTCTTGTCGAAAAGCCCCTGGTCCTAGCGTCGGCTCTCCACCTTCCTCCTCGCCGCCCTGGACCTGCGCGCCCCCGTCCGCGTTCCGTTCAGGTGCTCGTCCGTCCTCGCGTCGCGCCCTAGCCAGATGCCCTCCGACCACGACTACTCCAGCTTGTTGACCTGGGCACCTGGCCTCCTGCAAATCACTGCCTCGCCGACTGCGACGATGGGCTTCTGGTACTTGAGCATGCGGGGCTTCCCGTAGGGCGCGAGGTCGGTGTCCTCCCTGACCATGCATATGTTGCAGAGCCACGCTGCATTCCTCGGCAACCACGCGAGCAACGGGGGGCCGGGGTTGAGGTCGAGGTTCACTTTCTTGTTGACCTGCAGCATCAACGTCCTCACCTGCTTCCTCACCGTCTGGAGGGCCCTGCCGTTCGCCCGGTCGTTGCACCCCTGCGACTGCCCCATGAGGATCGTCTAACAGATGCCGCCTTTGATCGCCCTGGCCCTGACTGCCATGATGAACGAGAGCCCGGCTGCTCCTCCTGCTTGCAATTCCACTCGCGAGTGCCCCAGTTCGGCGAGCCACGAAGCCGCCGAAGCCACGGTGTAGACATCGTTTCGACCATTCTGGCTGATGGCCGTGCTCCAGATGCTCCCTGTCGAAGAGTCGCTGCCCACTACGAACTCGAAGTTGACGGGATCCCCCTCGACGCACGCCTGGCCGTAGTCGAAGCTCAGCAGTGGGATCAGCTCGTCGCACCCGTCCTTCTTCTTGTGGGCTATGTCGTGGTGGCCTTTGCTTGAATGCAGATCTCACGCCATGGTTCAGCTGGGTAGTACGCCAGCTCGTGCCTCTCGATCTCCTCCGCACTTGGCTCTCGAGGTCCAGGTAGTCCACTGGCTGTCGTCTCGGGTTCCACCGTCTCGTGATCGTCGGGAACTGCCGCTGGCCCCCCTGCGGGTGCATCTGCTAGTACAGTGGTTGCTGCCGCTCACCTGGTGGTAGCACTCGTGGTCCTCCTGCCAGTGCTTGCTGCATTGCGTCTCCGCCTTCGTCCTCATCACCTGGTCGCGCTGCTGCGACCGCTGCCCCGATCGGCGCCAGTAGCGTCATCCCCCTGTGGACCTTCCCCATGTCATCGTACACCTTGGTCCAGCACTCCAGTGCGTTGTGGTTGTTGATCTTCTTAAACTTGATCAGTCCTGCCGTCTCGCGCCTCAGCAGTCCTCCTTGGCCGCCGTACCAAGCCACGCAGTTCTCCATCCTGCTGCAGAACTTGCCCACGCTCATGATGGGCTGCTTCGCGTCAGTGACCTGGAACTCCATGATGATGCGTCTGTCGCCTGCTATGTAGAGCGTCGCCGTCTTCGGTCCGTAGTGCCTCGGCGGCGCGCCGACTGCGACCGCCAGGTTGGGGTTGCGTCCTGGTTTGAGCTCCGCGTTCGGGATGCCCCTGATGCCGCGCGCGCCCATCTGCGCAGTTGTCCGCCAGCGCCCAGAACGAACGCCACGCGCCGCCCCCAATCAAGCTGTAGACCTTTCTCTCCTGCATCTTTGGCCCCAGGCCGTCGCAACTGCGAACGTGAAATCTCCTCCCCACTCGGACGCGCGCTCGTCTATCGAGGCGATAGCTCGAACGCCCGCCCCCACCTGGCCGGCGGAAGGTCCTGCTGTAGATGGCGATGGGCCCCCTGGTGGCGGCGCGCCGGCGTTGCCCCAGCCGTCGCACATCGTGATCTCGTTGACTCCTCCTGTCCTGTCTTCACCTTCTGCTTGCCCGCGTCGCAGTTGGGATTCCCCTGTCGGCGCCAGCAGGCTCTCGCAAAGCGCCACCTCTGGCCACATGCGCGGCGCAGCCTCGCCCAAGGTACTCCTGCCACATTCCAAGCTGGCTGTCGCGTTGCTGCCGCCCTCGCCATGGGATCCGCGCCCTTGCCCTTCTGGTTTTGCCCCTGCTCTTGCCTTTGTTGTCTACGCCTTTGCTTTTGCCGTCTTTGCCCTTGCCTTTGGGATGCTGTCGCGTCAGCGCGCCCATCTCCATGGCTCCCGGGGTCCGGTTTCCTCTACTGCCTTCGGCTTCGGCTCCAGGCCCTGGCGGGCTTGGCCACTTCTGCCGGCGCCCGCCCCCGCGCACCGTCGCCACTTGTAAGTGCTGCATCGTGGTGCCGACCAGCTCGTCGTAGATTCTCTCGCTCTGCATCTGCAGTAGTGCCCTGATGGTCTTCGGCGCCTTCTGTAGGTAGATGCTCTTTTTGACTCCTGCGTTGAACACCTCTCCTGGCGCTGTCTCGCAGCGCCCGACGTCGCGCCCCCAGTCTGGGCGGCCCTGCTCGAACCCTGCCAAATCCGAGAGGAAAGGCTTCACATTGAGAATCGCCGTCATGATTCTTAGCGCTCTTCTGCTGTCGCAGGCTCGTAGCGCGCGATCAAAGCTCGCCATGCCAGCGCTCCGTTCTGATCTTCTGCGCTCCTGATCAGCATCTGCGCGCTGCCCCTCACTGTCATGACCAGCGCGGAGAACATCTTCTTCGTTGCCGTAACTCCTTCAGTTCCCAGACGACGTAAGGCCTCCGCCATGCTGATGTCTGGATATCCTCGCTGCTCGGCCGCTTTTAGAGATTCAGCGCTGGCGCCGTTTGACCTCCCAGGTACGCCCTCATCGCGAAGCTCCACTCCGTCCACGTCTCCTCGTGGCCGTCGAACGTTGGTGGCTTCAGCCCGAAGCCCTGCCATTCAGCACCAGGCTCCGTCATAGTCACGTAGACCTCGTTCTGCACGTCTGTGGTCACGTCGACCTCGTCCTTCTTGTTTGTGGTCACGTAGAATTCGTCCTGCTTGTCTGTGGTCACGTAGACCTCGTTCTGCTCGTCTGTGGTCACGTGGACCTCGTTCTGTTCGTCTGTGGTCACGTCGACCTCGTTCTGCTCGTCTGTGGTCAAGTAGACCTCGTTCTGCTCGTCTGTGGTCACGTAGACCTCGTCTTTCAGCTCTGTGGTCACGTAGACCTCGTTCTGCTCGTCTGTGGTCACGTGGACCTCGTTCTGTTCGTCTGTGGTCACGTCGACCTCGTTCTGCTCGTCTGTGGTCACGTGGACCTCGTTCTGTTCGTCTGTGGTCACGTCGACCTCGTTCTGCTCGTCTGTGGTCAAGTAGACCTCGTTCTGCTCGTCTGTGGTCACGTAGACCTCGTCTTTCAGCTCTGTGGTCACGTAGACCTCGTATTGAACTCCTGTGGTCACGTAGACTTCGCTGAGCGCTCCTGTGGTCACGTAGACCTTGTCCAGCTGCTCGGCCACGCAGACCTTGTCCAGCTGGTATGTCAGCTGGTTGCCGTGGGTGGCTCGCCCTGCGGCCGCGGCCGCGAGAGCTATGGCCAGTGCCCTTGGCCGCAGGGGGGGCGCCCAGCGGGAACTGGCCGTAGCCAGCTCCGCTACCATGATAACGCTTGTGCCAAAGAGGCTGCGGAAGGGTAGCGTATCAGGCTCTGGTTTGAACCTGTTTAGACCAGTTCTTTCCACGGTTTCCCTCAACATTTACGCGCAACCTTACGCGGGCAACTTACGCGCAAATAGTGGCGCAGTCGGTCCTATGTTTGTGCGTCGCCATGTGCTGGCCGGTCAGGTTTCCGCCGGTCCTCGTAGGCCCCCCCTCTCCTTCCTGGTCGCACTCCGTCGCATGCGTCGCCCCTCCCTTCCCGAGGTTTCATGGGCTTCCCAACGCGCCCTCGGGGGCTTTCCAAACCAAAATGGCTCAACAATGACTCAAGAGGCACCCAACAACTCTCAAGAAAGCCACACGTGGCGCGGAACATGCCCCACAAGGCTTCCCAAACACCACGGAGAAAGCCAAGAGGCCTTCCAGAAAGGCCCAAGCCGTCAAACACCACAGTACGCTTGTAGGTTTTTGGATGTGTTTTGGTTTTCCTGGGCCCCTCGGCTCAAGATGGTTCGCGGACTGCGCCGCTGAGACCTTAAATGGAGTTCCCTGTGGGGCCACGAAGCGCGCGTGGGGTGTGCCAAAATGGGGGGGCGGCGCCATGCGGGCTGCTCCACTGTGACCTTAAGTGGAATGCTCGATGAGGTCACGCAACGTGTGAGGGTTGTTCCAAAATGGGGCGGCGCCGCGATGCGGACTGCGCCACTGGGGCCTTCGGTGGAGGTCCCTATGGCGCCGCGAAGCGTGTGAGGGGTGTGCCCAAAGGGGGCGGCGCCGCCATGCGGACTGCGCCACTGGGACCGTAGGTGGCGTTCCCTATGAGACCACGAAACGTGCGAGGCGTATGCCAAAATAGGACGGCGCCGCCATGCGGACTGCGCCACTGGGACCGTCGGTGGCGCTCCCTATGAGACCACGAAGCGTTTGAGGGGTGTGTCAAACTGGGGCGGCGCCACCAAGCGGACTGCGCCACTGGGACCTGAAGTGGAACTCCCACTGGGGCCACGAAGCGTGTGAGGGGTGTGCCAAGAGGGAGGAACGAGGAGGGAGAGGATGAGGAGAGAGAGAGAGAGAGGAGAGGAGAGGAGAGGAGAGGAGAGGAGAGGAGAGGAGAGGAGAGGAGAGGAGAGGAGAGGAGAGGAGAGGAACGCGGGGACCGCCTCTTCATATCGAGGACCCATCACCACAGGAAGGTTGTGGAGAAGGGAGAGAGAGAGAGAGAGGAGAGAAAGAGAGAGAGAGAGAGAGAGAGAAAAAAAAAAAAGGGAGAGAGAGAGAGAGAGAGAGAGAGAAAGAGAACACGAAGGAAAGGACGCGAGAGGGAGAAGGAGGAAGAAGAAACATACCTTCATGATCGGCCCTTACGAAAATCAAGTTGCCTGTTTCTTTTCGTCAATCGCAACATCCCACACCTTAGGTCCACGATCCGTGTGAGACCCCCGGAAAATCATTCGTTGCTACAACCAAACGAATGTGCGAACCCGTGTGAAACTCAAACAGCCACGAAACACCAAACACACAAACACCACACACGGGAAACCAGTATAAGTCCACACCATGGAAAACAATCAGACACCCACGCACAAACACACAACACTAAACCCTGCAAAGGAGAGCAAGTCTCATCCGTACAATGACAAGCAGTCCCACACCCACACAAGTCACAACAAAAATACAACGTCACAATGGAAAACAACCGTAACTTCACCCAACAGCACACAATAAGTTAACCATATACGAAAATACCCACCGATGCACCAGAACACATGGAAACACATATGACAACACCAAAAAACGCGAACTGACATAACATCACGCAAATTTCCCTTGTACTAAATGAGAGCACGTCTTAGGTCCACGTTTCCTGCGAGACCTTTGAGGGACAAACACTATACATAAACAACCATGGTGGATGCTTTTCAACCAACAAAGCATAGAACCGTAGTGGGTTTCTGCATGTTCGCGCTGACTCTCTCTCTCTCTCTTTTTCTCTCTCTCTCTCTCTCTCTCTCTCTCTCTCTCTTTCTCTCTCTATCGCCCTCTCCCTTCCCCATTCCTCCCCTTGCCCAGATCAAACGACGCCACCCCGAAACCTTGACCCCGAAACCTTGAATCGAAAGGTGTCTAAGAACCCGCAAGTGAATGTTTCGTCGGTGTCTGGGTCTGTTCTAGATCCTCACAACGATCGTGAACCCCAGACGTTAGCTTGTCAGTCAAAAGCGTGGCATTGTCTGAATGTTTTCACTTTGAATTTATTTTATTCTTTCAATTGTGTAGAATTGCTATTGCGTTAAACCGTGATCCTTACATACAGTTCTCAAGCGTGTGGGTTTCTCATATATCCATCGTAATGGTCACTTGTTTTCACTGTTTGGATTTCGTTTTGATTTCACCAGCATTGCATCCTTGTTTCCCAGCGCACGGATGTCTGATTGGTTTCCAAGATATAGACGTCGTATTGCTTACAATTGTGCGGAACTCGTACTGTCTCCTGTGTACGGATGTCGTCTTACTCTGAAGTGTGAAGATGTCTTGCAGATTTCGAGCACAAGGGCTCCTGGACTCCAGCGTCCAGGCCGCACTCGTCGCCGCGCCAGTCCACCATCATGCTCGGGTCCTCCCCGAGGTCGGCGCCCAGCCCCGCAGGCAAGCGACGCCTGCGGCGCTCCTCGCGCGCCAGCTCACGGCCCTCCAGCACCATCTCGCAGAGCACCTCGCGCGAGAGCTCCCCCTCGAACCTGACCGCGTCGCCGCGGAAGCCCTCTGGCCACCCGTGGAGCACCGAGACGTGCCAGCGCCAGTCCGCCTTCCGCTCCACGTGGCGGTCGCCGCCCGGTGTCGCCACCACCCAGCACTCGTGGCGCCGGTCGCGGTGGACGGGCCAGAGCAGGAGCCGCTCGTGCGTCCACCCATCGCCGGCGAGCCGCACCAGCAAGCGGGCTCCTCGGCGGCGCTCCTCGTAGGTCGACATGCTCGCGGGCGGCCACGGGCCGAGGAGATGCCGGAGGGGCCGCGCTCCAGCGTCCCGCCAGGAACGCCAGCAGCACCAGCGCCAGCCAGCGCGGCCACGCCCGGACCGCCCGGGCAGGCTGGGCAGGGCGAAGGGCGGCAGTCGGGGCATGGCGCGCACGCCTGCCCCGAAAAGGCCACCCGCGCCGCCTCTGCGACCGCCCCGCGCGCCAGCTTGCGCAGCATGCCGGGCCCAGCCTCCGCCAGGGCCGCGCAGAGGCCCGCCACCACCATCCGGCAGCGGGGCCTCAGCGCGCTGAAGCTTGAGCGGATTCGGCGGCGACAGGCCGAAGGACGCAGCAGAGTAATTACGTGGTCCCCACAGCCATCCCGTGGGTTTGTGACAGATTTAGGCACGTGCTTATTTTCGGCACTCCGACGGCTCAAGACGGCCCAAGAGGCCTCCAAGATCGCCCTAGACGCCTTCAAGATGGCCCCCTGACGGCCCGAGAGGCCCCCAAGACGGCCCCAAGAGGGCCCAAGAGACCCCCAAGACGCCCAAGATGGCCTCCAAGACGGCCAAGATGGCCTCCAAGATGCCTCCATGACGGCCCAAGATGCACCCAAGACGGCCTAAGATGGCCTCAAGATGGCCCAAGACGGCCCAAGAGGCCCCCAAGAGGCCTCCAAAACGGCCCCAAAGGCGTCCAGGAGGTCTTCCAGGAGGGCACGAAGAGGCCACAATCATTGATTGTCCTAAGGTGTTTGAAAGATTTTGGCGTTTGCGTCTTCTCGGCATTCTGACGGTTCAAGACGGCGCAAGAGGCCCCCAATATCGCCCAAGAGGCCTCCAAGATAGCCCCATGACGTCTCAAAAGGCCCCCAAGACGGCCCCAAGAGGGCCCCAAAACGGCCCAAGAGGCCTCCAAGACGCCCGAGATTGTCTCTAAGAACCCCTGGTGCATAGTATGCCCCAAGAGGGCCCCAAGACGACTCAGACAGGCCCCCAAGACTGCTTCCGTGAGACAAGCCAGGAACGCCATAAAACGGCCAAAGAGGCCCCAAAAAAGTCCCAAAAGGCCCCCCCAAACCCTCCAAGAGGCCCCAGGAAGCTCCCAGGAGACCCTAAGTGTGCCCCAAGAGGCGCCCAAGAGGCCTCCTCCTCCTCCTCCTCCTCGTCCTGCCCTTCCTTCTCTTCTTCCTCCTCCTCTTTTTTCCTCATCCTCCCCCTCATCCTCTTCTTGCTCCCCCACGCGCTCCCCGAAGTCTGTCCAAACCACTCGGGGAACAACTGGCCCGATAGCTTGGCGAAGCTCTGGCCCAGCTGTCGGCCACAGAGGAGCTTCCAAAGGGGCAGGGGGCGGCGGTGATTCGCCGTGGGCGTCTTAGATCCGCCGCCCCTTGTTGGCTTGTCATAGGGTTGCCCAGCATGCTAGACCCTTTCGCTTTTCGTTTCGCTTCTTTTTCCAAAAGAACTCCCCCTGGGGCTTCGGCCCGTCCCGCCGGCCAACCGGAAAAGTGCATAAAAAGGTGGCTGCAAAGGGTTGTTCGCCTCCCAAGATGCCTCCAAGACGGCCAAGAAGGCCTCAAAGACAGGGAAGATGGCCCCACGATGCACCCAAGACGGCCCCAGGTGGCCTGAAGATGGCCTTAGACTGCTCGAAAGGCCCCCCAGAGGCCTCCAAGACGGCCCAAGACCCCGCCAAGGCGTCCTCCAGGAGGTCCGAAAGCTCGGAAACCACCTAGTCCGATGGCTCGCTCGACTCCGTGTTCCCCGACGGCTTTCGACACCCACTCGGGGAACGCGTGGCCCGATGGCTTGACCAAGCTCAAACCCAACTTTCGGCCACGCAGGCGCTTCCAAAAAGACAGGGGGCAGCGGTGATTCGCCGTAGGCATCTTCGATATACATCAGCACGACCCGCGGAATGAACAAACAGTTCCTGGGAAGAAGGGGCCGAGAGGTGCGACGGGCCCAACTCAAGAACAACTCGCCGTCCTCGTCGTCGCCCTCGGCGTCGTCACAAAGGCGGTTCCTACCGCATCGTTCCTCTATGTCCTCCTGCTCCCCCCCCCTGATCGAACTCGGGCTGCGCGCCCGTCTCCTCTGCCTCGCCCCGACGCCCCCTCCCCCCCCACGCATTTTCTGATCCTCCTGCACCACGAGCCCGAGCTGTACATCCAACTCTGCGTCCAGCTCCTCTACCTCACCCTGGTCCTTCTCCGCCTCCAGCCTCCCTCCTCTGCCTCCCGAGCCGCGCCCGTCGCAGCACTCGGGCCCGAGCGGGCGGCGCAAAGGGGTGCTCTTCGAGCCCTGGGCCCCTGATGGCCCCTCGCCTCGGTGCGAAGGAGGAGGCAGGAGGGGGCACGGGAACGGGGGAGGGAAAGTGGGAGCGAGCGGGGGAGACACGAAGAGGAGAGCAAGAGGGGGAGGTCGGCTGGGGAGGAGGGGCGGAGACTTACAAGGTTCCCTGAGATACTGGGGAAGAGATGGCAGGAAGACGACGACGGGGGACAATCAAGGACGGGGAGAGGGGAGCTGGAGGAGGAGAACAACGACGGCGTCCACGACGACGGCGGCAACGCCGACGACGACGGCGGTGGCGGCGGCAAAGACGACGACGACGACGACGATGACGACGATGACGTCGACGACGACGACAGCGGCGGCGGCGGCGGTAACGGCCTGCGGCGGCCCCTCGGCGCGGAGCCGCGGCTCAGGGCGCGGCTCGAGCGCGGCGGCCGCGGGCGCGGGGGCCGCGGCGGCCGCGGCAAGCGCGCCCTTCACGAAGGGCGTCTCCGCCTCGGCCGCGGCTGCCGCGGGCGCGGCGCGTCGTCGTCGCCGCCGCCGCCGCCGTTCGGCGTGAGCATCTGGGGGGCTCGAGCGCACCGAGCGCGGCCGCGGCGCAGAGGGGGCAAAAGGTCGCGCAGGCGTACCGCGCACGGAACGCGGCCGTGGCGGGAGGGGGGGGCGGAGCCCGCAAGCTCGGGGGGCGGGCGCGGGGACCTACCGGGGGCGTTCGTGCGGTGTCCTGGCGGGGGCTTCTTGGGCGCGGTTCTCGAGGGCCTCTTGGGGGGGGCCTCCTGGGGACCCCGTCGGGGGACCATCCTTGGTAGGTGCCCCCCTGGGCCACCGCGGTCTGCTTTGCTTTGCGGAGAGAGGGGGGAGGAGGAGGAGGAGGAGGAGGAGGAGGAGGAGGAGGAGGAGGAGGAGGAGGAGGAGGAGGAGGGGTGCACTGCCAGAATTCCCCGCGAGGTCTTGGCCCGGGGGCGCCACCGGGACGTGCCCGGGGCGCGATCTCTGGGGAGGGAGGCCGGGCGCCCAGGGCACGCGGGGGCAAGCAGGGTGCTTCTTGACATGGGCCTCCACTGCATGAGGAAGAAGGAGGGGGGATGAGGAGGAGGGGGAGGAGAAGGACGAGGAGGGGGAGGGGAGGGAGGGGGAGGGGGGAGGAGGAGGACGAGGAGGAGGAGGAGGAGGGGAGGAGGAGGAGGAGGAGCAGGAGGAGGAGGAGGAGGAGGAGGAGGAGGAGGAGGAGGAGGCAGGAGCAGGAGGAGCAGGAGGAGCAGGAGGAGCAGGAGCAGGAGGAGGAAGGGATGGCAACTCCTTCAATCCTCGAAGGCAGGGCCCTCTCTGGAACGCCCCATCTGTTCATGCAGCTTCGCGTGGCTCGAGCGCCTCTCGGCGGCGGGCAGGGCGTGGCACCGCGGCGAGGCCCCCCGAGCCCGGGCTGGCTGCACACGGGCGGCGGGCACCGGGGGCGGGCACCACCCCCTGTCCCGGCCGGCCGGGGGAAGCGCGCGCGCCCCCCTGGGGCGGCGGAGGATGCGGTGGAGGAAGAAGCCGAAGGCGAGGCCGAGGGGTATATAGGCGAACTGGGGGGACAGCGGGAAGAAGGCACACGCCACAAGCATAGACTCGTGGGGCGCTCCGCGCGGAGTTCTTGGATCTGCGTTGGGACCCCCCCGCGGCGCCTCTGGCGCCGCCGGCGCTGCCCCCGGCGAGCTCCGCGCGCCAGGGACGGGGGGGTCCAGCGCAGATACAAAAAACCTGCGCGAAGCGCCACAAGTTTATGTTTAGGGGATTTTTCTTCTTCTTCGCACAGCGCGGAGGACGAGGACGAGAACGAGAGGTGGACAACGACGTGAATGGCTACCTACCAGACCACCCCAACCCAACCCGAAGACCCGGATTTCGGGTTGGGGGGGTAAGGGTTCCACATGTGTTTTTCCAATGCTTCCCGCCCCCCCCACCACTGGAAATGGAGGGCAAATTGAGGCCTTCGGGTTGGGTTGGGGTGGTTTAGTGGATGGTGAGTGAAGGAGGGCACGAGGAGGGCGAGGAGCAGATCGAGGGCACCTGCGGGCCGAGGCCGAGCGGATCCCAACGACGACAGGCGGGCGGGCGCACGCGACCGAAGGGTGCCGGTGGCCGACAGGCGCGCGCCACCCCCCCCAGGGCGGTGCAGACCGCTCCACAGACAGGCTCGCGTCCAGAGTGAAAAATCAAGACGATCCACTTTTCCTCCTCCTCCTCCTCCTCCTCCTCCTCTTCCTCCTCCTCCTCCTCCTCCTGCTCCTCCTCCATAAAAATCAAGACGATCAATTGATCGTCGTGTCCGGCCTCGGAGAGGCGTTGACCTAAGGAACCCTGAATAAGGAAGTGGGCCCCATTTTTCCATAAGTCAAACTTTGACTTGCCATCGAAACCCTCAGGAAAACCTCAGGCAAGCTGCAAAACAATGAAGGAACACGGAGCCCCTCCCCAACGAGAAGGCTTCCTTCTTCAGCGCCCCGACTGTAGGGGGCCCTGGGCCAGGGGCGCAGGGG
This sequence comes from Prorocentrum cordatum, assembly GCA_963575745.1. Lineage (NCBI taxonomy): Eukaryota > Dinophyceae > Prorocentrales > Prorocentraceae > Prorocentrum > Prorocentrum cordatum. The sequence goes on along the minus strand of CAUYUJ010000724.1, from coordinate 51,112 downwards.
CTCTTTCCGCGGCCGCGCCCGGCGCCCGCAGAGGCGCGGGGGCGGGCACCGACGGGGGGCGCCGGGCACGGAAGGGCGCGGAGGGGGCCGGAAGAGGAGAGGGCGGCCGCGGAGGAGGTGGCGGTGGGCTCGGGCTTCGGTGCAGTGGGTCTGGGTCGGGCATGCCCCCCTACAGGCGGGTGGCAGACGAAACATGACTAGTTCTCTCTTGTTATAAAATTATCCCAGTGCGACCCTGCCTAGGAGTTGGAGCCCCTAGGAAAGCAGCACTAGTAGTAACGGTAAAGCTAAGCTAAAGCTAAGCTGCAGCTAAGCTACAGCTAAGCTAAAGCTAAGCTAAAGTTAAGCTAAAGCTAAGCTAAAGCTAAGCTAAAACTAAGCTAAGGCTAAGCTAAAGCTAATATAAAGCTAAACTAAAGCTACGCTAAATCTAAGCTAAAGCTAAGCTAAAGCTAAGCTAAATCTGAGCTAACGTTAAGCTAAAGCTAAGCTAACTATAAGCTACAGCTAAGCTAATTATAGGTTTAAGCTAAGCTAAAGCTAAAGCTAAAGCTAAAGCTAAAGCTAAGCTAAAGCTAAGCTAAAGCTAAGCTAACGCTAAGCTAACGCTAAGCTGAAGCTAAGCTAAAGCTAAGCCAACGCTAAACTAAAGCTAAGCTAAAGCTAGCTAAAGCTAAGCTAAAGCTAAGCTAAAGCTAAGCTAAAGCTAAGCTAAATATAAGCTAAAGTTAAAGCTAAGCTAAAGCTAAACTAAAGCTAAGCTAAAGTTAAGCTAAAGCTAAGCTAAAGCTAAGCTAAAGCTAAGCTAAAACTAAGCTAACGCTAAGCTAAAGCTAAGCTAAAGCTATGCTAAGGCTAAGCTAAAGCTAAAGCTAAAGCTAAAGCTAAAGCTAAAAGCTAAAGCGAAAGCTCCCAGGGGACTGGGGGAACCGCGGGGCGGGGACTGGGGGAACCGCCCGGGGCGCTGTGCACTGCCCGGCCCCTTTAAGCTAAGAGAGTAAGAACCCTTCTAGGCAGAGCCTAGGTAGGGAAAAACAGCACCCCAAAGAAGCAACAACGTCCCAAAACCGTGCTTTGAGTATTTTTGAACCCAGAGATCCAACGTCGTGATTTTTTCAATACGCGGTCCCCGGAAGTCTCGACCCATTCCCAAGGACCAGTGTTTAGTCCAGTCGTTTTTTGACGGTCCCGAGACCCTGCGAGGGCCCCTAGGGGCCGAAATTTGAGAAAAACCTCCGTCTTGATTACCTAACAGCGTTTGCTGATAGGTTTCTAGTAGGGTCAAAAGAGAGCATCATGACTCCTCAGGGGGGTCTGGGCGGGTGCCGGGAAGGAGAACCGGGAATCGTTTTTCGCCACCAGTCACACACTTCGTGCTCTTCGACCTCCCAGAACTCAATTCCCGGGACACATTCTGGAGAACCGGGAACAGAGCTGGGCTCGCTTTTTGCAAACAGTCACACACTGCGTGCTCTTCGACCTCCCAGAACTCCATTCCCGGGCCACTTTCTGGAGAACCGGGAACAGAGCCGGGCTCGTTTTTCGCCAACAGTCACACACTTCGTGCTCTTCGACCTCCCAGAACTCCACTCCCGGGCTACATTTTGAGTGCCCGGAGCCAACTGTAGGCCACTTCGTGCTCTTCGAGTTCCCAGAACTCCATTCCCGGGCCACATTTTGGATGCCCGGAGCCAACTGTAGGCCACTTCGTGCTCTTCAAGTTCCCAGAACTCCATTCCTGGGCATGATTTTGAATGCCCGGAGCCAACTGTAGGCCACTTCGTGTTCTTCTAGTTCCCAGAACTCCATTCCTGGGCCACATTTTGAATGCTGAGGCAGGCTGATGCTGCGGCCGAGGCAGGCTGAGGCTGAGGCAGGCTGAGGCTGAGGCCGAGGCTGAAGGCAGACTGAGGCTGAGGCTGAAGCAGACTGAGGCTGAGGCTGAGGCAGGCTGAGGCTGAGGCAGGCTGAGGCTGAGGCTGAGGCAGGCTGAGGCTGAGGCTGTGACTGCGACTGCCGTTGCCGCTGCGACTGTCATCGCGAATGCGACTACGACTGCGAGAACAGCAGAATTCTACAACTGGATTTTCATCTGAATCTTAAGGGGAATGCTTTCAGATATGCTTCTACATATCGCTGTTAGGTTGCTTTGCCGGGATATTTTTTTTCACTGCGTTGGATCTCTGGGAACGTTCCTCCTGTGGAGGGACATGCCCCACGCAACAGCCGGTGGTGGTGGGCCCGGGCCCCAGCGCAGTCGCGCGTGCCGCTGCATGCTGGGCTCTCGGCGCGCCCCCCGCGCCGCGGTCGAGGGGCCTCCCCTAAAGGGAGGCCCGCGACTGCGGCGGGGGGGGGGGGACCAGGGGAAGGGAGACCGGGGGAGGGGGGACGGGGGGAGGGGAGGGGGGGGGACCGGGGGAAGGGCCTTCTCGAAGGGGGGGGGGGCGGGGGAAGACCGGGGGAGGGCGAGGGAGGCGGACGAAAGGGGGGGGCGCGACTCCCAGACCCCCTCGAGTGCTGAAAAATCACGACGGGAGGTTTCTCTGAATTTTCAGCCTCTGGGGCCCGCACCCGGGGCCTCGGGAGCGTCGAGAACGACTCAGGATGCAAAGCCGGTCATGGGGAAATGGTCGGGACCTCTGGGGGTCGACGTCATGAAAAAGTCATTACGTCCGGGGTCTGGGCTAGGAGGGGGAGGGACAAGGGGGGGTTCCAGCTGGCTGCAAAAAGCTGTGCGTAATTGTGGCTGAGCTGGGATTCGAGCTCGCTCCAGGGAAGGAGGGTGGGAAAGACAAAGTGACCCCCCCCGAAGATCCACCGAACAGCGCCACATGCTTCCGCCGCCTCTTCCTCCTCCACGTCCGCGGTTGTTCAAAACACGGCGCGTTTGGCCCCTTCCAGGGGGCAATTCTTGTTGCCTCCAAGCCTGCTTCGGATTGAAAGAGCACGCCAGGACCGCAACAACAAAACCACGACTGCGCATACCGATCTGGAACTCTCCCTCGCTCCTCTCGGGCACCAACTCTACAGTGCCACCCCTGGGGCCCGAGCACGCAGCAAGCACACATTCGCACCGACCCCCGGACCCAGGAGCGGCCCGGCCAGGACCGGTTTGGGTTTGGGTGCGCGCTGGCGTGAAGCAAAGATCCGTGGACCTCGCGCGCGGGCCCCAGACCCCCGACGGAATGATCTTTTCATTACGTCGACCCCCATCGGGGTTGGACAGACCCCCCTTTAGTAAAACGTGGTTTAGTGAAAACGACCTGAGGCCCAAACCTGGCGGGCGCAAGCCTGGAAAATAGCGGCCACTGTTGGGGGTTCTGTCCACCCCCGACCCCAGAGGTACCGACCCTTTCCCCAGGACCGGCTTTGCATCCCGAGTCGTTGTTTGGCGCTCCCGAGGCCCCGGTGAGGGCCCCCGGAGGCCGAAGATTCAGAGGAACCTTCCGTCGTGGTTCTTGCACTGCTCGAGGGGGTCTGGGGCGCCAGATCCGCAGATCGGGGGCACTGCCCCCGAGACGTGGGGCCGAGGCCGCCGGAGTTCGCGACGGATCGCGCGGACCACGTGCGGAAGCGGGACGCGTCGCTGATCCACGCGTCGCCCACCCACTCGCGCCTCCTCGACCGTCCAGGCACGATGTTGCATCATGCCTCGTGGATGCCACGACAATGGACACCCGAACATTCCGATCATTGAAGTAAAAGCATGCGTGTCAACCGTTTGAACGATGCTCCAAACATGTGGAAATATGCTGCTTCGAATGTCTAAGACGTGTTGAAAACACGTTGTTGACAAACGGAAATCATTTGGCAACGCGCTTCCTCTCCATTGATCGTCCTGTCTTGCTGCCCCGTGCGCTTCTCTTCCTCCCTCGAAGCCGCCCGCCCCCTCCGCGGCCCCCCCCGGGCGGGGCGGTGTGGAGCTCGACTGCCTTCCGGCAACCTTCAGGGGGCCCAAGGACACGAAAATAAATACACACACACAGATCCCAGGAGTCCCCCTATTCTATATCTTCTGGATCTCCGTCTTCCCCCCCTCCCATATGTTCCGATCTCGTCCTGGGAGTCGACGACGACGTGTGTCTGTGTGCTGTTTCCCCCTACTGGAGCCTCCCCGTGGGGGGAGCGAGCGAGAACCGCCGGCCGCACCCCAGCCAGCGGAGAGGCGCCCTCGGGAGCACGGAGCCCTCCGCCGGCCGGGACACACGGAGCAGCCAAGGACATCTGCTCGCCACAGGAAGCCGCAGGCCACACCCAACAGGCACAGAGGAAGTTGAGGGATGAAAAAACGGCCCTGCCCTGGGTTACAAGTGCGTGGTCTGGAAACCTCCTGGGAGCCCCCAAAGCCTAGAGCCGCCAGGGCGCGACACATCACGCAAGGTTTACCCTGTCAGCCCACAGGAGTTTCAGCGCACAGCGCCTCGTAAACCAGGGCAGGGGCGTTTTTTTATGCCCTTGAGGAACGGGGTCAAGTGGGACCTGGTTCAGTGATGTCTACTGGGGGACGCCCCTCCCCCGCCCGGTTCCACCAACCGGAACTGCCGCAGCCCGAAAAAACACCAGCTGCGGCGAACAAACCTGGTGTAGTGACTCTGGCCAACTCAGGGGCTCCGGGGCCCTACCACTAACCGGGTCCCCCTACCTGGGGTCCGGGCCATACCCAAGCCGTCCCCGAGCCGACCTCGATCTCGTGCCTCGGCCCGGCTGTGCCAGAGCGCAGCGCCCGCGCGACGGCCAGAGCCCCGCCCCTCGAGGGGCGGGCGCGGCGAAGCCTCTGGAGGCTCAGCGGCCCCTCGCGGGGCCCTGCGCAGCCGCGCTGCGTTCTCAGACCCCCGACGTCATGATTTGTTCGTCACGTCGACCCCCAGAGTTCTCCACCCGTTCCCTGGGACCGGCTTCTCGGCCTGACTCGCTTTGTGACGGCCCCGAGGCCCGGCGAGGTCCCCGAGAGGCTGAAGATGGCGAAGAACCCCCCCCATCATGATTTCTGTCATCGCTCGAGGGGGTCTGGGCTCGTCGGCGCTGGCGCCTCCTCGCCCCGAAGACCTGCGGCCCCAAGTGGCCATCGCCCGCACTGGCAGCGTCGAGCACGCGAGCACCGACCTCGGCACCTCCCCGAGCTCTTCACGCCCGGGGCGGTGGCTCTGGCCGTCCCGCGGCCGCCCTCCCTTCCCCCCTTGGATGGGCCCATCTCCCACCACCACTGCCATGGGCAGGAGAGGGAGGAGGAGGAGGAGGAGGAGGAGGAGGAGGAGGAGGAGGTGGAGGAGGAGGTGGAGGAGGAGGAGGTGGAGGAGGAGGAGGAGGAGGAGGAGGAGGAGGAGGATGGAGGAGGAGGAGGAGGTGGAGGAGGAGGAGGTGGAGGGGGAGTAGGAGAGGGAGGAGGGGGAGGAGGAGGAGGTGGTGGAGGATGAGTAGGAGAGGAAGGAGGAGGTGGTGGAGGAGGAGGAGGAGGAGGAGGAGGAGGAGGAGGACCTCCTCGTCATCCCTTCTCCCCCGTCCTGCATGTGGTAGCGGTGGTGGAACGTATGCCCGTCGCCCCTGCCTGCTCCTGCCTCCCTGCACGCTTCGCTTCCGACGACCGCCCGCCGCCAGCTCGACCGCCCGCTGGCCCCAGCCCGCCGCCGATCAAACCCTCGGGGGCCCGAGTTAAGACCTCAGAAACGCTGTTATAAACCCGGGGGCCTCAAAAACTTCGGGGGCCCTAAAAGACTTCGGGGACCCGAATTAAGACCTTAAGACCTTCGGGGGCCCTAATGAAGACCTTCGGGGGACCTTCGGGGACCCTGCTCTCAAAAACGCTGGGGGCGTTTTTGGGGGCTCGTTTTCAAGATCGGCGTTCTCTTTCTGTTTTGGGATCCGTTGTTTCTCCGTGTTGGGATCCCAATTAAGACCTCAGATGCTCTCAAAACCGCTGGGGGCGTTTTTTGTGGCTCGTTGTCCAGATCGACGTTTTCTCTTACGTTTTGGGATCCGTTCGTTCTCCGTGTTGGGCTTGCCGTCTCGCCAATTTCGCTTCGTTTTGCAATTCCTGTTCTGATGGAATTGAACTGCAAATTTGTTATGCTTCCCGTTTCTGTCAATGGCTTTCTGTTTGGGGCTGCCGTTTTATCTGTTTTGGGTTGCCGTTTCTCGATCGTTCTGGGCCTGGCCGGTGTCGGTTTGGTTCTGTCTTGGGTTGCCGTGGTGTTATGTGTTGCCCACCCGCAGCAAGAAAAGTTGAAAACGGAACAAAAAACGCCCCCCAACGCATTTAAGAACAACTATTGGCGGCGCGCAAAAGGGAATAGGCGGAGGGGGGAAGGCTTCTCAGAAGCACCCTGCTTCTGAGAAGGCCTTACGTCTATACACAAGGCCCGCGCCTTCTGAGAAGGAGGGGTGCTTCTAAGAAGCCTTCCCCCCTCCCTCTACCCCCCACTGCGCGTGGCCGACTAAGACCGTGTGGTGACGGACCACGTGGTGACCTCGGAATCCCGAGGCAAAACTCACCGCGTGGTCCGGCCACCGGACGGCTTGGAGACCTCTGAGGAGACCCGGCCCCCCCAAGAGACATTCGCGGAGACCGACCCCCCGAGCTCCACAAGCGTGCGGTGAGATACCGGATCCCCACGGACTCGCCACGGTGTTGCGTGCGGGCGGGGACTGGCACTCAGAAGGAAGCTTGCCACCAGGAGGAGGAGGAGGAGGAGGGGGAGGAGGAGGAGAAGGAGGAGGAGGAGGAGGAGGAGGAGGAGTAGGAGGAGGAGGGGGAAGAGGAGGAGGAGGAGGAGGAGGAGGAGACTGATACAGTGGGTCACCACGCTGTTCGGGGCTTCCCGGAAGTGGTCGCTGTCGTCGTCCGATCCCCCGCCAAGGCAGCGAGGCATGCACTGAGCGCCGCCACGCGCGAGGGGCCGGCTGCGGCGGCGGCCAGGGCGCAGCGGTGGGAGCGGCACTCAGGTGGGTGCGCCTCCGCGCGTCGCAGGTCGGTCGGCGACGGCGGCGGCAGAGCACGACGACGACTCGGACAGCGCAAGTCGAGACGAACCTAGCTCAATGCGTCTAGAAGAAGAAGAAGAAGAAGAAGGAGACGAGATGAACATAGCTTAATGCGTCTAGAAGAAGAAGACGAAGAAGAAGGGATCACCAGCTGCATCAGCATAAACTGTTGGAGAGGTCCGCGCGGATCTCTTCCTGGGTCGGCGCGGAGCCCCCCTCCCGGGCGCGAGCAGCGCGCCAGGAGGGCAGCGCTGGAGGCGCCGCCACTGGGGGCGGGGCAGCGTCGCTCCAGGAGATCCTCGCGGAAAGCAGGCAGACAGACTTGCCAGCCTGGAACATATCCCTATCCCTATGCTGGGCATCTCCTCATCACCATGCCAATCTCAGGGATTCCCTTACCTTTTGAGGGCGCATCCCTAAGATTGCCATCGCCTTTTGGCGTGTCAGTTTTAGGGGTAGGGATAAGTTCGAGGCTGGTAGCACATGCTCATGCAGTGCCTTCGTCTTCGAACGTCGTCAGCTGCGCTGCGCTCTCTACTTGCTGCGCAGCGTGCTGGCATCAGTCCCGCTCTGGGGCCGATCGAGGCAGCAGGGCCTTCTTCGGCGGGCGCGCGCGCGCGCCAGCAAGCGCTCTGGCACTGCAGGCGCCCAACTCCCGCGTCGAGGACGCGGGGGCGGCACGGGGGGGAACCAGGACTGGAGGGAATGCGGAGGGCCGTGGAGAAGGGGTTTCTCGGGCGCACTCGGAGATCTCTTCGGAGGCTAGCGGAGGGGCGCTAGAGGCTCCCAGGATTTTCGGGGACGGGGACGGGTGCAAAGGCGTGCAAGAGGTTTCCCGAGCAGCAGGAGGAGGAGGAGGAGGAGGAGGAGGAGGTGTGTGTGTGTGCGTGCGTGTGTGCGTGTGTGCGTGTGTGCGTGTGTGCGTGTGTGCGTGTGTGCGTGTGTGCGTGTGTGCGTGTGTGCGTGTGTGCGTGTGTGCGTGTGTGCGTGTGTGCGTGTGTGCGCGTGTGCGCGTGTGTGCGTGTGTGCGTGTGTGCGTGTGTGCGTGTGCGCGTGTGCGCGTGTGCGTGTGTTGCGTGTGTTGCGTGTGGTGCGTGTGGTGCGTGTGGTGCGTGTGGTGCGTGTGTTGCGTGTGTTGCGTGTGTTGCGTGTGTTGCGTGTGTTGCGCGTGTTGCGTGTGTTGCGTGTGTTGCGTGTGGTGCGTGTGTTGTGTGTGTGTTGCGTGTGTTGCGTGCGTTGCGTGCGTTACGTGCGGTGCGTGTGGTGCGCGTGGTGCGTGTGGTGCGTGTGGTGCGTGCGTGTGCTGCGTGTGTGCTGCGTGTGCTGCGTGTGCTGCGTGTGCTGCGTGTGCTGCGTGTGCTGCGTGTGCGTGTGCTGCGTGTGCTGCGTGTGCTGCGTGTGCTGCGTGTGCTGCGTGTGCTGCGTGTGCTGCGTGTGCTGCGTGTGCTGCGTGTGCTGCGTGTGCTGCGTGTGCTGCGTGTGCTGCGTGTGCTGCGTCGTGTGCGTGTGCTGCGTGTGCGTCGTGTGCGTCGTGTGCGTCGTGTGCGTCGTGTGCGTGTGTGCGTCGTGTGTCGTCGTGTGCGTCGTGTGCGTCGTGTGCGTCGTGTGCGTCGTGTGCGTGCGTCGTGTGCGTCGTGTGCGTCGTGTGCGTCGTGCGTCGTGTGCGTCGTGTGCGTGTGCGCGTGTGCGTCGTGTGCGTCGTGTGCGTGTGCGTCGTGTGCGTCGTGTGCGTCGTGTGCGTCGTGTGCGTCGTGTGCGTCGTGTGCGTCGTGTGTGTGTGCGTCGTGTGCGTCGTGTGCGTCGTGTGCGTCGTGTGCGTCGTGTGCGTCGTGTGCGGCGCGTGCGGCGCGTGCGGCGTGTGCGGCGTGTGCGGCGTGTGCGGCGTGTGCGGCGTGTGCGGCGTGTGCGGCGTGTGCGGCGTGTGCGGCGTGTGCGGCGTGTGCGGCGTGTGCGGCGTGTGCGGCGTGTGCGTGTGCGTGTGCGTGTGCGTGTGTGTGTGTTGTGTGTTGTGTGTGTTGTGTGTTGTGTGTGTGCGTGTGTGTGTGTGTGTGTGCGCGTGTATGCGTGTGTGTGTGTGTGCGTGTGTGGGTGCGGTGGTGGGGGGGAAAAGGGGAAAAGGGGGGAGGGGGGAGCGGGGGAAGGGAAGAGAGGGGGGGGCGCGGGATGGAGGGAGACGGAGAGATGGGGATGGGGCAAGCTAGGTACCCTCGGGCAACATCCGATGTCCGATCTGCCCAGTCATCCTTTCCCAGTGTGTTGAATTCCTTTCTATCCGCTGACACCCACTTGAGAATTCCATTAGATATGTTGTCATGCAGTCGGGAAGGGGGGCGTTGATTATCCCACCAGCCCTTTGTGCTAAGATGGCCTAACGATTTCGTTCTTTCCTTTTCCAAGAACCTCTTCCCTTCTGGAAGGATTGCCTCCCCCACCCTCCCTGAGGGTTTTTGGGTGTTCGCGGTCAGTCAGGGCGCGTCCAAGATTACCGCCCAAGATGGCTCCATGAGGGCGTCCGATGCTCCAAGGTAGCTTCCGATATACATCCAAGAGGCCCGACGAGGGCCACGAGGCGGTTCCACCCTGGCGTGCACCGGGGCACACCAGGGTGGAGCCGCCAGGGAGTATGATTCAGTCGGGCGTGCCCCCCTACAGGCACTGCAGCACCCCCGGGGGGGGGGGGGCCGCCGGGGAGCACGACAGTCGCCAGGGCGTGCCCACATTGTGGGGACGTCACGGGCGGTTTTGAAGGGGCCCAAGGGCACACAAATAAATACACACAAATAAAACTTCATATTTTCCCATATTTTCTGGGCTTTTCTCTTCCCCCCCACTTCCCATATTTTCCTATATTTTCCTGGGCATCGATGATTAATTGTGTCTGTGTGTGTTTTTCCCCTCCTGCGCTTTGCTCGTTCCTGCTCCCCCCCAGACTCTCTAATTTCGGTGGTCGGCTGCTCGCCGCGAGTTAGCAGGCGTGGCCCTTGGGCACCCCCAGGGGGGAACTGCCAGGGTGCAACTTACGGGCCTGCTGGCGCCCAGAATGTGGGGATGCCTCAAGCGGTTTGCCTGCCTCTGCCAGGCTTTCTGTTGTGGTGGTCGGCTGTTCACCGCAGTGTAGCACATGCGCTACGATTGAGCGCCTCAAGAGGGAGCCGACTGGGGTGGTGGCACTCCGGATTTTGCCTCTAGATTGTGGGGGTGCCTCAAGTGGTTTGTCTGTTTCCCCCTTCCCCAGACTACTCTTTCGATTTATGTGTGCGTTCCTCATTCACTCGCTCAATCAATCACACACTCACTCAATCACTCAATTACTCACTCATTCACGAACCTCCTCCTCCTCCTCATCTTTCTCGCTTGCCTCGTTCAGACGCACTCATTCACATTCAGACTTGACTTACACTCTGTCCTCCTTCAGACTCAGCCATCCCCTTCACACTCCCCCACACTCAGATTCAGTCGCTCTCAAACTCGGCCAACCTTAGATTCACTCATACGCATAATCACCCTCAGATTCAGTCAGGTTCAGACTCGCCCACCCTCAGAGCCGTGCGTCATCATGATGATTCGTACTCAAACTCGTCTGCATTCAGAATCGTAGTCGTCACGCTCGCACTCACTCACTCACTCACTCACACTCTGACCCCATCGCGCTCCACTCGCGCTCGGACTCGCTCGCACCCAGATTCAATCATACCCCAGATCCGGTAGCATTCCGACTCGCCCCCACGCAAGTCACTCACACCCAGATTCGCTCGCACTGCGGATCACACCCGGGTGGATACTGGATACAGCCGGCGTGGCACCTGGGCACCCAAATGCCAGCAGGCGTCGCGCGCAGCACGCTAGAGAGCGGGCGTGGCAACGCTATGCGCGCTGACCTGAGTGCCCGCAGTGGGAAGAGCCAAAAAAATCGCCCCCTCGCTCCTGCAATTGCGGTGCCCTCGTCTCGCCCGGAACATGTCAACACGAGGAGGACGCTACTGAAGTCCTCGCCGTCGTCGCCGCTGTCGCGCCTGTCGTCTACGCGGCCTCGCTCTCACACCGAGACGCTCACAGACAGAGTTCCCCAGGGAGACGTGGCAGGGCTGATGAGATGCACATATGAGATCTGCGTCGATAATTTGACAGTCCCAGGCCACGCAAGGGCCCCAAACCGCTTGTTCCCCTTTTTTGAGCGATACGAGCACGGTTGGGAACAGGGGCTGGCGGCTGGCGGGTTGCCGGTATCGATACCGCTGCTCCCTGGACCCCTCCTGGGGCGCTTTCTAACTCAAATTTCGAGGCGAATCCAACGGTGGCGACGAGGCCCAAGAGGAAGAAACCGAGGGACAGCTAGCAGTATGCGTGCCTTTTCCTCCTCTGAGTTTGGATTCCTCGGGGCACGCGGGCGGCGGCCGAGCATCGTTTCGCCGACCCGTATCCTTGTGGATGCCATGACATTGGGCACTCTAACAGTCCTAACGTGGAATGAAAGATGTGTTTGTGAAACGTGTAAAGCATGTTCTAAGCATGTTTCAAACATGTGTTCCGCAAATGTAAGTCATACGTGAGACGTCTTTCCGACATCTGGAAATTATTTGGCAGCACGCTTCCTCTCCATTGATCGACTTCCACAGCCCTACGGCAGGTTCGTGTCGTGCCGACCCCAGCGTTGGTTTTTGACACCGCAGGGATCGTTCAACCTTGAACCATTGGCCGCTGCCGCAACGTCCGATCGTTCAACGTCGATCGATTCTGGGTCGCCAGCGGCGTTCAACCTTGAACGCCCACGCTGGGGTCGCCGCTGGTCGACACGACGCAAACCTACCGTATCCCCACTGGCGTCGCTTGGCCCTACTGGCCGATTTACGATCCAGGCAGGGATGCGGGCTCCCCTCGAGCGTCGAGGGCCCCAGAGCCCCGACCGGGGTGGTGGGATGCTGGGGACGACGACGACGACGACGACGACGACAGCGACGACGACGACGACGACGACGCAAACGACGACGACGAGGACGTCGACGACGACGAGGACGTCGACGACGACGACGACGACGACGAGGACGTCGACGACGACGACGAGGACGACGACGACGACGACGACGACGACGACGACGACGACGACGACGACGACGACGACGACGTCGAGCCGTGCGGCGGCGGCGGGGCGCGCCTCGGTGGCCCGCAGGCCCCGCGGGCGCCCGCGGCGGCGGGCTACACGCCGGGGGGCGCCCCGCGGCGCCCTCCGCCGTTGAAGCCTCGCCGCGCGGGGCGCGCGCGGAGGCTCGTCGTCGTCGTCGTCGTCGTCGTCGACGTCGTCCTCGTCGTTGTCCTCGTCGTCGTCGACGTCGCCGTCGTCCTCGTCGTCCTCGTCGGCGTCGGCGTCGTCGTCGACCCTCAACGTCGTCCTATTCGTCGTCGTCGTCGGCGCGGAGGCCTCGTGGGGCCTTCCAGGACGGAGCCGGCGACGACGAGGACGAGGACGACGACGAGGACGGCGACCACGGGGAAGACGCGACCAGCCGATCAGCATCGATAGCCCTCTCATCTGGGTGCAATGCTGGTGGTTCCGAAGTCTTTCGTACTACACAATCACCGTCGCTCCCCCATGCGCGCTCAAGCGACAACCCCCGCACCTCACACAGGTTAGCCGAGCGCGTAATCCGCCTGAATGTTGGGCCACCGACTCGGCGCCCTTTCCTTGCCTGTGAGCGTTGAGCGAGCTCGCTGTCGAGGGCGGTCCAGCTCCTGGTTGGTGATATTCATTCGCTCACCTGCCGACCTTGATTCCTGCATGACCCCTGGTGAGGATTCGAAGCGCGTTGACAATGCCAGGGCTATGGCTCTTATGCTTGTCGGCGACTGCGATCCTGTTACGGAGAACGACTATAAACCAGTTGGCAAGATCATTAGCAATGGACTGGTCGTGGAACGCATCGTTTGATACTCAAAAACTAGTGGAAAGGCTCTGAACTGCGTGGTAAAGCGTGACCGCTGGGATCTTGGCTCTCAGGTGTGGACCCAAATGGTCGAAGTCTGCATCACAGAGAATTGTGCCGCATAACAGACAAACAATGGAAAGCCATGTAGGCTCGCCCGTGTAGCGTCTGCATGCTTCCGCAAACTTCATCGCGAGAGCATGGGTCATAACCTTCTCCATTATCGCCTCTGGATCGGCCACCTTCCGCACCGTTACCCACATGCGCCGTAGTTTCAGCATCGCTCCGTTGCTGACAGCATTGGCTTTGATGATTTCACCCGCCTTATGCACCATACAAGCTGGGTAGAGACTGTTCCATCCGCCCACTAGACCGCCCGCGATCTTCACGACCTCGATTGAACGTTGGCCATCCCTTGGCCGCGTCGCAACGTCAAGCTCGTTGCACCAGATCGACGGAGTACGCGTTCGCACTGTCAGCGGACGTGGCGCAAAGAGCCTCGATCTCGCATAGTTATTACCAATCCTGGGCTGCATACCTACTGAAGAAGGACTACTAGTTGAAAGTTCGCTGAACGTACCTTTGAATTCAACAGACATGTGCAAAAACACGGGGTCTGACAACGCATAAAAAACGCACGAGCACACAAGATTGACAAGGCTGCGGTCCCTGTTTGGGCCTGCGAGGATGAAATCTGGGAAATGTGGAGCAAACATCAAGAATACCTGGTCCGTTTGGAGATTCCGCTTAGCCAGGCCCAGGCCGAACACGACTTCGCACATCGTATCAACCTGCGTGACCTTTGATCAAACTTGGCAGGGCCTCCACCACCGCAAGGGTTGCATGCCCACGAAGAAGGGCCTGCTCGCCCTCGGAAAGGTCCGTGGAGACAGTTCCGCCGAGGCGTCCAAGACTACATGCCACATTGCCCAAGCAGTGTCCCCTCTCGGCCCAAGCATTACGACTGATCTGGCGGCTCTTGACACTGCTGCTCGACTTCCAGCCCGGAACGTCCCCCGTCACCATGCTGAGCAGGTTTTCCATACACTCATCTGCCCCAGCTCGAAGGCCTCGAAGTTCATCCTGGAAAACCGAAGCACGATCGATGCCGAATGAAACATATATTGGTGTCCTCGTGCTCGGACAAGCTGAAGAGCTCGTCACGCCTCCTTGCGGTTTGGATGCTCCTCGTGCGAGTCGAGGGGACATGTGTAATCAGCGCACGTGTGGAGCATATCTCCGCTCCCCCCAAACGCATCGCGACCAGGCGCTCTGACCACGAAATGGATCCCGCATGCGCTCCTGCAGGCGCTTCGCCGACCTGCGCGGAGAAACGCAGCTGCACAGGAACATTGGTCCGTGGTTGCACACAGCAGCTGATATGACAATGCGACATATTTCCCCAGCGCGCCGTCCACGGTGCACAACCAATCGCGCGGCAAACAGGGCGCCGACGTAGAAGAGCAACCTTGGCCGGCGTTGTGTCATAAACTATAGCCGGTCTGACTTGGGCCAAAGCAGCTTGAGCCAAAATGGTTACGGACGACTGCGACGAGGAAGGCGACGGGGACGACGCCGACGCCGACGGCGACGACGAAGAAGACGACGACGACGACAACGAAGGAGGGTTTCCAAGACGGCGGACTCGACCCGTGCCGACTTCGGCGGTGGTTCCTGTCACCGCGGGGATCGTTCAACCTTGATCGATTCGCCGTTTCTGCACCGTCAGATCGCCGAACATCGACCGATCCTGGGCCGCCAGCGGCGCTCAATACGTCGAACACGGGCGGCGGGGTCGCCGCCGGTCGACACGACGCGAAGCTGCCGTACCAATGTCTTCGGCTCGGACATGAGTCAGTAGGGGGCGAGAAGGGCGGTGAGAAGGAACCAACTTTCGTCCCCAATTTCGGGCCCCAGGGGGCCCTATTCACTTTCTTTTTAGGACACAAGAGGTAAGAGGCCTCCTAGATGGGGTCCAGATAGACGGGGTCGGATGAGATCGACGCATCACCGATACATCGGCGATGCATCGCCGATGGATCGGCGATGCATCGGCGACGTCGGCGTGGAGAATATTGGGCTCCATATGGAGCCGCAACGCCGACGCCTCGCCGATGCATCGGCGATGCGGCGCGATCCTCCGACCCCATCTGCTCCGACCCCGTTCTAGGAGGCCTAGGGAGGTGCGCGTGTCCTCCCCCCCTATGTGGAATGGATGAGTGTACCTGAAAGCCCATCTGCATGTGCTCACCCCCTGGGCGACAGAGCCCGCACTAGGAGTCGGGGCGCCCCCCAGAGACTCGCGCGCCTTGAGGGCAGCGCACAGTGAGGTTCGAGGTAGAAAGATGCGGGCGCCGCCAACGTCATTGCCTGCAACATCTTCACATGATCGCCCCCCATAACTGCACGCCCGACCGACGAGATGACGTCTTCAATCCAGGAACCTGTCGTCCATGTGGGACTCGGGGGCCCCCCCTTTCTGGCTCCGGGCCCATGACAGACATGGATCGAGGCGAGAAACTGCCTTCTCCTCCTCCTCCTCCTCCTCCTCCTCCTCCTCCTCCTCCTCCTCCTCCTTCCTCCTCCTCCTTCCTCCTCCTCCTCTTCTCCTCCTCCTCCTCCTCCTCCTCCTCCTCCTCCTCCTCCTCCTCCTCTCTCTCCTCCTCCTCTCCTCCTCCTCCTCCTCCCTCCTCCTCCTCCTCCTCCTCCTCTCCTCCTCCTCCTCCTCCTCCCTCCTCCTCCTCCTCCTCCTCCTCCTCCTCCTCCTCCTCCTCCTCCTCCTCCTCCTCCTCCTCCTCCTCCCCTCCTCCTCCTCCTCCTCCTCCTCCTCCTCCTCCTCCTCCTCCTCCTCCCTCCTCCTCTCCTCTCGCCTCCTCCTCCTAACCTCCTCCCCTCCTCCTCCTCACCTCCTCCTCCTCCTCCTCCTCCTCCTCCTCCTCCTCCTCCTCCTCCTCCTCCTCCTCCTCCTCCGGACTTCGATCCTTTGGGAGGGTTCCGGGAGGCCAAAAACGTCGAAAACCTGAGGGCTCCTTTCCGGCAGGACACGACCACGAGGACGAGGGCGACGACGACGAGGAGGACATCGATGACGACGACGGCGATACACACGACGACGACGACGACGACGACGACGACGACGACGACGAGGGCGCCTCCTTCTCCTCCTCCTCCTCCTCCTCCTCCTCCTCCTCCTCCTCCTCCTCCTCCTCCTCCTCCTTCTGGGACCGGGAAGGGCCTTCTCCTTCTGGGTCCGGGAAGGGAAGAGGGTCCGGGCCTCTGGGGCCGCGCACGGGGAAAGCATCGCGTCTGACGCCTGGGTTGCGGACGAAGACCAGCGGACCACAGTCTCCGGAGGTCTTCGGGCGTGTCTCAGGAAGGGGGGGCGACAAACTCAGAGATCCGACGCTCCAAATAATTGGAGCGGCGGGATGTTAGCAAATTTCGGCCTCTGGGGGCCCTCGCTGGGCCTCGGGAGCGTCACAGAACGACTCAGGACGAAAGACTGGCTTCCAGGAAGCAGTCTGGACCTCCGGGGCCCACGCATCGAATAAATTGGAGCGGCCGGATGTGTAGGAATGGGGGGGCCCCTTCTGGGCCCAGGGCCCACGGGGGGGCCCCTCAGGGCCCTCAAAAGTGAAAGCGAGGGACACCTTTCTTCACCCCTATCTGTATCGCCCCCACCCCCCATTGCGCAACGCCCGAAGTCCTTCTAAATCGAAGATCTCCGGAGGTTTTCCAGAACGGAGGTCGCCGGAGGCCTTCCAGGACGGGGGCAACATCTGACCTTGGCGGCACGCGCGGGGCGCCTTCTCAGAAGGCGGTGGGGAGCTTCTGAACAAACTGGGCCTCCTCCGAATGCCTCCCAGCTTCTAGGAAGCCTTCCTAGAACCTCGAGGGCACTTCCAACAAGGCCCCTGGTTATTTTGTTTTTTGAAAGTGAAGTTCCCCGCCATTTTGGAAGGCCCCCCTTCGCGCCACAACTTGTCCGCGGCCGATCAAGAGCGCCCCAGAACGCTCTGTGGGCGTTCTGGAACGTTCTCGAAGAATATGTCCAAGTCCTGGGTCAGTCATATGTTCGCCCTGCTCTGGTGAACGGCAATGGAAGCGATTGGGTACTCTTAGACACGATTTGCTTCCAACCGAAGCTCCGCGCGCGCAGTATCGAGGAAACAGACGCGTTTAGACATGTGTGTGTGTGTTCCCACTGGGCCCCCGTGATGGGCACATCGAACAGTACGTGGTGACTGTGTATATATATATACATATATACACACTTGCCAAGACTCGATGTGTGTGTGTGTGTGTCGTTGTAGACGTGCGTATGTGCATGTGTCTATGTGCATGTATATGGAAAAGTGAATGTATATGTGTGTATGTGCATATGCATGCGCATGTGATTACGTGCGTGTGCTTGAGTTGGAAATAGCATTACAGTATATGCCAATGCATGTTTGGACACATGCGTATGGCATTGTACATGTATGCGTGTATCGGTCCATGTACACGTCGGATGTGTGAGTGTTATGCGTACGGATGTCATGGTTAGCTGTACATGCACGTATATACGTGCGTCTATAAACGTAGATCTACACATGTAGATGCGAATGCATATACATGATGCACACATGTAGATGTGCAGATGCATAGGTGTCGGTGCACTTGTCTGTGGAGTACATGTGTGTACATGTATGTGCACTGGTGTTGGTGCGTGTGCATAACTATACTATATGTATATATACATCTATATAAGGTTAGATAATATACTCAAGCATAACCACGCGCGCGAGGCGCGCACAGGTTCTAGTCGCAGCTAGGCCATGGTTCTCATCTTCGTTCGTGTACTGGGCGGCACTGCGAATCTCCCCGCATGTGGGTTTGCGGAGCTTCCGTCCGCATCGGCCCTCTCCTATCCTCGTCCCTCTCGGTCCTCGCCGGTGCTGTGGTCCGTCTCCTCCTCCTCCTCCCCTTCCTTCTCTGCTTCCTCCGTGGCTCTCCCTTGTCCCTCTCCCTGCTCCATCTTTGCTCCTCTGTGGTCCTCCTCCTCCTCCTCTTCCTCCTCCTCCTCCTCCTCTCCTGTTCCCTGTGTTTCCCTGCTCCCCTGCGCCCGCTGTTTTCCTCATCACTCGCCTCCTCCTCCCCTGCTCCTCCTGTGCCCCTGATCCGGCATCTTGGATGTCTCGCGGGGTCTCTCGACGGTCTCCTGGAGGCGCCGTGAAAGCTTGCTGTGCGGCCTAAGACCCAGGGGCACCAGCGTGGGAGCCTCCTCCCTTCTCCTCCCTCCTACTCTCTGCTACTCCTCCTCCTCCTCCTCCTCCTCCTCCTCTCGCCTCCTCCTCCTCCTCCTCCTAACCTCCTTCCCTCTTCCTCCTCCTCCTCCCGGATTTCGTCCCTTTGGGAGGACGACGACGACGACGGCGATACCACGACGACGACGACGACGACGACGACGACGACGACGACGACGACGACGAGGGCGCTCTTTCACGGTCCAGAGGCTCTGGGATCGGTCTTGAACTTTCGCTGATTCTTCGTGGGTTGTCTACCTAATGAGCTGAAAAGGCGGCTGCCCAAAAAACACTTAAAAAACAATGGGGAATCCAATGACTTGTGTCTCTTGCGGCCCTCTTGGGGGCCGTCTGGGGATCGTCTTGGAGGGTCTGGGGGGTGTTGACTTGAGCCGTCTGGAAGCCTTCGTTGGGCGCCTCGGGAACGCGGTTGGCCATCATGAGGCGACCGCCGGTGTCTGGGACTGATTTTCTGGCGACTCGGGCGCGACTGGGCGCCTTTTTGGGACTATCTGCTCTGGGCGCCCCTGGGGGGATTACCTGAAGCCGTCCTGAAGCGGGTGGTGGTGCTGCTCGGGCTGGGTTCGACTGTCAGCAAGTGGAGAGGGCGGAAAAGCCCCAGGAACGTCAAAAGCCCGAGGGGGACCAATGATTCGTGCCTCTAGGGTCAGGTCGGGCGTGTCCTCCCACAGGCGGATCTTGGGAGAAGGATGAAACATGGTCGAAACAGATTCGAACGCATCTCAGAACATGCTCAGAAAATGGTCCTCAGACTACGTGATGACTAAATTTGAATATTCCTCCTGTGGGGGGACGTGCCCGACTTGCATCCAGGGGCCAGCGAGACACACGCGTCTTGGAGGGCACCTCGGCGGCAGGGGCGCCCGCCGCAAGCGCGCGGCGGGGCCGCGGCGCCTTTGGCTGCCGGCTGCTGCTGGCTCTTCACCCCCGTGCGTCAGGGCTGAGGGCGTTTTTTTTTGTGTACCAAGCCAGCGAGCAAGAAGGCCTTGCGTCCAGGTGGGCGCGCTGGCAGGAAAAGTACAGTCGGGGCGTTGACCTAAGGAACCCTAAAGAAGGAACGAGGCCCCTTTTTGCTCCAGAAGTTAAACTTCGATTTCCCATCGAAAACACGAGGAAAACCTGAGGCAAGCTGTGAAACAATCAAGGAACACCGAGCCCCTCCCCAACGAAAAGGGTTCCTTCGTCAGCGCCCCGCCTGTAATGTGGCCAAACGGCACACGAACCGTTCGAAGCAAGGGGGCGGAGCTTTTTTTGTATGTGAGCGTGTTTTGATTCGGCGTTGCGACATT
Source organism: Prorocentrum cordatum (assembly GCA_963575745.1). NCBI lineage: Eukaryota > Dinophyceae > Prorocentrales > Prorocentraceae > Prorocentrum > Prorocentrum cordatum. Next base: position 31,621 of record CAUYUJ010000724.1, on the reverse strand, counting down.
GGGCGGGCGGGAGGGGGGAGGGGGGGGGGTTCTGGCTCCGGATCTCTGCTTAGTGCGACTGCCTGCAGCCAGTGCGGCGGATGGGGGGAGGGACCTCATCTGCCTGAAAAAAATGCCAAAAACAGTCAAGATCTACTCCATGAGGGGGGGGAGGGGGGGGGTGCGAGGGCCCGAGCCGATCGGCACAACAATGAATAACAAATTATCACTAGATTCAAACAGAGCGACGCCCGTGCACCGCACCGCTTATGAGAGGAAGAGAAAGCGGCATACAGTCGGGGTTGACTGGAGAGGGCACGCGAGCGGACACAAGACGCTTCAGAGGGCCACGTTAGCGTGCGTCGCGAAGCTCAGGAAGCAAGAGCACCCTTGATTTGGCAGGGTCGACCTACCAATCCGCCTCGACTGTAAACATAAACTTTCCACGTCCGCGCGGACTTCTTGGATCTGCGCTGGAACCCCCTCCCTGGCGCGAAAAATGCGCCACTGGCGGCACTGGAGTCGCCGCCAGGGGGTGCCCAGCGCCGATCCAAGAACTCCGCGCGGAACTCCGCAAGTTCTACTTATGCCACGTTTTCGCACTCGACTTCCAGACTCCCGTCAGGCCCCGCTCCAACGCGGCACCGTGCGAGGCTGCCGGCCCGGAGGGCAGAAAAAAAACACTGGCGGGGGGTGGGGACGACAGGGTAGGACAGCAGAGGGTACGGCAGGGAATCAGCTCACGCAGCTGGCTTCCCTGGCACCTCCCGGCGCACCGGGAGGCGCCCATGTATCGGGGAGTGGGCGCGGCGGCGGGGCCGAAACCAGCTGCCTGCAGCAAAGTTCGTACCCCCCCCCGTTCCCCATCCCACCCCCTCGCCCGGCCCGACACATCTGCAGAGTACCACTGCTGGGGGCCGAGCATCGGCGACGCCTCCGGAGACGCCGAAGCGGTGCGGTGCACGCAAGTCGCCCGCGCCTAGTGGGTGCGCGCGGGGAGCGGCGGCTCGACAGCAGGCGTGGCTCGCAGGAGGCGGGAGCGGGGACCGCGAGGGAGCTCGGGGCCCCTCCAGGGCCCACACCAGCTGCAAGACGAAGCCAGGGCGAGGATCGCATCGGGCAAGGGTAGATCGAGAATCTCCGATATCCGGCGGATCTGGAGGATGCCTCGGGCGCCGCGCGGCCTTCTCAGAGCGTTCCGGGGCGCTCTGAGAGCGTTCTGGAGCGCTATGAACGGATTTACCCTCGTCCTAGCCTTATGTCGGGCATGTCCCCCTACACGGGGGATTTTCGACGAAAAATTAAAATACCCCAACAGTACTCCAAAAATGCCCCCCCCCCCCCAAAAAAAAAAAAAAAAAAAAACGTCCCCCAGACTATTTTGGATTATTTTTTGATTATTTTGGGGGTACTTTTTATTTTTCGTCGAAAATCCCCCTGTAGGGGGACAGGCCCGACTTCGTCCCAGTCCCGTACGAAGCTGGGCGACGTCGGCGAGATGCCCTGGAATGCCGACCACCGTATTTCCTGCCGCGGGTTCGCGTCGTGCCGACCCCGGCGCGGATTCCTGACACCGCGGGGGTCGTTCCACCTTGCACGACCTGCCGTTTCGGAACCGTCAGGTCGTTCAGCATCGACCCATTCTGGGTCGCCCCGGCGGCCTTCAACGTTCAAGGCCGGCGGCGGGGTCGCCGCGGGTCGACACGACGCGAGCCTACTGCAAGTTACGTTCCAGGGGAATGACCGGGGAGGGGGCCGGCTCAGGGGGGGAGGGCCCCTCCTCCTGCTCCTGCTCCTGCTCCTCCTTCTCCTCCTCATCCTCCTCCTCCTCCTCCTTCGCTGGAACCGTCGAGCTTGAATCGCCGAGATCGCCGACATATCGGCGATAGGCCCCCGACGGCAGATCCTCGCGCTCCTGGGCGGGGCGGGCTACGAGGTCCCCATCGGGCACCCCCGGAACGCTCTCGGCGAGGCACGGCTGCTGGAAGCCATCCCAAGGCTGAACCAGCTGAAATACCGAGACCTCGAACCTCGATCCCGAGAAAGTCGCCCCCCCTGATCGTATCCCCCTCCTGGCGTTGCCCCTGATATCTGTGGCGGGAGTCCGCCGACCTATCCGCCGGCGCCAACACGCTTGCCCAGACAAGCGATGCCCTGAGTTGTCGAATGCCCGGACAGCTCCTTGTAGAGCTAAGCTCTGACATTAGCAGCCGGCACCGCAGGGCAACCCAGGAGCTCGCTCCAGCTTCCAGCAGGATGCCCGCAGCGTCTTTTGCCGGAACTTGCAGCGTGTCTGGAAGGCCACTCTTGACACTTTTCCAACACGTGTGCCGTCGAGCTTTCCAGAAGCTCCTTTCCTAGAGGCCTCCCGAGTATATGGGGTCGGAGGATCTCGCCGCATCGCCGATACAACGGCGATGCATCGCCGATGCATCGGCCAGACTACTTGTGAATATTCCTCCTGTAGAGGGACAGGCCCGACTGAGCCCCAGGCATCGGGCAAAGCCGCGGGCGCGGTCCTTGATGAACTTCTTGGCGCCGAACTCCCCCTGCATCTTGTGGTTCTTCACCTCGGACGCTCAGGAGCGAGCATCGAGCAACTGATGCGAGCGCGCTTCGTCGATGCTGGCCCTGTGGCGCCTCCGCAGGCCTCCCGACCTCTCTGGGGACAGCCTGGAGACCCGGGGCCGTGGCCGCCTGCCGAGGCCGGCCCGGCACTGCCGCGAAGTCCGGGCAGCTCCCGCGAAGACCCCCCCGCCGTCAACGGGAGCAGCCCCTGGGCGACGGCACCGCAAAGGGATCCCTGGAGGGCCCTGGACGAGGCGCAGCTGACGGACGCCGCCCGGGGGCGCCACGCAGCCCCCCCCCCCCACTCCCGCGGAACAGGAGACTCACAGAGCTGCCGGCCGTTCGCCCCACTTAAAGAGGAGGAGGAGGAGGAGGAGGAGGAGGAGGAGGAGGAGGAGGGCGAAGAGTAGGCGGCGGAGAAGGAGGAGGAGGCGGGACGGAGGAGGCGACGGAGGAGGAAACGGAGGAGCACGAGGAGGACGAGGAGGAAGAGGAGGAAGGGGAGGAGGAGAAGAACGAGGAAAAGGAACACCTCCCCATCCTCCCTTATGCCCCACCCTACCTATGGTAGTTGTTGGAAAAATGTGAGACGGGGCCAGGACGAGGATAAATCCGGGTCAAGATAAATCGAACATCTCGGAAATCTGGCGGTTCTGCGTGATGCCTCAGGCGCCGCGGCCTTCCTGGAGTGCTCCAGAACTTTCTGGGGGCGCCCCGGGACGCTCAGGATATGATGCATCATCGTCGTCGCCCCAGTCGAAAGTGACCCATAACCCCCACGCGCACACACACAGACACACACGCACACACACACACAAAACAGCAACAACACCAACAACAACCACCACAACAACAACAACAACACCAACAACAACAACAACAACAACAACAACAACAACAATCACTTTACCCGAACGCTCAGTGTTCTCACCAGTGCCAGGGTTTTCATGCGACGCCAGCCAATACCCCCACTTTGTGGGGGGGCAGTGCAAGCTCTACCAAATATCCACACGACTCTTCGCCACCACCCACACCCAGCTTCCCGCCCTATGACGTTCGGACACTTCACTTCGTGGCCTGCGGACGACCGTGGCTACTACACTGGCGTGGAGTACACACCCACAGAAGTTGTTAAGCCTACGTTCGTACACCCACAGAAGTTGTTAAGCCTTGTTAACCCACAGAAGTTGTTAAGCCTTCCACAGAACATCTGTTGCATATGATGCATATGGTACATGATACACATGATACACATGATACGTACTCACAAGATAGTTGATCACATCTTTGGAGATTTCGGCGTGCGCGCGCGAAGAAAAAACCAATGTGTCCCGCATGGTATTATTTGACAGGGATGATGGCCCTGGCAGGTGCGCAACCGTTGTCGCAGAAGTTCGAAAAAGTTGCTCGCAAAAGCCCGTTTGACAGAAATGTTTAAAAAGTGTTGGTTTTCCTACGAATCCGCAAGAGCGCGCGGGATGAGATTTTGACATTTTTTTGTTGAAAAACCATTGGTTTTTTGATGTTTTTATGTTAAAATCGCTCCGAACACTAAGCTTTTGGAAGGATTTCGTCTTGCGCGCGCGAATGTCCACTTTACCTTATTTTTTGCAAGGGATTCTTGAAATTTGATTATATTAGAACAAGAAATGTCATTTTATAGTGTTTTTTGCAAGGGAAAGCGGGGGGGAACAAAACAACCGGATCTTGATCACATCGAATTACCTGAGGCTTCCTCACGAAAATGATGAAAATGTAGCTGCGGCCTAGGCGGCGCAGGGGGGCCGTGCACCAGGGGCCCCAACAATAATTATTCTTTAGAATTAATAATGTTCAACAACAACAACAACAACAACAACAACAACAACAACAACAACAACACAACATCAACAACAACCACAACATCAAACCAACACCACCACCACCGCCACCACGAACAACAACAACAACAACAACAACAACAACAACAACAACAACAACAACAACAACAATTACTAGCACGTGGGGACACTCCGTTCTCACCAGTGCCAGGGTTTTCATAGGAGGCGGGCAATACCCCCACTTTGTGGGGGGGCCGGTTCAAGCTCTACCAAATTTCCAAACGACTCTTCGCCACCACCCACACCCAGCTTCCCGCCCTATGACGTTCGGACACTTCACTTCGTGGCATGCGGACGACCGTGGCTACTATTCAGGGCCCCGCGGCCGACGACGACGGCGTGCGCGCGCGAAGAAAAAACGAATGTGTCCCGCATGGTATTATTTGACAGGGATGATGGCCCTGGCAGGTGCGCAACCGTTGTTGCAGAAGTTCGAAAAAGTTGCTCGCAAAAGCCCGTTTGACAGAAATGTTTAAAAAGTGTTGGGTTTCCTACGAATCCGCAAGAGCGCGCGGGATGAGATTTTGACATTTTTTTGTTGAAAAACCATTGGTTTTTTGATGTTTTTATGTTAAAATCGCTCCGAACACTAAGCTTTTGGAAGGATTTCGTCTTGCGCGCGCGAATGTCCACTTTACCTTATTTTTTGCAAGGGATTCTTGAAATTTGATTATATTAGAACAAGAAATGTCATTTTATAGTGTTTTTTGCAAGGGAAAACGGATTACAACAAAACAACCGGATCTTGATGACATCGAATTACCTGAGGCTTCCTCACGAAAATGATGAAAATGTAGCTGCGGCCTAGGCGGCGCAGGGGGGCCGTGCACCAGGGGTCCCAACAATAATTATTCTTTAGAATTAATAATGTTCAACAACAACAACAACAGCAACAGCAACAGCAACAGCAACAGCAACAACAACAACAACAATCAGTTTAACACTGTTCGCCCTTTTCTGCTCGAGTGTCCAATAACGCCTATTTTCCAAACCCTCGATACCCGACCTCTTCGTCTTCGATCGACCCCCTTGTGGGGGGTATACCTGTCTTCCCTGCAGGCCAGGCCCCGGCAAGCGGCGGGGCGGCCGCGGACCGTCGGCCTGGCCAGCGGCAGCGCTGATCGGCGGGGCGGCCGCGGACCGTCGACCCGACCCCAAGAGGGACGGACAGGGGACCGACCACGACGACGACGACGACGACGACGACGACGACGACGACGACGACGACAACGGTGACAGCGACGAGCGAAAGCCAGAGCGAAAGAGAACGACAGCAGGGCCACAAGGACACGAAGTAGGCCACGAAGGGCAACAGCGGGGACACGAAGGGAATGCGTATGGGGCCACGAAGAGCGCGAACGAGCGGGGGTCACGAAGGGCAGATAATGCGGGGCCACAGAAGGCAACGACGGGGCCACTGAGGGTAGCAACTGGGCCACGTAGGACAGATGCATATGGGGCCACCACGGGCGCGAACGAGCGGGGGCCACGAAGGGCATACATATATGGGGCCACGAAACAAAGCGAGGGGGCCACGAAGGGATGCAACGGGGCCACGAAGGGCAGCGAGGGGGCCACGAAGGGCTGCAATGGGGCCCTTCACGAAGGGCAGTGAGGGGGCCACGGAGGGCTGCAACGGGGCCACGAAACAAAGCGAGGGAGCCACGAAGGACTGCAACGGGGCCACGAAGGGCATCGAGGAGGCCACGAGGATCTGCAACGGGGCCACGAAGGGCAGCGAGGAGGCCACGAGGATCTGCAACGGGGCCACGGAACAAAGCGAGGGGGCCACGAAGGGCTGCAACGGGTCCACGAAAGGCAGCGAGATCCCGATTCCTATGTAATCTGTGAGGGAGTCCTAAGCGTGAGCGCGACTCCTGGGTGCCTGGGTGTCGGGAGCGCGGCGCTTGAGTAAATTGCAGAAGATTCCAACGCAAGGGCGCTATTTGTCAGGAAATTGCAAGCAAGTCTCCAGCGAGAGCGCGACTCCAGAGCGCCGGGAGAATACATTCTAAGGAAGTCCCAAGCGAGAGCGCGATTCCCGAATAAAACGCGAGGAAGTCTCGGGCGGGAGCGGGGGTCCTGGCCAAATTGTAAGGAATTCTCAGGCGGGAGCCGTTGTTGTTGTAAACCGGCGGCCAACGACACAGTTTGACCCTCAAGACTTTCCCTGATAAAAAAACAGGGTGCGAGCCCTGGGAAGGGCACATCAATCGAAAAAAACAATGTGCACCGGACGGGGGGGATCAACAATAATATTCTTCAGAATGAGAGTTCAACAACAGTAACAACAACAGCAACAACAACAACAACACAAACACCAACACCAACAACAACACCAACAACAACACCAATCATACCAGCATCAACAACACCAACAACAACAATTGTGTACCCGAACACTCCATGTTTTTATATGCCGCATGCATCCATCATGATAGCTCCCCCCCTCATGGGGGATTGATCTTGCACACGGGGGTCCGATGTTCCCTCTCCCTGATCTCCCGCCCGAGGGGTCTTGACAGCACCTCTTCTGGGGCATCTCGACATCTCCAGCCCGGATGGCACATCGCCTTCGCAATCCCCCCTGCTCAGGTCTTGCTTCTGGGTATCACGACGCATGAGTGACCGGAAACCTCAGGGAAAGGCCTCACAACCTCTGGGAAAACCCCGTGGAACGCCCCCAAAGCCTGTGAGAGAAACTTCAGAGTTTAGGCCCCTAGGATTCCGACAACTTTCCGGGGGCCGCTTTGACGTCGGCCGCTTTCTGATGGCGCCGGCGCTCGTCGTCGTCGTCATCCTCCTCCTCATCCTCCCTGTACTTGTCTAGAAGTTCCAGGAGGCCCCCGACGACCCCCAGAGCACGACGAAGACGATGACGACGACGGCGACGACGATGACGACGACGATGTCGACGTCGACGACGACGACGGCGATGGCGGCGGCGCCGGCGGTGGCTACGACGCCGACAACGCCACGCCGCATGACACGAGCGAGAGCGAGGTCGTGCGGAGTAGGCGCGAGAGCGCATTCAGGGTGTCAGCAATCTTTTAATGTTAAGCGACGCCAACGACGACGAAGACGACGCCGAAGACGACGACGACGACGACGAAGACGACGGCGACAGCGGCGACGGCGGCGACGGCGGCGGCGGCGACTCCACGCCCCAGGACGCGAGAGACAGCGAGGTCGCGCGGAGCAGGCGCGGAGCGCGAGGAGCAGGCGCGGGAGCGCTTTCGGGGTGGCCAGCAAAAATCATTACTTAGTAAAAATGAATACAAGGAAATTTGAATTCTAAGTTGTCGCGTAGAGATCGCAGCCCCGAAGCGAGGCAGAGAACAAAACTATGAATTTTCAGAACAAGAACCAGACCCGCGACGCGGCATGAAACAAAACAAGAGACGCCCTGGACCAGCAGGGAGGAGATCTGGGGGAAGATCGGTCGGAAGTTCCCTCAGGGCCTCCTGGGAGTCTCGAGCAAAAGCGGGGGAGGTATCGAGCGGGAGCGTCGTTGTTTGTAGGGGGTCCTCAGGCGGGAACGCCGGTCCTGAGGGTAAAGAGCATGGGAGTATCGAGCGGGAGCGCCGATGCTGTTGTAAAGGCGGCTTTGGGGGGCGAGCAAGAGCCCCAGCCCTGAGCGAGAAAGGATGATGAAATCTCGAGCCTAAGCGTTGCGGTTGTTGGGGGCCGGCTCTGGCGGAACCCCCAAACGCGGTAGCGTAAGCCAAATATTCAGGGGAAATGCAGCCGGGAGCGCGACGGCGCATTCGGGGTGTCCAGCCTCGACAAGTGACTAGTAGGTAAGGTGCCAAAACAGTAACAGCAGCAACAGCACCCACCACCAACAACATCAACAACACCACCACCACCACCAACAACAACAACAACAATCATTTTAAGACTGTTCGCCCTTATATGCTCGAGTGTCCAATAACGCGTATTTCCCAAACCCTCGATGCCCGCCCTCTTCGTCTTCGATCGAACCCATTTTGGGGGGTATACCTTTCTTCCCTGCAGGCCAGGCCCCGGCAAGCGGCGGGGCGGCCGCGGACCGTCGGCCTGGCCAGCGGCAGCGCTGATCGGCGGGGCGGCCGCGGACCGTCGACCCGACCCCAAGAGGGACGGACATGGGGACCGACCACGACGACGACGACGACGACGACGACGACGACGACGACGACGTCGAAGACGACGGCGACGACGAGCGAAAGCGAGAGCGAGAGAGAACGACAGCAGGGCCACGAAGGGCACGAAGTAGGCCACGAAGGGCGACAGCGGGGACACGAAGGGAATGCGTATGGGCCACGAAGAGTGTGAACGAGCGGGGGCCACGAAGTGCAGATAATGCGGGGCCACAGAAGGCAACTACGGGGCCACTGAGGGTAGCAACTGGGCCACATAGGACAATGAGGGGGACACAAATGGCGACAGCGGGGCCACGAAGGGCATGCACATGGGGCCACAACGGGCGCGACTCCTGGGTGCCTGGGTGTCGGGAGCGCAGCGCTTGGGCAAATTGCAGGAAGTTCCAACGCAAGGCTATTCTTCAGTAAGTTGCAAGCAAGTCTCCAGCGAGAGCGCGACTCCAGAGCTCCAGGAGAGCGATTCCTGAATAAATTGTAAGGATGTCCCAAGCGAGAGCGCGATTCCTGAATAAAATGCAAGGAAGTCTCGGGCGGGAGCGGGGGTCCTGCCTAAAGTGTAAGGAAGTCTCAAGCGGGAGCCGTTGTTGTTGTAACCCGCGGGCCAGGGGCCCAGTTTGAGCAGGAAGACTTTCCCTTCCAAAAAACAGGGTGCGAACGTCGAGGGGCACACTTTGATTGAGAAAAAACAGTCTGCACCGGTGGGGGGGATCAACAATAATTTTTCTTCAAGAATGAGAGCTCAACAACAACAACAACAACAACAACAACAACAACAACAACAACAACAGCACAAACACCAACAAAAACAGCAATACCAGTAACAGCAAAAACAATACCAACAACACCACCAGCAACGACATCGACAACAACAACAACAACAACAACAACAACAACAACAACAACAACAACAACAACAACAACAACAATACCAACAACATCAACAACAGCAGCAACAGCAGCAGCAACAACAACAACAACAACAACAACGACAGCAACAACAACAACAACAACAACAACAACAACCACAGCAACAACAACAACAACAACAACAACAACAGCAGCAGCAGCAGCAGCAACAACAACAACACCACCAACAATACCACAACCACCACCACCAACAACAAAACTAAACCGTCAAAAGCAGAAACGGCCGCGCGCTGATCTGCACGGGGCGCCCGAAGTCTGCGGAGGCCGCGGGCGCCCCACGGGCGCGCCGCGGGGCCTCGAGGCGCGACGGCCCCCCGCCCCTGCCTGCGTCCTCCTCCGCCTCCTCCTCCTCCTCCGCCTCCTCCGCTCCTCCTCCCCTCCTTCCCCCCTCCTCCTCCTCCTCCTCCTCCTCCTGCTCCTGCTCCTCCTCCTCCCTCCTCCCCCTCCTCCTCCTCCTCCTCCTCCTCCTTCGCCTCCTCCTCCTCCTCCCTCTCTCCTCCCTCCTCCTCCCTCCTCTCCTCCTCCTCCTCCTTCGCCCTCCTCCTCCTCTCCTCCTCCCCTCTCTCCCCTTCCTCCTCCTTCGCCCCCTCTCCTCCTCCCTCCTCTCCTCCTCCTCCTCCTCCCCTCCTCCTCCTCCTCCTCCTCCTCCTCCTCCTCCTCCTCCTCCTTCTCATCTTCCTCCTTTTCCCTCCTTCCTCTTCTCGTTATTCCTGTCGGCGCTGTGGCAAGTGGTCGAAGCCACGGTGAGACGCGGGCGAGAGATGGCGGCATGTGGACGGGAGGCAGCGGCGGCAGCAACGGCAGCCACCGAAGCTGAAGTGCTGAGCTCCCTGCCCGTTCAAATTCCAGCGCAACCTTTTGCCTGCTCGAAGAAACGAGCGTCCTTGCCGATCGATGGCGCACGACCTAGCAAAGAGTAATCCCACCTCTTTGAGCGTAGGTGGTTTTAGTTATTCCAGCCTCCGTCTTCCCCTTCTGGCCCCCTCTCCCCAAGCCTGGAAGCATCCCCCCGCGGATCGCTGGATGGTCCCATGTGGCTCAAGGTGGCTTACTGTAGCCCGATATTGCTCTGGATAGCCTCTCAGTTGCCTCCGAGAGGCTGCAAGACCGCCCCACCACGGCTCGAAGTGACCACGGAAACTCCCAGAGGACCCCCCCCCCCCCGCGGGAGGCCAACACCTTTCCAAACCACTGGAAGATCATTGATGTGTCTTCTCGCGTTTTCGCATCCGATCGGCGATGGAGGCCTCAGGGTGGCCCCAAGATGGCCACACCGAACTCCAAGAGGGGCCCACGAGGGCCCCAGAAGTGCCCCAAGAGGGCTTGTTGAAACGACTGGTAGGCTTCCGACGGGGGGGGGCGTAATTGGATGTCCCCCGCTATTTCTTCTATGGCCTCCTATCCGAGATGGCCTCATGAGGGCCCGCAGGGCTCCAACATGGGCCTCGAGAGGGCGCCGAGTGAGTCCCAAAGGCCTCCCAGGTGGCCCCAAGAGGGCCCAAATGAGCAAACAGAAGGCTCCCACAACGAAAGCTCCGCGAAGGCGTGTGTGGTGACTCCTGGTCCTGCTCAGGCTCATCCCGGTGTTCGGTTTGGCGGCTGCCCCGTCTCTGTGTTCTACCTACGCTCAGCCGGTCAAGTGAACGCAACTCGCGTAGGTTTCGTTTCTGGATAGGCTGGTGCGGATACGTTTTGCACAATTTGTATTTGGGCCTCTTCGCACCAGCCTGGCGATGTCACCACGGCCCTCAATCTGGTGACGATTTGGTGCCCATCCCGTGGCCGCCTATATGATATCTATAACACCAAGGTGACGCCACTTTTAGCTGGGTTGGGCCCGACCCAAGTTTTGCTTGCGAGCGATACAGAGCAACTGCGCGCCGTCAAGAAACAAAGCAACAAGCTGGTGGGGATACTTTTTCGGTCGCGGCCGCAAGCGAAGAGGCAGGCGGCGGGCAGGGAGTCCGGGCAACGGGCAAGTCTAATTAGCTACAGAAGGCGCACTAGCCAGCCGGCCCACTCACAAGCAGCCGCGAAGCTGAAAGGGGACTGACGGCGGCGGGGATCCTGGGAGCTCGAGCACATGCACAGGACAAAATGTCGAGGAATTCGATGCCTGCCATGAGGCACGGACCACACAATAACAGACGTGTACCTGAGCAACCGAGTCCGTCGTTCTGAAAAGGGGCAAGCGCGAGGCCCGTGGAGCGAGTCGCCGGTGGGGCGCCAGGTTCCAAACGCCCTAGACAACTGGTGGGGATACGCGAAGCGTAAACAGTACATCAGGGGCTGCTAGCGCCTCTGAGGATTTAAGAGCGCCTCCGAGGATTGAAGAGCCTCGGGGCCCTTCGCCGATGGGGGGGGGGGCCACCTCAGGCGCAGGAGGTCAGCTCAGCAGCTCGCGCGCTCCAGGAGAATGGTGTAGGTCGCACTGCGAATACATTCACGCCCCGTTCATCTCCAGGCGTCTCGTGTCGGTTGCGCTTGGCAACTGGCACACGTCCGCTTATGTTGTCCGAGGCCATTGCCATCTGCCCTCCCGTAAGGAGATTGCGGGAAGCGCCACGCGTCCCTCCAATGCCTTGGCGAATACAGCGGAATAGGATGCGCAACTGCTCCCAAGTCAGGCTTCGCTCTGAGGAGGAGGAGGAGGACGAGGAGGAGCAGGAGGAGGAAGGGGGTGGGAGGAGGAGAAGGAGGCGGAGGAGGAGGAGGAGGAGGAGGAAGAGAAACAAAAGGAGGAGGAGGAGGAGGAGGAGGAGGAGGAGGGGGGGGAGGAGGAGGCGAAGGAGGAGGAGGAGGAGGGGGAGAAGGAGGTGGAGGAATAGGAGGAGGAGGTGGAGGAATAGGAGGAGGAGGAGGAGGAGGAGGAAGAGGGATTCTTACTCCTCCTGTGCGAGGGGGGCCAATGGCCGTGGTGCGGCCAGGCCGAGACTGCCACCCCACCTGCAGGGAAAACAGAAGGTACCGACACCGCTACAGTGGAGGCCAGTCCACGAGAAACCGTCCACCAGAAACCCAACCCTGAGACCCCAGGACGACCATTGACTTCTGGTGTGGGAACGTCACGCCTTCCACAGCAAAACCATCGAAACCCAAGAAACCCAGGGCACCCTAGAGGCATGCAGGGTGTTTCTTGGCATGGGCCTCCACTGTGCTCCCCGGACCTCTCCCAGGGTGCGTTCCGACCAGGATGTCGAGGCGAATCCAGCGGTGGCGACGCGGGCCTGCCGGGAGGCCCCAGAAAGGGGAAAGCGAGGGAAAGGCAGCAGCACGAGTACCATGTCTTCCTCCCCTGTCACCAGTCCTTCGCGACCTCGTCCTCATCGTGCTCGTCGCCGTCCTCCTCCTCCTCGTCCTCCTCACTCCTCGTCCTGTCTGCCCACAGGAGGGGGAAAACGACGACGACCGCGGAGTGTGGGGGAAAGGGGGGGGCAGAGCCTTATCGTCGGTCAACTTGATATCGGCCTTCTGCTGCACGGCCTGCCAGCAGAGCGCTGCAGGGGACGGGGGCCACGAGGGAGCAGGGGGGGTTAGGGAATGACGTCTGCTCTCAGCCTCGTCCTCCTTTTCCTCGTCCTCCTTCTCCTCGTCCTCCTTCTCCTCCTCCTCCTCCTCCTCATCCTCCTCCTCCTCCTCCTCCTCCTCCTCCTCCTCCTCCTCCTCCTCCTCCTCCTCCTCTCCTCGTCCTCCTTCTCCTCGTCTTCCCCCTCCTCCCCGTCCTCCCTCTCCCTTCGGCGTGGATCTGGGCGTTTTCTGGCACCAGAGCGCCCCGCACCCCTGCAACGACGGGGGGGGGGGGGCAGAGTGCCCTCCAGACGACCACCCGTGACCCTGCTTGTGAACTGGTGTTCACGGTTTTTGCAAGCACCGGAAGCAAGATTTAGATCGTGCCTGCCCCCGCACAGGGGGATTTTGGATGGAAAATAAACGACTCTCAAAAAGATTCAAAAGATGCCCAAAAATACTCAAAAATACTCCCCTGACTATGTTTTACTACCTATGTTTTGAATATTCCCCCTGTAGAGGGACAGGTATAAACAAGGTATGGCGCACCAGGCGTCCAAGGTCAATAGCCACTGGCATTGCATTTGGCACACGGCTGCTCTTTGAGTGCGCTCGTGTGAAGCACATCGGTTGAAGGCCGCCCAGGAAATTTCCCCACACGTCACCCCATTGCGCATCACGGATAAAACCGCTCTCATGAATACCACTGCCGTTCCAAGATCCCAGGATGGCGATCGCGTGCAGCTGGGATCTTTCCGGCTGACATGCGCAGCACATTCGCACCCATGCGCCATGTTGTGCTTGAATAGTCGGTCCAACGCCTCTACAAACATGGACCATCTGACGTGCCATGTCTTATCGACGTCCACCATCAAGCATGTTTAGCAGTTCAAGAATAGGACGGGCATCTACAATGTACATAAATATATATATATATAATATACATACATGTATACATATATGTATATATGTGTGTATGCGAATTTAGAGATGGTGTTTTGCCAGGCCTTCAACTACCCTCTCCAAAGGTCGGCGGGCCATCCTACTGCTCGACCTAGGAGGGCCCTGGAAACGGCGAGGGCTAAAGTGTGTGTGCGTCGTTCCAAGTTCTGAGGTTTACGGCACCGTTTGGTTTTCGTTTTCGTTCGAAACTGGCATCGACGATCGACGTCGTGTTCGGCCAATGTCTGGCATATTAGGTTGTTGGTTTGTTTGTGACCTCCAGCTGACTTTTTGCCGGTTTCGCATCCCCCGGTTGACCCGTGGTGCAAATCACTACTTGTTATACTTGTACGGTTTCCGGACCGTTTGCAAACAAACTCCTGGCGTCCCTTGACCCAACGACCTCACATGCATCCCGCGGGCGTCTTTGATGTATTGCTTGTGTCTCCCCCGTCCGCGCTCTCGTGAACACCAATTCTCGCTGCGAATCTCGAAACGAGTAAGAAAGCTGCCATTCCCAGAGCCCTCTAAGTGCTGGACGCCCCCATGGAACATGGTCTCTACGCCAAAAAAATCGGTCACTGAAACATAGATTTGAAGCACGACCTAACTCTACACGTGTGAGCTGACGGTTTTCTTGAAAGAAGCAATCAAGCCAATCAAACTACCAAGCAATCGCACCACATCCTCGACCACGAACTCAAAAAGGGCAGAGTAGCTCAGCAACAACACAAGAAGCAGTTCCATACGCGCAAGATATGTAACCCAGAACTTCTACCCATAAAAACAATTCCGTCAGAGGGACCCGACTAGTGCAGTCACCCTTGACAAAAGACACACATTGCGGCCTGATGTCGAGGCTCGATGTGATGCGACGTCGAAGGGCTGGCGCACGAAGCGCCTATTCTGATGCCCCTGGCCCCATGCAAAAGCAGGAGCATCTACCCTCGGATCAGTGTTGCGGGGGCCGGAGATGCAGGTATTCCCGTCCTGAACTTAATCAGTGCTCGAGTGGACGGGATTGGATCGGTCTCAAACAGATGGCAGAACGAGAACGGATTGCGAACTGATTTTGCCAAATCCGTGTCTCTTCGAGCGCATTGCGAGCACAAGTTCGCCTCCTGCTGTCATCCCTCCGCCGCCTCCTCCTACCCCCTCTCGCCTACCCAGCAATTCCTGTGGCACCCACGCCCCGGTAATTCGCGGCTCCTTTTCCCACGTCGCGCAACTCCGCGCGGCGGACACCACTTGATCGTGGATTGTCGTATATTTGTATAAAATACACTGGCCATTTGGCTGGGCAAGAATTACCCCGAATCCTGGGCTGCAAGCGGACCCTTGGGTATTCAAGCGATGGGATACGGATGTTGTTTCGTCAGATGTTCGTACTCGAAATGACCCTCTAGGTCCTTTCCTCTCCCAACATCTTCCCCCCGCCAACTGCCTCGGATCCACTTGGAGCCCTTCAGAACCCTCTATGAAACACCCTCCTGTTTCCTCCCTCTTGGGGCGAGAGGTGGCCACGGACCGAGAAAACGGCGGGTCTGTAAGCCAACACTGGAAACAGACAGGCTGATGTGAAACATACCGGCGTCTCTCAGAGGCCGCAGCCTTACTGGTTGCAAACATTGCTGTCCGTAAGCAGTGTTTGCACCTAGGGGACCCCACATGTGTTCTGTAGAACTGGACATGGGTGGCGGCCAGGCTGTTCCGTGCTCGTCGTCGAAGCTCCGTCGCCCCTGTCGTCGCCGCCCGTCATCTGTGTTTGGGTGGCGGTCTGGCGGTTCCGTGTTCGCCTTCGCCGCCCCGTTGCCGCTTCGTCGCCGCCCGTCGTCTGGGCCTGGGTGGCGGTCTGGCGGTTCCATGCTCGCCGTCGCCGCCTCGTCGTCGCCCCGTCGCCGCCCAAATTGTACAACCTATATTGAACCACGAAGATTCTCCTTTCCAGTAATAACTAAGATCACCCCCCCCGCCTTTATCCGCTCCCCCCGGGGATGTGCAATTTATACCGAAGTGAGCGCCATCGTTTTTTCAAGAACACGAATTCGTACCATCCCAGCTGAGCCGGGCGCCCCTGCAAATGACACTACGCGCGCGCACTTGCGATTTCAGAACACCAATGTATCAGAATCGTGTGCCCACGACAAAAAGGACCAAATCCAAACGCGCGCGTCGTCGCGCGCGCATACCGAAATCACACAAACACTTTGGACGGTGCGACGATGTCAAAACCGAGTGCGCAAAAACCATGGAACAAAAAACGCCGGTTTTGCAACATTGTTTTTCCAAACACGTCCGCGCGCGCGCTATTTGCTAACATTTCAAGAAAACATGAATGCTCAACACGTTCCTCAAATCCTCGGGCATCTCGCGCGCGACTGTTGGAAACATTCGAACGCCCTTATGCGCTTGCTTGGGGGGGCGCGACCCTTGTCAACCAGCGCATCGGCCGCGCGCGCAAGTCGAAATCTCTCCAACACCTTCATCACCGACACGTGGGCACCATCACCGCCACCGGCGCGACAAGCCTCGGCGCCGGCATTGGCCTTGCCGTCGCCATTTCCACTCTCGCCACCATCGTCGTTACAATCATCATGTTTCCCGCCGTTGCCGACGTCGCCATGATACCGCACCCGCCGGGAATCACCGATTTGCAATGGAACGCCCGCGCGCCAGTGCGGCCTTTGAGACGCACTGGGGAATCCCCATCGGTGAGCGCCACCGCGGCCGCGTCGGTCGCGCCAGACCAGTTAGACAGTGAACGCGCGAGCGTGCGCGCGCCAGCACAGCCGCAGAGATGCGCCAGCCAGCGCCAAGCACTCATCGCCGTTGCCGCCGCATGGGTTTTGCACACCAAGTTGCGGGCGTGTGGGTGGGATGGTTGCGCGAGCAATTGGGTTGACAAGTCCAAGTTGTTCAGGAAAAACTGCTTTGCCGAATCCCTCAAGCACTCCACAAGAATCGTGCACGGGCCCGGACCCCAGATTCGCCAATTTGGCCGAGTTTGTCGCGTGCCCTCTGGGCATGAGTGTTCGGCCTGCGTGCGTGGGCGCGGTCGCAGCGATGCGCCAATCAGCGCCAAACAATCATCACAATCGCCACCGCAAGGGTTTTGCCAACTGACTTGCGGGTGGGCGGTTGGGATGATTGCGCAAGCCGTGGGATTGACAACTTCACGGTCCGCAAAAAGAACTGCACCACGTAGAGGGCCCCACATTGATGTCACCACTTCGATTGTACCACAGACCTTGCGCACAACATCGATTCTCCGCTATTGGAAAATAGACCCTAGTAACCCTCCGCCCAATGATTATCCGCCCCCTTTGTCGTATTGCAATTTACATATGATTCTGCCCCATCGTCCATCCGAAATACGAACTCAAACCATCCCAGCCCCGCAGATATTCGCCCCACCCGTCATTTTCTGCAGCACACATATATATATATATATATATATATATATATATATATATATGTGCACGCATTCGTTTATCATAAATCACCCGTGTTCAAAAATCCCTGGCTTCAAAGAGACGCAATAAACACGCGCGTGTTTGCGCGCGCGCATGCCGCGCGCGCGCCCATGCGATTGCTTAAGAGATAAAAACATATGGCTTGAGATTTGTAGAACATGTTACCAGACGGGGCTTGCTCGCGCGCGCATTCCAAAATCGTTCGAACGCCCCTGCGCGCGTGCCGTCGCGAGAATCCTTTGCAGAAAACGGAACGATGTGCACACGCGCGTATCGTCGCGCGCGCATGCCGGAATCCGTCAACAACCTTCGGCTTCGTAGCGGGTTCAAAACCGAATGTCCAACAAGAATATGAAAAAAATGGTTTCGCAAAAAACCAGCAAACAAACGTGCGCTTCCGCTTTCGCCAGCTCTTCAGACGAACATGGGATTTTCAGCATTCTCATGGAAGTTTGCCAAATGGGCCCCTGGCGCCGCATGCCGAAATCATTCGCACGCCCTTGCGCGCGAGCTGGGGGAGGAGGCACGATCCTTTCCAAATAATACCATGCGGCAATTTTCGCGCGTCGGCCGCGCGCGCATGTCGAACTCTTTGTAAAACTTTCATCACCAACGAGAGGGCGCCGTCATCGTCGTCTGCGTGATCAGCATCGGCACCCGCACTGGCCGCGCCGTCGTCGTTGTCAACGTCGCCACCAACATCGCTACTATCATCATCGTGTCTACCGTTGCCGACGTTGCTATGGCACCGCGCCCTCCCAGACCGCCGACTCGCACTGAAATGCCCGCTGGGATGTGCCCAGCGGTCAGCGCCACCGCGGCCGCGTCGGTCGCGCCAAACTAGCTGGCCGCTGCGCGCGCGTGCTTGGGTTGGCGCGGCTGCAGAGATGGACCATCGCAATCGCCACCGCATGTGTTTTGCAAACCAAGTTGCCGGTAGGTGGGTGTTTTGCTTGCAAAAGCATCGGATGTGTCAACCCGTCTGTAAATATCAATTACGCCACATAGTGATTCCCCACATGTATTGCTCCACATAAATTGAACACCATAGATTGTTCCACCTAGATACATAGCTACTCATAATTGTTTGGAGAAGTTCCTGCCTTCTCACAAGCCCCCTCCTCGCCTCCTTAGAAGACCGCCTCCCTCGCGCCCACACACCGCCGGCTCCCGCCGCCAGAGGCCCCTCGGAAGTGGATGGGTCTCTCAAAATATGGGTTGTAGGATCGCGCCGCATCGCCAATGCATAGCCGATGCGCCATCGACGTCGGCGATGCATCGGCGACGTCGGCGTCGAGAAAATCGGACTCCACATCGACCAGCATCGCCGATGCATCGGCGATGCGGCGCAATCCTTCTACCCACATCGCCGACGTGGCGCGATGCGGTGCATTCTGGCGCAATCCGATCCTCCTCCTGCGAAAGACATTCGGTGCAACTGGATCCGCCACACCGAAATTCGAAAACAAAACGAGCTCATCGAGCACAAGCCAGATGGTCTCGCGCACGTGCGATACGTCTCCACGCCCAACATGCGTGTACCCTCCAGGATGGAGCCTGCTCCATATCTGCCCCGTCCAAGCAGCACGCTGAGACTTGCTTGGCTGGACCACGGAGGCGATGAGATCAGAACATATCCTCCTCTTCCCCCGCCTCGGGGGGGAGGTGCCTGCTCTCCTCCAAACAGGTCCTCTGGTCTGACCTTCCGGCTCTTGGACTCCGCCTGGGGCGGGTGCGGGGGAGGGAGGAGGAGGAACATGACAAGCTGGAGGACGAGGAGGATCAGTGTAAACCCAAGGCACATCAACGATGTTGCAGCTCTGTCGAACATACTTCTGCATAGGTCCTTACAAGTATTGCATGTCATTGTGGGGAGTACCACGATGAAAGATACCCGTCTGAGAATCCAATCGTGCCAAAAAAACACCCCTGGGACTTACACGTCGCGTAACATCTTGACTGTTTCGCCCAGACAGTCCAGCACGACTCAAGATAACGATTCCTGGAACTTCGACACCGCGAATCAACGTGACTGCTGCGTCCTGGCAATCCTAAATCGTGCCAGATCGCTTTTCGAGGGACTTCAATCACGCGAGCCATTGAAACTGTTGTAAGTTTTGAAGACGAATGTGCGCAACGCTAAGGGGATACCCACATTTTGAAAAAAAGGGACCACCCTCCCTCCATCCCGCAATAACTTGCAAAACTGAATCACGAATGAGCGCGGCGCTAGCTCGGGAGCCACATGTTGACAACGGCACGCCCTCTTTTCTTGAGGCGGTGACAAAGTTTTAACATTCATGTCCGCGACGCCAAATAGAGAACGACGATTTGAAAAACGGCCCACCCGCCATCGTTCGAACTGTTGGAATTCTCAAAACGAAAATGCGCGGCGCCAAATACCAAACCACACCTTGAATAGGACCCGCCCTCCGTCCGTGAAGCTGCTGCGAACATTAAAACCCAATGTGCGCGGCGATATAGCGAGACCATCATTATGCACAAGGGCTCGTCCTTCATCCTCGAGACTGCTGCAAACTGCTAAGACGAATGTGCGCGGCGCTGAAGCGAGGAACATGCCTTGAAAAAAAAACCGCCCTCGATCCTTGAAGATGTTGCAAGCGGGGCTGAGACAAGAACCGATTTAACACAAAAAAAAAAAAAAAAAAAAAAAACGCCCTACAATCCGTGAGGCTGCTGCAACCTGTCAGAACGGAAGAGCGCGGCGCCAACGCAAAAACCGCCATTTTAACAAGGACGGGCCCTCCACCCATGAAGCTGCTGCTGCAATGCTCGGGCGAAACGCCCCCACCCTTCCCCTCCGGTGTGGCAGGGAGGAAATCTGGCGGTGCGACAGGGAGGAGTTTCCCTTTTCAGGAACAGGGGGGGGCGGTGGAGGAGAAGGACGACCGAGGTGCTCGGTGCGGGTTCTTGCCGTGGTGTCTCTGCGAAGCCTCCCCAGAAACCGAACCACTGGCGCAGCAAGAACTTCCGCTGGTCCGAGCTCCGCGCGCCAAGGGGGGGAGGGGAGGGGTCCGGCGACGATATCCAAGAAATCCGGGCGGACCTCCGAATGTTCATGTGCAGGCGCACTTCTATACTTAGTATCTGGGTGGCATTTCGTCGCCAAGGCAGGATGCCCCTGGGAAGCCCCGAGGGCCGGTCTTGAGGGCGGAGGGCGATTCGGGATGCGAAGAGAAAGTAGGAGGAGGGCGAGGAGGAGGAAGAGGAGGAAGAGGAGGAGGAGGAGGCGGAGAGGAGGAGGAGAAGGAGGAGGAGGAGGAGGCGGAGAGGAGGAGGAGAAGGAGGAGGAGGAGGAGGCGGAGAGGAGGAGGAGAAGGAGGAGGAGGAGGACCGTTTTGTGCATCGGCGAAGCTTCGCGTCAGGGAGGGACTCCTCCGGGGAGGTCCGAGGGTCGATCTCGAGGGCAGAGGGCGAGAGGGGGAGACTCACACCGCTCCCGAAGAACGGCACCACGCTTAAGTCGGGCGTGTCCCCCTACAGGGGGATTATCGACGATAAGTCAAAAATACCGCAACAAAAATGCTCCCAAAAGGTCAAAAATACTCAAACAAATAGTCCCCAGACTATTTTTGGACTATTGTTTGACTATTGTTGAGGTATTTTTTATTTTTCGTCGAAAGTCCCCCTGTAGGGGCACAGGCCCGACTTAACACCACGCTCCACGCGTGAGCCAAACGTGGGCCTTGTTTCTGTTGCCGCACCAGGCCTCAGGGGCGGTCCGCTCTGTCTCCACTGCGAGGAGGGGCGGTCCTCATTCGGCGGCGAGCCTGGGGGGGAAGTCAGAAGGGGCGAGCATTCTCGAAGGCTCGGCTGGAACGCATCCTAAGGCTGGAATGCCGCCGAAAACCCCCGATGACCCTGAACCTGGAAACCATCGGCTACACGCAAGAGTGGCCCTGCGCAAAATTGACCTTTGGTGCGCTGCTTGCTAGGCGACGCGGGGTGGCCAAACCTGGGCGCACAAAAGCCGCTGCTACCGAATCGCGTTCGACGATCGGGGGACCCCATTGGGCCCGCATCAAAGGTCACTCCAGCGAAATGTCACTCTGACCCCTAGCCGGCTCCAGCGTGGACATACACCTGCCCGATACCCTGAGATCCGACGTTGCAAAAACATGCAACATCGCAAAAATCGCGACCAGAGCCCTGGACCCCATCTTCCTGCGCCATTCTTCGAGCCGGACCGATCTGCGAAGGTGCATGGGCCCGAAATAGAGCCACAACGCCTGGTGCGATGGATGGATTTCGCTGAAATAGAACAGAGGGTGCGATTTTGGTGCGATTCCTCCTCCTCCTCCTCCTCCTCCTCCTCCTCCTCCATCTTCCCTCCTCCTCCGCCTCGGCCTTCCCTTTTCTTCTTCTGCCTCTCCCTCCCCCCTCCTCCCCCGACTCCTCCCTCCCCCTCCTCCTCATCCTCATCCCTCCTCCTTCGTCCTTTTGGTGCATGGGCCCGAAATAGAGACAAACCCCAATCAGTGGATGGATTTCGCTGAGGAGAACGACCGGGAACCCGGGAGCCCGGAAACCCAGAACCCACCGAAGCCGGCCCAGAACCAATATAACCAGGAACCCGGGAACCCGGGAGCTGGGAACCCGGGAACCCAGACCCCCTCGAGTAATGAAAAAATCAGGACAGAAGGTTTTCCTTCATTTTCGGCCTCTGGGGGCCCTCACCGGGCCTCGGGAGCGTCAAGAAACGACTCATGATGCAAAGCCGGTCATGGGGAAAGGGTCGGGACCTCTGGGGGTCGACGTCATGAAAAAATCATAACGTCGGGGGTCTGGGAACCCTGCTGCCAAAATCGGCGGGAAGCTTTCGCCAAATCTTTCAACTTCCGACAGGACCCCTTCGGTGCAAGCACTGATTGGGGAAAAATTGCAACGGCAGGATCTCGGGGGGGAGCGAACGCCGTCGGTAAATTTTGGAGAAGCGGAGCGGTCTCCGGTCGCTGCGGCCCGCCGAGAGCGATCCAGGCGCAGCCCCCCGAGGGTCGTGGCCTTTGCCTCAACGTCGACCCCCAGGAGGTCGGCTACACGCAAGAGTGACCCTGGGTAAGAGTGACCTTTGGTGCGCGGCTTTTTGAGGGCCGCAGGGGGGACCAAACACAAGCGAGCAAGACGCTACTGCCGCGCCGCACGCGACGATCGGGGGGCCCCAACGGTCGCGCACCAAAGGTCACTCCGGCGAAGGGTCACTCTTACATGTAGTCGAAGAGGTCTCGACCCCTCCCCCAGGACCGGCTGCTCACCCGCGAGTCGTTTTCTTGACGGCCCCGCGAGGCCCGGCGGAGGGCCCCCCAGGGGGGGCCGGAGGCCGAGAAGTCAGCGGAAAGCCTCCCGCCCGGATGTCTTCCCAACCCGACGGGGTCTGGGCACAAGGCCCAGTTCGGGCATGTCCTCCTACAGGCGGATTTTGGGGAGGCACTATATAGTCAAACGCATCTTCAAGAACCGTCCAGAATACTAGGAAACTCGCCCCCTGACTCTATCTATTGGTTATACCCTTTTGGAACGTGCCTCCTGTAGAGGGACACGCCCGATGTGACACCCGGCCCGGCTCCTCGGGAGCTGCATGTTCCCCCGTCCTCGCGGGGGCCCCCTCGGCGGCGCGCTTCTCTCGGCGGTGCGCCTTCTCGGCGGCCAGCCGCTCCGCGAGGGCCATCGCCTCCTCGCCGCGCCGCGCCGCACCGCCAGGGCGCAGCAGAGCAGGAGAGCCCGGGATCGAGTCGAGAAGCCCAATCGGTGATCGAAATGAATCGGGTCGGCGGAACCCAGCCCCCCTCGAGTAATGAAGAAATCACGTCGGAAGGTCTTTCTGAATTTTCGGCCTCCGGGGGCCCTCACCGGGCCTCGGGAGCGTCAAAAACCGACTCGGGATGCATAGCCGGTCATGGGGAAAGGGTCGGGACCTCTGGGGGTCGACGCAATGTAAAAATCACTACGTCGGGGGTCTGGGAAATCAGCAGCCGAGTCGGGAGAAGTCGAACCGGCAGGAATCGGCGTGCTGGTAGGCAGGAGGGCCCAGAATCGGATCGGGAAGTCGAATTCCAGACCCCCGACGTCATGATTTTGTCACAACTTCGTCCCCCAGAGTTCTCGACGTCGAGAACTCTCGACGTCGACGTCGACAACCGGTCCCGGGGAATTCCCCGGGACCGGTCTCTCACCCCGAGTCTGACGGCCCCGGGGCCCGGTGAGGGCCCCCGGAGGCCGAGAACAGCGAAAAGCCTCCCGTGGGGATTTTGTCACAGCGCGAAGAGGTCTGGGGTCGGCGACCGAACCGCATCGGATCGGCGGTGAAGCGGCAGCCGAACCGGGAGAAGCTGGATCGGCAGGCATCGGCAGGTTGGTAGGCCGCCATCCCAGACCCCCGACGTAATGATTTTTTCATTACGTCGACCCCCAGAGGTCCCGACCCTTTCCCCATGACCGGCTTTGCATCCTGGGTCGTTTTTTGACGCTCCCGAGGCCCGGTGAGGGCCCCCGGGGGCCGAAAATGCAGAAAAACCTCCCGTCATGATTTTTTCATTACTCGAGGGGGTCTGGGATGGAGGAAACGGAACCGACCGATCGGAGTCCGAAGCCCAATCGACTCGGAACGGGAAGCCACCGGCACCGAGTCGCACCGAACCGGAGGAGTGTCGAAAGGAGCCCTGGTATAGGGGGGGCTGGGGCAGCGAGGGGCCGAGCCGACTGCCCCCGGCGGGCGAGGGATCCCGGACCCCCTCGAGCTATTCAGCTATAGGAGATCGACGACAGGATTGGTTTACCCCAGAATGAAATGGGTGCCTCGCGGTCAACAGAAAGACGTATAGGAAAGTTCAGTACATCTCGGAAACATTCCACGTGTTGTTCGTAGACTCGACGGAAGAATCCATTCTGGAGTGAATCGATTCTGTAGTCGATCCCCTACTCGAGCCATGAGAAACTCACGACGGAAGGCTTCTCGCTATTTTCGGCCTCCGGGGGCCCTCGCCGGGTTCTCGGGGCCGTCCAACAATGGCTCGGGTTCAAAAGCCGGTCCCGGGGGAGCGGTCCAGAACTCTGGGGGTCGACGTTGTGAAGTAGCCTGGCGAAGGACCCAATCACAAGCAGATGTGAGAACCGCAGTTGTGAACATCACCTTCGGCGGAGCTTCCTATGGGGCCACGGAACGTGTGAGGGTTGTGTCGGAGTGGGTGGGGGGGACGCATGTGGACGGTGGCACTGGGGCCTTCGGTGGAGCTCCCTATGGGGCCACGAACCGTGTGAGGGGTGTGCCGAAATGGGGCGGCGGCGCCGTGCGGACACTGCCACTGGGGCCTTCGGTGGGGCTCCCCATGGGGCCACGAACCGCGTGAGGGGTGTGCCGAAATGGCCATGCGGAGAGCCGAGGCAGGAGAGGCACGGATGGGAGATGAGGGAGGAGGGGGAGGAAGGAAGGAGGAACGCGGGGCGCTGTCTCCTCAAAACGAGGAGCCAGCACCACAAGGTGGTTGGGAAACATCGTGACGTCGGGGGTGCATCGCCGATATAACGCCGATGCACCAGCGATGCACCGGCGGCGTCGGCGACGCATCGGCGCCGTCGGCGTGGAGAACATCGGGGTCCACCGAGCCGCATCGCACATGCATCACCGATGCGGCGCGGACCTCCGATCCCATCTACTTGGACCCCTTCTGGGATGCCTAGAACCCGGACCCCCGACGTAATGATTTTTTCGTTACGTCGACCCCCAAAGGTCCCGACCCTTTCCCCATGAGCGGCTTTGCATCCTGAGTCGTTTCTTGACGCTCCCGAGGCCCGAAGAGGGCCCCCGGAGGCCGAAAATTCAGAAAAACCTTCCGCCGTGATTTTTTCATTACTCGAGGGGGTCTGGGAATGAAAGGGGGGCGATAATTCCCGGACGTTGTCGAGAAGCGGGAAGGCTTCCATCCGACTCGGCTCGCCGAAAGCGCGCTGTGGGGGGGCCGGAGTCGCCCCGAAGGGCCGCTGGGGGCCCGAGTTGCGGCCCGAGAACCACCTGGCGTCGAATAGATCAGGGGCAGCGTGCGGGGGGGATAGGCCCAGGGGGGGGATAGGCCCAGGGGGGGATAGGCCCAGGGGGGGATAGGCCCAGGGGGGGATAGGCCCAGGGGAGCAGAGGAGCAGAGCCAAGCGCCGCGTCTGAGGCACAGACTGAGCGCAGAGGTTCGCCCACTGATCACGACAGGGGCCAGACAGCGCGCCCTCCCTGAGCCCATCATCCATCATCATCATCATCATCATCATCATCATCATCATCATCATCATCATCATCATCATCATCATCATCATCATCATCATCATCATCATCATCATCATCATCATCATCATCATCATCATCATCATCATCATCATCATCATCATCATCATCATCATCATCATCATCATCATCATCATCATCATCATCATCATCAGCATCATCATCATCATCACATCACAGCATCAGCATCCTCAGCGCATACATCGTCATCGGGGTTATATGACATTTTACGGTGCCCGGGCCCGTGCCCGGGTGCCTGGCCGTGCCCAGTTGCCCCTCCCAATGGACGATCCGAAGTGACAAATGCCTGGGTGCCCGGATGCCCGGGCCCGTGCCCGCGGGGCCTTGCCCGGGCGCCTGGATGCCCCGATGCCCGGGTGCCCGGCTGCCCGGGCGATGCATGTGCCGGAGGCCCGCGCCCGCTCGGGTGCCCGTGTGCCCGGATGCCCGGGTGCCCAGGTGCCCAGGTGCCCGGGCCCGTGCCTGGGTGCCCGGGCAGTGCCCGGGTGCCCGTGTGCCCGAATGCCCGGGTGCCTGGATGCCCGCGGGTGCCCGCGGGTGCCCGGGTGCCCGGGTGCACGGGTGCCCGGATGCCCGGATGCCCGGGTGCCCAGCTGCCCGGGCTTCGCCCGTGCGTGAGGCCTGGCCCGGGCTCGGATGCCCGCCCGGATGCCCGGGTGCCCGGATGCCCATATGGTCTTGCGCCCGGGTGCCCGGATGCCCGGATGCCCGGGTGACCGGCTGCCCGATCAAATGCCTATTTCTGCGGTCCGGCCCCGCTGCCGGGCACCCGGGTGCCCGGGTGCCCGGATGCCCGCGTGCCCGGGTGCCCGGGCCCGTGCCTGCATGGGCACCCGGGCCGTGCCCGGGTGCCCGTGTGCCCGGATGCCCGGGTGCCCGGGCGCCCGGGAGCCCAGATGCCCGGGTGCCCGGATGCCCGGGCCCGTGCCTTATGCCAATTAATGGTGCCCGCATGCCCGGATGCCCGGGTGCCCGGCTGCCCGGGCGATATGCCCAACTGCCTGAAGCCTGCATGGCCCCGCTCGGGTGCCCGTGTGCCGGAGTGCCCAGATGCCCGGGTGCCCGGATACCCGGGCTCGTGCCCGCAGGGCCTTGCCCGGGCTCCTGGATGCCCGGATGCCCAGGTGCCCGGGTGCCCGGATTCCCGGGTGCCCGGATGCCCGGATGCCCGTACCTTATGCCAAATGGTGCCCGCATGCC
Source organism: Prorocentrum cordatum (assembly GCA_963575745.1). Lineage (NCBI taxonomy): Eukaryota > Dinophyceae > Prorocentrales > Prorocentraceae > Prorocentrum > Prorocentrum cordatum. The sequence goes on along the minus strand of CAUYUJ010000724.1, from coordinate 4,692 downwards.
CGGATGCCCAGGTGCCCGGCTGCCCGGGCGATGCCCGGATGCCGAGCTGCCTGAGCCCCGTTCGGGTGCCCGGGTGCCCGGGTGCCTGGACGTCTGGAACCCTGCATGAATCCATGAAGAACCCCACATGAATCCCAAAAGAGCCCGAATGAATCACTAAAGAACCTTACGTGGATCCCTAAAGACTTCGACATGAATCCCTAAAGAAACTTACACGAATCCCTCCCTACAGAACCCTACGTGCATCCCGCAACCCAGAGATGCGAGGATGTCTCAAGCGAAAATGCCCGGACCACCATGGGGCAGGGCTCCTCCGAGGTCGGAATTCGGAGAACGTCTCACGCGTAAGTGGCCTGAACACCTGAATTCAGGGCATATACAAGATCATAGTGTCGAGGATGTCTCAGGCAGAAGTGGCCAGACCACTAATTATGGGGCAGGGCATATCCGAGGTCAACGTTGCGAGGATGTCTGTGGCGGCAATGGCCAAAGCACCTCACCTCAGGGCGTCTCGGAACGTAGAAGTGCGAGGATGTCTCAAGCGAAAGTGCCCAGACCACCATGGGGCAGGGCACCTCCTAGGTCAGAGTTTCGATGACGTCTCAGGCGAAAGTGGTCTGACCAACTCAGGTCCGGGCATCTCGGAACCCAGAATTGCGAGGATGTCTCAAGCGAAAGTGCCCGGACCACCGTGGGGCAGGGCACCTTCGAGGTCACAGTTTCGAGGATGTCTCACGCGAAAGTGGTCTGACCAACTCAGGTCAGGGCGTGTCGGAATCCAGAGTTTTGAGGATGTCTCAAGCGAACCGGGCCTCCTCCTGCGCTTCCTCCTCTTCATCATCCTCCTCCTCCTGCTCTTCCTCCTCCTGCTCCTCCTCCTCCTCCTCCTCCTCGCTTTCTGCCTGGATGCTTCGCCGGTTGCGATCGCCTGCTCCTCCACGTAGTCCTCATCCGCCTCCCCTTGCCCACGTCCCTCCCCGCCTCCTCACTCTTTTTCTCCCCCTCCTCCTCCTCCTCCTCCTCTTCCTCCTCCTCCTCCTCCTCCTCCTCCTCCTCCTCCTCCTCCTCGTCTCGTCCTCCACGTCGTCCTCCTCCTCCTCCTCCTCCTCCTCCTCCCTCCTCCTCCTCCTCCTCATCATCTCATCATCATCATCATCATCATTGGCCTACTCCCCCCCTGTCCTGTCTTCATCCTCCCACTCCTCTTCCCTCCTCCTCCTCCGCCGGCCGAGCCGGGCCGGGCCGGGCCGAGCCGAGCCGGCGGGCCGGTCGAGCCGGGACGACAACGACGACGACGACGACGACGACGACGACGACGACGACGACAACGACAACGACAACGACGAAGACGACGACGACGACGACAGCGGGGGCGGCGGCGGCGGTCTCGGCGGCAGGGCCGGCAGCGGCGGCGCCCGCCACGGCAACGGCGACGGCGGCGGTGCTCGCGATTGCAGCGCTCTCCATTTCCCATTCCCCGTCGTCGCCGCCGCCACCACCGCCGCCGCCGCCGTTGCCGCCGTCGTCGTCGTCGTCGTCGTCGTCGTCGTCGTCGTCGTTTTCGTCGTCGTCGTCGTCGTGGTCGGGTCGTCGTCGTCCATTGTCGTCGTCGTCGTCGTCGTCGTCGACTCTGCCCTCGGCTCGAATTGCGCTAGACGCCTGCCCGACGTTCACTCCTCCTCCTCCTGCTCCTCCTCCTCCTCCTCCTCCTCCTCCTGCTCCTCCTCCTCCTCCTCCTTTTCCTCCTCCTCCATCCCTTCTCCTGATAAATAACTTCTCCCTGTCGCACCACCAGGCGTGGTTTTAGGGCGGGCCGGGCGTTTCGCTTTAAGCTTCATCGCAATTTATGATCCTGAAGCTCGAAATTTCCAACAGTTACAGGGATGGAGGGCGGGTCGTTTTCAAAATTGGGTTCTCGCTAAGGCGCCGCGCACATTCGTGGTAAAAGTTTCCAACGGTTACAGGGATGGAGGGCGGGTGGTTTTCCAAATTGGGTTCTCGCGAAGGCGCCGCGCACACTCGTTTTAAAAGTTTCCAACAGTTACAAGGATGGAGGGCGGCTGGTTTTCAGAATTGGGCTCTCGCCAAGGCGCCGCGCACATTCGTTTTAAAAAGTTCCCAACAGTTACAGGGATGGAGGGCGGGTGGTTTTCCAAATTGGGTTCTCGCGAAGGCGCCGCGCACATTCGTGTTAAAAGTTTCCAACCGTTACACGGATGGAGGGCGGGTCGTTTTCAAAATTGGGCTCTCGCTAAGGTGCCGCGCACATTCGTGTTAAAAGTTTCCAACAGATACAGGGATGGAAGGCGGGTGGTTCTCCAAATTGGGTTCTCGCGAAGGCGCCGCGCACATTCGTCTTAAAAGTTTTCAACGGCTACAGGGATGGAGGGCGGGTCGTTTTCCAAATTGGGCTTTCGCTAAGGCGCCGCGCACATTCGTGTTAAAAGTTTCCAACGGCTACAGGGATGGAGGGCGGCACGTTTTCAAAATTGGGTTCTCGCTAAGGCGTCGCGCACATTCGTTTTAAAGGTTCGCAGCAGTTACAGGGATGGAGGGCGGGTCGTTTTCCAAATTGGGTTCTCGCATTGGCGCCGCGCACATTGGTCTTAAAAGCTTCCAACAGTTACAAGGATGGAGGGCGGGTGGTTTTCAAAATTGGGTTTTCGCTAAGGCGCCGCGCGCATTCGTGTTAAAAGTTTCCAACAGTTGCAGGGATGGAGGGCGGGTCGTTTTCCAAATTGGGTTCTCGCTATGACGCCGCGCACATTGGTCTTAAAAGTTTCCAACGGTCGCAAAACGTCATGCGAAGTCCACGCGCGCGCGAACATGTCAAACCCATACCGAACACAATAGCACTGCAAGCAGTTCAACACAAAAGCCTTCGAAGCCCATCTGTGCTTCAATACAAAATGTTGCAGATGTTCTGCCCGCGCGCGTTTCTTTTACGTTTCGACTTCAACGCGTGCGTCCAAATATCGAGATCTCATCTCACCTCACGGTACATTCGCGTTGGTCTAGCATGCGTCCAGGGCATGAACAACATTCCAAATAATACCTTACCATGCGGGACACAGATATCCTTACATAGCCATTGGTTTTCTGAGAAGCTTGAGATATACCACTTCAAACACATATGTTTCCATTTACTTTTAAAATAAATAAAAATTAAAAACTCAATTGCTGCTCATCAGAAATCTGCCAGATGCATTGAACTTCAAAGCGCGCAGTTCCTCATCAATGTCAGGCCAACGGGGCGCCTGCTTTTCAAGGGCGCGCGTCCAGGTGTGAAAAGGATTCTTGTATGAACTTATGAGGAGTAGGGGACATCCGACGGGAGGGTGTATAGTAGCATCGCTGATGCATCCTGAAATCTCTGCATGGTCCTCCTCCTCCTCCTCCTCCTCCTCCTCCTCCTGCTCCTCCTGCTCCCTCCCTCCTGCCCGGGTGCCCGGGTGCCCGGGTGCCCGGGTGCCCGGGCCGGGTGCCCGGATGCCCGTGTGCCCCGGTGCCCGTGTGCCCGGGTGCCCGGGTGCCCGGGTGCCCCGGGGATGCCCGGGTGCCCGGGTGCCCGGGTGCCCGGGAACCGTGCCCGGGTGCCCGAGTGCCCGGGAACCGTGCCCGGGTGCCGCGGGTGCCCAGGTGCCCGGGTGCCCGGGTGCCCAGCGGGATGCCCGGAAGCCCGGGTGCCCGGGGGATGCCCGGGTGCCCGTGTGCCCGTGTGCCCGGGTGCCCCGGTGCCCGTGTGCCCGGGTGCCCGGGAACCGTGCCCCGGTGCCGCGGGTGCCGCGGGTGCGCGGGTGCCCGGGTGTCCGGGTGCCCGGGTGCCCCGGTGCCTGGGTGCCCGGGTGCCCGGGTGCCCGGGTGCCCGGGTGCCCGGGTGCCCGGATGCCCGGGTGCCCGGGTGCCCGGATGCCCGTGTGCCCGGGTGCCCGTGTGCCCGGGTGCCCGCCCGGATGCCCGGGCGGAGGAATAGTCTGATTATGCGTCATCGTCATCGTCGTCATCATCATCATCATCATCATCATCATCATCATCATCATCATCATCATCATCAGCATCATCATCATTAGCATCATCAGCATCATCATCATCATCATCATCAGCATCATCATCAGCATCAGCATCATCAGCATCATCATCATCAGCATCAGCATCATCAGCATCATCATCATCATCATCAACAACAACAACATCATCATCATCATCAGCAGCATCATCATCATGCTCCCTCCCTCGTCCTCCCTCCTTTCCCTGCACAGCAGGAGTTTGACAACGAGCAGCGGCTTGAGGAGGTGGACAAGGAGCAGCAGCAGCAGCAGAAGTGCTCATCATCGACTCGACGCCCCGGTGCGAGTCAACGTAAGGCCGCTCCCGCTTATCGCTATCCCGAGCCTGATGTTGCCCGTCCTCGCCCACCCCACCTGCGCCACCCCATCATGCGCAGCAGCAAGATGACTACAGTCGGGATCTCTGGGATATCGGGGGCGGCCAACAGGGGGGGGTGCAAATCCTGGCCGGCGGCACGTGCGCGGCCCAGGGGGGGGGGGGCCGGGACGCACTGAAACAAGAAGAGGCGCCATGAGATCTGGGGAGATATCATGACCCACGCCATGCTATCTTAGGGGGCAACTGCTGGGAGGTTTTCGTCGGAAAGATTCAGGAGGATTACGCCCCATTTGGGAGCTGTTACGC